>CM026300.1:0-441016 GCA_014851415.1 Cnaphalocrocis medinalis | reverse complement strand
TGTCACATACGGACACCCGGTCACACTCGGACTCTTGGTCACGTACGGACACATTGTCACATACGGACACTTGGTCACATACGGACACGGGGACATGCGGACATACACACGCACTGAGCCAGGGATCTGGGAAATGCTATAAAATATCGATATCGATATTTTTATTTACAATTTACAAATATTGATATACCTATTGAATATCGATACTCTGTTTCATTCGTCGTTTCATCCAGCATACTCACCACGGGATCTTGATATTTCATGAATGCCAAAAAAATGCTAAAATAGTGCTAAATAGTGCCCGAAGGAAAAAATTAGTCAGTACTCTTATTCTTACGAAATTAAAGCCACATTTCGATGAGTGTGCTGGACGAAAGTTTCGCCCGGCGCACTCGCCTCCATTTAGGAATATCCGTGTACGATTCGACCATAGTTCACACTTCAAGAAATAATGCCCAAAAAGTGTCAATACTGTCCTAAAAAATACTGTCTTTATAACTTCAGAATTATGGACATCTTGTAGTGAGCATTCTCACCTCACTGCGCGAATCGAATACCGAACTACAGATACAATTTATGGCTCGAAAAATGATTCTTGGAAAGAAATAATGCCCAATGTCAGTCCAATTTTTGCCTGACTTTTGACTCAGAAAACCGTTAAAATTTATCGTAAACTTCTACATAAATTGCATTTATAGTCCATTTCAGCTAAGAAGAGCCCTGTGACACTTCATTGCGTTCTGAACTACGCATTTCATGTTTAACAATGAAAAATATTTTTAATGTTTATTTTCATTTAATTGCGGCATATTCCAAAAAATATTTCAATAAAACATCTCAAAGTTATAAAACAAAAACAGTAAACTGCTGGACATAGGCCTCCCCCAAAGTTCACACAGATAGGTCCGGTGCCACCCGCATCCTGGCCTGCCACGGCTGCAGCCTCCTGCACGTGGCCTCCACTCGAGAAACTTTCCACCCCAACCGTCTGTTCTCCTCGCAATGTCCCCTGCCCATTGCCACTTGGGGCACGCAATTCATTGGGCTGTGTCCGTGACCTTAGATCTCCTGCGGATCTCATCATATCATTTAATATAATAGCAGAGTAATACTAATATGTTTCATAATGAGTCTAAATGTGTACATACGATTTCGGTAAAATAACTCGATAGTTTTCGTTTCACAGTTTCAAAATCCAATTTGCGATTCGATTGCAATTAATCGAGTATCAGGACTAAACTTGTCGGCATTTGCATACGAAATTGCTTTCCGTGTTACATTGTACGCATAGAAGTTTAATCATTAATTAATGGGACTCGTGTGGTAGCAGTTGAATGAAAAAACTCGCCCAAGTGCAAATGGAACTTACGTAGGAAGCTTATACAGGTGTGTCTGTGAATATTTACATCCATTTACCCACGTCTTCAATCTATAATTATGAACAGTTGTTCTTTTACTTTATTCATGATATAGGTGGCTGACGAGCTGACGAATCACCGGTAAGCGATTACCACTGCCCATGGACACCTGCAACACCAGCAAAAAAAAATCAACTTTTCATACAAAGTCGGTCACGTGACTTCTTCATTATTTTGGTATGGGGAGTCGAAAAATTTTTCATCGAATTTTCAAAAGTCGTAGAAAAATTTGTGTTTAGAATGATTACAGCTTGGTTGGTAAGTAGGTACTTAGTACATAACGCGTATTGCGAACAACGCATACCCAAGAAGGCCAGCCACCCTATAGGGTTCCATTGTAAAGATAGAACAATTTTAGAATCTTCGTACAAAATAGGTATATTCTAATCCTAACTTTATAAATGCGAAGTTAACTCAGTCAGTCTGTCTGTCTGTTTCTCTTTCACGCCAAAACTACAGAATGGACTTGAATGAAATTTTGTACACAGATGGTCTAGACCCTGAAAAAGAACATAGGCTACTTTTTATGGCAAAAAATGGGTTGTAAAGGGATTAAAAAAATATTGAATAATTAAAAATGCTACCCAAAGATACTATTCAACAGCTATATCGTCCTACGTAATATCAATTAATGTAAGGGACAAAATTGACAAAATGAGTTATATATACAGTTCGATAGGAAATTTTACGCTCTATCGATTGGTATACTTAAAATGTTGATATCTTGAAGTTTTTGTCCGTTACGTTACCATTATTAAGTCACATTTTTCTAAAAGCAAGCATATTTTTGAGGGTAAGGCGCGTCTTTATATTTTTTAAATATATGATTAGCGTAAAGGTTGTTTAAGTTTTTTTTTATTTAGTGTATTTACACAAATATTTAATTGAGTCCCTTACGCTAACAATTTTATTTCGGAATTTTGTGAACATGTCCGTTACATTACTATCTATAGTCTTTACATAATAATTGAGTCCCTTACGTTAACATTTCATTTCGGAATTTGATGAAATTATGTCCGTTACATTATTATCTATACATACAATTATTTCAGATTTTAATAAATACCTCCGTTACACTATTACCTACATATAAAATGCTTTGTCCTGACTGACTGACTAATGGAACAACGACTAGTCAAAACCGCTAATTGTAGAGACCTGAAACTTGGAGAGTGTGTATGATGCAGGCATCTGATAAAAAACATTATTTACTTACATAATAGAAATGAAAGATTTGTGTTTTATAGAAATTCATCCCCCGTTAACCCGTAAATAATTAAAGATTTTGGATTATAAATTTAAATTACATATGACTGTTTAAAAAAAATACAAATAATGCAGTTTTATTCCTCAATCTTTCTTGTTATGCAACGTAATTAATCCTGCGCTATGGATAGAAGATATTGAGAAACTACTAGCTGTTAACCTTCTTTATCTTCGCAGCAAGTCACATCTATGTAGAGTGGAAACGCTGCTACTACTACTACAACTACTACCTACTTAACCTTAAGATTGTAGTGGACTAGAGGAAAGCTGCTTTACCCACAATAAATTGTATGTATAAGGCAAGTTTCATAAAACGCACAAAGTATCCTGGTGGTTCTGGCACTCGAAGGAATAACGAAGTATATTTCTAACAAACAAAGATGATACCACTGACCACTGACTGAGCATTTCTCCTTGGAATTATTTGAAAAATTGATTGTGGTTATCCAAATTAAATACCTGTTACCGAAAAAGCATGTTGTTGAAACAGTATTTTGTGTTACCAGTAGAATGGCCATAGGCATAGCTGTCAAAAATCTGGATAAGTTACTTTTATTTCGCTTACAATTATTATTAGCAATATAGTTATAATTTGTTAATACTTATCAATTTATGTTAAAGAATTACTAAAAATGGCAGCGGGGCTACCATTTCGATTCCCAACTGCTGACCTTTATAAATACTGGGACGTCTTGACGGTGCGCCAAACCTTGGTTCTGCAAACAGTAGGTAACTAAAAAACATACACAAATCCAAAATGACGCTACTTTAGTTCAGGATAAGCGTAGGAAAGGCACCGTCTATACTAGCCAAACATGAAATCCTAGAAATATCATAATTTCTCTATTTCTTAGAAACATAATTATGTATAAAACCAATTATGTAGGTAACCCTTACCAAAACTTGCTGCAAATACACGGTTAGTAAGTACCTCAAATCTTTGTAAATCCTTGTAAGTAAGTAGAGGCTCTCCTGCCCCAATTAATTTAATAAATATTATCTCAACCTGCTTTTAGTCACCGAGAGATTTACCTACCCTCCCTTCATAATGGATTTAAACACACATAACAACATCATACCCTTAGACCTTACATGCACTTAAACACTAGTCCTAGCTCATGAGGCCTATTTGTGAAGAGAAATAAATGATTTATTTATTATTAAAATTAAACATCCCCTCAGAACCATTTTCGAATTCTACGCGGACAAAGGGTTGGCATCAGCTAGTCATTTACAAAAGAGAGCTATTTTAAATTTATCACTGCAGCTGATTTAACATAGTAGGTACTTTATGGTATATCTTAACTAATAATCAATTTTACCTTCATTTTATTATGAAAACGGGTTAATGATCGATTACATTGCATTTTAATCAATACATTCTTGCATTATTTCAGTGTAAGAACTGAAATATATTAAATTTGTGATATTTGGGGGCCTGTTTACTTTAACTGTAAATGATAAAAAGTAACTTTGTTGGTAGTTACACCACGAAAATATTTTTGTTATGTTCTTTACGTTATTTATTGTTAACACATAGTGATATTTTAGAAAAATTTGTTAGTGTAAAGGACATATTTTTAAAAAAGTATAATGTAAGGGACAACCTATAATTGAAACCATAAGAGATACCAATTTTATTACCAAACAGTATTAAAGAACGCAAAATTTTAAGCTTTTTGGTATATATATCGATTTTGTATACGACACATGTACAATGTTATGACACTTTAAAAATAAAAAAAAAAGTTTTTCGCTCATACTGAAAAATCACCATTTGTCCCTTACCTTAATTGATATTACGTAGGACGATATACTAACACATAAAGAACAAAATCAACAAACTTAAAAAGTAGCATTTCGTCTTCTTCAACTTCGCATCGATATAGCCAACAAAATGTGATGAGTATGTAAATCCAATTACACGATTTGTACAAAACTTTCTGAAGTACACAAAAGCGCCACAAAGAATTATTGTTGACAAGTTTCATAATAGCTGTGCTCATGTAAACAAAGAACTAGGAGGACCATGAATTGCAATGGAAGATTCAGGACAGCGTCTTAAAATCATATTAATTCGTATTGTATTCGTATGCCGTTGTCACCTCTAAGTAAGATTTCATTTAAAATTGTTTGTTGTGTCAATTTACTGTATGATGTTAATGATGTAAATCTTATTGGTGATCTAATAAATAAATAAATATTTACACTCATGTCATTTAAAATGAAGAACACAAAAGTGAAGATAATTTGATAGGCTTTATTATATGGTATAAGGATAGCCACGCTTCGGCATGAATGAGCTGGTCCGACCGGAATGACTTGACGGCTTCACAGAAGTTTGGCGTGAAGCCTGCATGTGTTTCGTCGAGTGAACGAGGGTGCCTGAGTCCCAATCGGGGGATAGGAGGTTAAAGGTTGGCAGCGCATTTGTGACTCTATTGCTGTTGCAGTTGTCTATGGGCTGCGGCAGTTGCTTACCATCAGGTGATCCGTCTTCTCGTCTGCCACCTATCACTTAACGCCGTAATTCCCAGACAGCATACACAATACAAAATCAATTGTTTTTGCCAAAGGCTTTTGGGTCCTACTACGATAAAAAAAATATATCCTTCGAAATTATTTTTGCTCGACCCAGGAATCGAACCCGGGACCCCGAGATCACGGCCCGGTACTTAAACCACTAGACCAACGGGGCGTTTCGAACAAAGCTCGGGTTTGTGATCACCAATCCGCATTAGGCAAGCGTGGTGATTAAGCCTAATCCCATCATAGTAGCGATAACTTGATTTCTACGATGGAGGCCTTTGCCCTGCAGTGGGACAGTATATAGGCTGATACTTTCCTTTATTTTTTTTTCCTTCGTAATAATGCACGTGTGGTTATCCTAATCTGAAGAGAGCTCGTCTCCCGCTACAATGGCCAACTTGGCTAAACTCGGCGTCTCGGTGAAGAGCCAGATGTTGCTTCAGTGTTCAGGCTCCAGTTTTGTTCGCTTGTCTGTTTCACACCTCCTTGAACAGGGGTAGACAACTTCAACGAGTCTTCATAATATCATAATAATATAAAACCTGGAAATGAGTTAGTGAAATATAAAATATTGTAAACTTTTTTATGTGATAGGTGGCAGACAAGCTGACGGAGCACGTAATGGTAACTGAACAACTAATAAAACACGCACTGTATATTGAACCGTACTTATTTAATCAAAATAATGCAGGTGCGATGTAAAATTGAACAGCGCTATCTAGTGGCATTATGCGGTACTAATTCGGACAAAACTAACATTCAACAGTAACCTTTTACCACCGCCCATAGCGTCGTACAGCCTAGATAGCAGACATAATAAAAAATCAATTGTTATATTTATTTTAAAAGGCTTTTGGGTCTTACTACGTTAAACACCTGAAACACCAGTAGAGTCAGGAGTGCGCTCACATTTTAATCCCTTTTCCCCCTGATTGGAGAGCCATGCTTCGGTAGGGATGGGCTGGCTCGACAGGAGTGATACCAAGGCCTCATTGAAAACCACGCGTGAAGCAGCGCCTGTGCTGTGTTTCGTCGAGTGAAGGAGAGTAAAAACCATAAAAAATTAATTTTGATTGTAATGTTACAAAAAAACGTTATCGATACCAGTGATCCAATAGCGTACATCACTAGCGTATCATCTAATACGACAAGACAATTGATTGAAAAGGGCACCTACACTTTCCTTCTTCTCTCCGAGCCCTAATAATAAAACATTGTAACACTCAGCCTTAATCAATTACAATAAGACGTTGCTTATTGAATTTCACGGCATATTTTGGTAATATATCTTATTTTTTCATTCATTAGGATAAGAGCTTTGAGATTGAGATACGATAAAGGTGACGATAAAATGAAAAATAAGACAATACAATACACAAAAGTAAGAAAACTAAAACCCAACTACGACAAAAAACGACGCTCAAAAAGTATAAAACAAGCCTTTGTTGTTAATTTACAATAATGTCATATAATACTATTCTGAAGTATGCATTATTCACTATGTAGAGATAAATTTTCATGTTTGGAAATCCGCAGTCAATCCGCAGATTTTGTGAAACCTCATATAGCCTATAACCAGCGGACACTTAAGACGCTTATAATGATATGTTATTTGTCGAATTCTGATAAGTAGTTTAGAAGTTACGTGGAAACAGATATATATATATATATATATATAAAATCTAATTTGGCGCCCTCTCGCGGACAAAACATACAGAGTAAAAAAATAAAGTTATGATAAATATGCCGTGTTTGGTATCATTTGAAAGCGCTATATATATATATATATATATATATATATATATATGTCGGAGCTTGGGTGGCCGAGTCCGACATCAGGGGGTCGGAGATTCCCCCGTTCCCGCTATCTTGCATGGTGTGGGCGTAGTAAGGGTTCCCCTAGCAGCGTGAATGAAACGACGAACTACTGGCACTAATGTCGCGTAAGGAAACAGACAAGTCCTTTGGTACGATGCTTCACTCATGAGAGCTCAGTATAAAACTCAGTATAAAACTAAAACTGACTTACGAACTACGAATCTTCCAATTTATAGCAAAATTTCCAAAGGCCATGTCCAGGACCCCCACTAGGTGTCCTGCGTTTCCGGTGCGCGGTATTAAAATTTATTTCGAAATAATCCCTTTACAAAATATCAGACGATGCTATTTTACAACTCAAAATTACTCTGCTTAATTTTTATACTCAGTAATTAATTTTAATTAACATTAGCAGCCTTAAAAATTAAAAGAAAATCAAAATCACAAATAATTACATGCCGCGCCATCTTCCATTTCCGGTAAAATAAATCAAAATTAAAATCAGAAAAATCCGACGCAACTTCCGCTCAGAAAATTCAAATTAAATTTCTGCTAAATGAATCGTCAACTTCCGTTACGAAAATAAAATAGAGGCTTCCGCCCAAAAATAAGTTAGCGCCAAAACGAACTTCCGGTGAATTAATTTTGACATTTGTGCGCAGTAGCGCCAATACGAATTTAAAAGGAACTAAAAATTACGTTTCCGGCGAATTACATTTCAATTAATTTGGCGCGCAAAAGCGCCATTTTAAATCTACGAGGAAACTTCCGTTCCCGCCTAATTTAAATTTAAAGAAAATTATGTCGCGTAGTATCTCCATCTTGCATTTCCGACATATATATATATATATATATATATATATATACGATAGCAAAGACAGACACACATACTCGTAGACATACAAACAGATAGACATGTCAAACTTATAACACCCCGTCGTGTTTCCGTCACGGCGCCATTTCTCAAATTCCTGCTGTCTTGCATATCAAGCTACTTTATGAAAGGCATAGTCTGTAAACTTCCTTAATCTATTTTTAAACACCACTTTGCCTAAAATACGAGAGAGCTGCCAGTTACAGAAACACATCGTCTAATTTCGCCTAACACAATCACACTCATGAATAATACCGTCCTTGTTCCACATCAGGCGTTCTCTTACGGATGCTGCACTAAAATTCATTAGCAGATTGGAAGACCACGGGCATAAATATTTAGCGATCTACTCTAATACATTAGAAGCAGACGGGGCGGTGAATTATGTATCAGAATGCGGTGTGGGTTGTAAAAGATTGCGATTCGCAGCTTCGCACCTTCGGTTTCTTTTTGGGTTAGCAAATGGAGGTTTAAGGTTCTGGTGGGAATATAAATGATGCGTTTTGAGGTCGAATTGATTTTAAATTGCGTATTGTTTTCTTCGCGACTAGAGTTTTGATCAGTTCTATAAGGATGGTCGTCACAACGAGTAAGTACTTTGAAAATCATCATTTTAAGCCTGTTTCAGTCTTGTGTTCCCAAATGTTGTATATGTATCTAATGTATGTTGCAATATTCATCTACTACTATATACTACGTAAGTTATATAGGCAACGACATGCTTAAAATTATATGAACCGAAAAATCGAAACACTTGCGATGTTAACCGACGCCACCACTTATTACATTTTATTTATATACTACACTTGAAACTAATTTCCCCAAAACAACCAATTTACAAAATTCATCGAAATTTTTTTGACTCCCCATACAAAATGACCAAGTTACATGACGATGATGTATGATAATTGAAAAACATTTTGGGCGCATTTCATAAAATCATTGAACAAAATTAAATGTTGTTCAGAAATTGTTGGTAGAACACATGGTTAAAGGGATGTTAATGTTCACAGATACAACCTGTATATTGTTCTGTATGGATTTAAAATGTTTTTTTTTTTCACTAATACTGACGGAACTGGTAAAAATGGTATCAGATTGGCATAAATCAAGTGGGAAAGGCACGGAGTGATACCACGCCATTCGCCTATCATCAGGTGATCCGTCTGCTCGTTTTCCACTTATCACATAAAAAAAACCCGCACTCGCTAAGCTCATTACTTCCACCAACCATTTGCTTACTGTTTCGTACATATCTGTGCCTTTTACATACGATGAATAACATATAGGAGAATGTACCGGGAAATGGAATAAGCATTCGTTAATTGTGATTGATTAAGGCAGCGTTAGAATGTTTTATTATTAGGGCTCGGAGACAAGTGTAGGTGCTTTTCAATAAATTGCCTTATGATGATTAGATGATGGGCTAGTGTTGTGTGGTGTCGATTATCGATATCGATTTTGATGACGACATTTTTTGCGAAAGAAATTTTTAAGGGGCGGATTCATTTTAAGTGGAGGGTGTTGACAATGTTGGAGTATACGAGTTTAGAAGTGGAGACCGCGTCTTGGTAAACGTAGTGTAGGACGGCCTCAGGCCAGATGGAGTGAAGATCTGCGCAAGAGGGCTGGCTGGAGCTGGATGCGAGTAGCCGAAGATCTATCAAAGTAGCGAGCATTTGGAGAGGCCCACGTCCAGCTGTGGACTGCAACAGGCTGATGATGATGATGTTGATAATGAAAAAAGGCTAACGAAAACACTACACTGGAAAATCTAGACTTCATCTTGAGGAGGAAGAATAAAGGCAGGGGTCTGAAAATTGAATCAAAAGCAAATACTTACAGCACTACGTTTTTTTTCCTATGTTCATCAAGTTATCGACATTATCGATACGGTATTTAAAAACTTTAAATTTGTTTATTTATTTATATAATAGGGGATACCATAGAATCAATTTTGTTTAATAGGGTATTTGACTATTTTTTTATGTGTTTAATCAAAAGACCCCTCTATTAAAGAAAAATTGTTGAAAGAATTATTTGATTCTGATTTGAATTACCTGAGATATCACAACTTTAAGAGCACATATTTTACGCGGGCCCAAAAACGCTCTATACAAATGGCTACTAACATGTGACGTCACACGCTCGTATCTTGTATGCGCGTCTAGCAAATTTTGTTTGGTAGCTATATCAAATGTTTCGTTTATGTACATAGTTTTATAATAAAAGTTTGTGTTTAATGTGTGGGTAGTTCAATGATATAATTAATTATTTTTATAATATTATAAACTTTAAAAATGGACTTGCCCATGAAACTTTGAATGCTCACAAAACCAGCTAGACGTTATATTTTTAACTGAAAAATTGTGGCTATTGGTTCTTATTTACCAATATTTTGGTAAAGTATCAATATTTTTTACTACATCGATATTAGTCAACTACCCTATTGTTACCTTTATTTTGTCTCAAAGTCAATCTCTTGACCTAAGGAATGGAAAAATAAGATTATATGATTTAAATAATTTGTCGTGAAATTCGATGACAATTCGTCTACCTTATTGTGACTGATTAAGGCAGCATTAGAATGTTTTATTATTAGGGCTCCGAGAGGAGACCAGTGTAGGAGCTTTTCAATCAATTGCCTTGTATTAGATGGCAGGCTAGTATTGTGTGGTGTCGATTATGTATATAGATTTTGGTGATGCATTTTTTTTTTGCGAAACAAATTTTTAGGCGGCGATTAATCTTAAGGGGAGAATGTTGAGAATGAAAAAAGGGTAACGAAACTACTTCACTGGAAAAATCTAAATTTTATCCAGGGAAGGGAGTATAAAGGAGGTGAAGGGGGTCTTCCGCCCCGTGGGGCCGAAAGTATGATAGCAAATGGGGGCTACCGCATGTGAAAAATACGCTAGATGGATTTTTTATAATAGATTTTTTTTACAAGGAAACCCATTTTACCCGACTACGGCAAAGCAAAAGGATGGTTATCATTTTGACAGGCTATGTATGTATGTATGTTCATCTGTTTCCACGTAACTTCTAAACTACTTATCAGAATTCGACAAATAACATATCATTATAAGCGTCTTAAGTGTCCGCTGGTTATAGGCTATATGAGGTTTCACAAAATCTAATTTGGCGCCCTCTCGCGGACAAAACATACAGAGTAAAAAAATAAAGTTATGATAAATATGCCGTGTTTGGTATCATTTGAAAGCGCTTGACTTGTACATATATATATATATATATATATATATATATATGTTTGTATGTCTACGAGTATGTGTGTCTGTCTTTGCTATCGTAGCTTCCGAACTGATAAACCGATATTTTGTGGCCGCCAATTTAAGATGACCGCCACCACAAAATGATGGATTTCATATTTTCTATTGCCAAAGAATTGCGTGGCTCAAGTGGCAATGGGCAGGGCACATTGCGAGGAGAACCGACGGCCGTTGGGGTGGAAAGGTCCTTGAGTGGAGGCCGCAGCCGTGGCAGGCCTCCCACCAGGTGGACCGACGATCTAGTGAAGGTCGCGGGAGTCCCTTGGATGCGGGTGTCACTAGACCGATCTGTGTGGAGAACTTTGGGGGCGGCCTATTAGTGGACGTCTATTGGCTGAAATTATGGTAATGATATTTTCACTCGATGCTCGCTTGAGAAGTAGAAAGCATCTTGTCGGGGATTTAATACATTTTTTTTCAGTTTTTATTGATGGGGGTTTTCGCTAATGGATAACTTCATCAGATGGCGTTATGCTTTAAAAAAATCAATAACCCACGTAAATACAAAGCCGAAAATTCTGTGATGTCATAAAATGCGAGAGCAACTTGTAAACGTAAAAAAAGCTTGTAAAACTCAAAGTTTACAACTTTGTAGGAGCCATCGAAAAAATATTTAGACAAGTGCGCCTGAAGGGGAGAAGTTTTCCGAACAAAAGGTTTGTATTACTTTAACTCGGAGTTTGGGACCATCTCTGTAAGTATTATGGTGTAAGTCTAATAAAATGACTTCTTATTACGGTTCCGTAGCCAGGTGACAAAAAATGGAACCCTTTTTGATTCTTCATCTATCTGTCTTTTGTTATTATAGACGGGAATTAACGCGATGTTAATTTAGAATCGAGAGTTTTGTGGTTAAATAGTTTCTTGTTTACAAAAGGCTTACGTCACAGTAAAAAAAGTCAATCAAAACAGTAGTCATGTAGTTCCAAACACAAAACAAATTCATTTTATTTTTTATTGTTTTATTGTTAATTACTTTTTAAAGGTATAAACTATATACGCGAATGAGTTCTTTTTCATACTGTCAAATAAATACCTACTCTATTCACTTGGTCGGTTTTTTCAATGGGTTTTGGCTAGCGCACCCTACTGATTGGTAGTAACAATGTCACCATTGATACTACAACAATCTCCCAGTTTGTATTTAACAACATTTAACCTGTCATAAAATACAAAATTACTAAACCTAACTAAGCCAAGATATTAAATGCCAATGTGAAAAGGTAATTTTGTACACGCTATAAACGCGATCAGCGGTGTTACAACATCTGAAAATTATTCTTTGAACTATTTTTATCACTCCGTTTTTTTTACGCTGTAGGTCAATGCAGGGGAATTGCAGGGGAAAGGATAGAAGCAACTGGCTCATGGTTACACATTTTTTTATTTATATTCAGGACAGTCGGGATGACCTCACTCCGCCTGATGGTAAGCGGGCCGTTAGATCCAAATATGAGGTTGACAGTCACAAAAGAACAAACCATAAATCCATTCTCCTCCTCACCAACTCAATTTGGCTCGAACGGTGGTATAACTATCCCACGGCCTCACAGAAAATCTATGTGAAGCAGCTTTGCAGAAGCAGTTTTAGAGACCCTAATCCGGTCAAAAATAAAATACTATATTTTGTTTTCGACCTCCTCGATAGAATATTCGAAAATCAAAACATCCGCAGGCTGCATCTGTTATTACATTAACATTATCATTTATTTCCTTTAAACTACGTCTTCTTACAATCATTCTGATCAACATATTTGAAAATTCGTCGAAAATATTTTTGACGTCTCATAAAAATTTACTAAGTCACTTGACCGACTTTGTGTGAAAAGTTGATAAACTGTATAGCTGTAAAACTACTAATGACAGCGCTATTGTGTTTACATTTTCAAACGTTTTCAATATGGAATTCTGTATCTAGATGATTATCGATGTTTGCGTAACATTTCTGTAACATTCACACGTCAGAATTTTCATGGAACTTATATTTAGAATCTGGCAACACTGAAACTCTTACAAGTTAAGGTTAGACTGAAACTAATTAAATCACCTTGTTTATGACTTCACTAGACTCTAAGATGGAGTTATTACAAGAAAATATAGTTGCTATATAATAGTTAGTACTACGATCAGATTTAAAAGGGCTTTCAGTGACTTTGACAGGGACTTTGCATCGGAACCACGTTAAGTCGTTGGTCCTGCGCCCAATCTCTTCGGTCGTGTCGCATGGTGTCCCATCCAAATGAGAGGGTAAGGGAATAAAGAGCGCACCTGTGTTTGCGCACACACTTGAACACTATAATATATCCTGCGTACGTGGCTGATCTTTAGGATTGGCTGCAGTAGCCGAATAGCGGTTGGAGGATTTATTTATACGAGTTTTTGTATGAATTTTCTTTCGAATTCAACTGAGTCAACCCTAGAATAACGCCTTGACATACAACAGTAAATAAATGTCTTATTCATTTATGAACTCTATTTCAATGACAGAAGACATCAAACAAAACAGATAACAAATGCACCTTCGAGACTCACTGGTTAAACTGAAACACGTCTTCCAATCAAAATGAATAAGCTTCAATTTCCTTTGCACAATCCATTTGGAAATCCTGCACAATCAGGCACTAACATTTTTGAACTGTGAACTCTATGGCCCCGAAATTAGGACGTGAATTTAATGCCGTAACTACAAGCTGGCCGCTGTTGAATATTCATGCGTACAGTACATTGCGCGCCGGTCCTGACGGCATACGTAATGCCCCTGACAGATACAGACATGTATTACAAGCGCCCAGGAGTTAACAGACCTAATTCGCAACGGGTAGACCAATCACAAGCGAGATATGGCACGCCAATAATTCAACTGAAACATTATCTTGAGGGCAAGCACAGAATTATTGCTATTGGGTTCCTACAAGTATGTGGGAACTAGCTAGAGTAGATTAGTTCTGGCATGAAGACTATAAATTTTTCTTAAAGGGTCTACATTACTTTCGCTACCGGATTATGGAAATCACTGATGTCCTTATAATGTGTGTTGTTTTGTGTGGTTTTGGTGTATGTGTGCGTATTAGTTTGTGTGGGTGTGTGTTTACTTGTGTGAAATGTGTGTGTCTCTGTGTATGTGTATACACATACACATTCGGTTAAGCGGATGCGGCAAACTGAACGCAGACGGTTCAGGATTGTGATGGCAGGTAACTTTGACGCAAATACACACAAAAATTGTTATTACTAAAGTTTACTTAATAGGTTTTATTGGCCTTTAACGCCAAGATTGGCTACGTCAGTTACTGGAGAGCACATCTGTGGGCAATATCTTAGTACCCTCATTAAAAATAAGTTACCAACATGAGTAACCAATCTTCTATCTATACTATTTATAAAGAGATAACCTTTGATAGACAACGACAAGGCTTATAGGTAAACCGAAAACACGAAACGCTTGCGCGATGTAATTGCACACAGCGCCATCTATTGGTTCATTTCTGAATTACAGTCCCGAAGCGAAGCGAGGGCGGGCCACTAGTGTTTAATAAAGTGGTAAGCTGTAGCCAAAATCGATTGCGAAGTCAATATCATCACAACCTTTTAACTGCAAAGCAGATACGAAAAAATCTATCTAAGCTATTGAAATGGGTGTTCACAATATTTCGTGTCATTGTTAGTCAAAATTCACATTGTCATGCGAAGATACAGCCCTAGAATAGCAGAGCGGATGCGACATATTGCAATAATTAAATCTGACACTGCACAATAGCAGGGTGGCAATTTGAGTCGCAATAACGCTCACAAGACAGACCATTGTCTAAGAAAACATGTCGGTAAGTCCTTAAGCTGACATTTATATGGTTGTAATTGCTAGACTGTCTCGTAGATTAAGCGCAAATAGAGCTAGTTACTGGTTTAGGGTGAGATAATTCGGTCGGTCGGATTTAAATTAATACTTGAATCATGAAAGTCCATCCTCATTTTTATGTTATCTACATCCATTTCTACATCCATTTTACGTGTGACCAAGATTACATTGCATTAATGTGATTATGTCCGCGGGTGTGTGTCTGTGTGTGTGTGTGTGTTTGTACATATACACAGTGTATTTTATTTTAAAAAATAATGCCACTGGTAGATATTAAAAATTAAAAACTAAGGTTTTACGTTAGGAATTGAAACACTTTGAAAGTAATTTTTTTTTATGCCATAGGGGATAGTATGTGACCGCTAACTACCAGTCGCGACTTTTGCAAATTTTGGTTCCATTATTGTTTATGTGTTGGGTACCTTGCACGTAAATCCCCGCTGTAGATTGAAACTATCACTACCAGATTCCTTCCTGACGACATGTTCCCACAGCACGCGTGCTCTAATTGGCTCAAAAGCAGCGCTGGTTAAGTCCGGATAAAACCGGATTTGGGCAGTTCCATGTAAATTCTGAAACCGGTTGCAAGTTTGTTAGCGTTGGAGACTGGATTGTTTTATTTTGGTGTGTGGATAGTAAGATCATAATGTTTTTGTGAGATACGGGGCAGACAAGCAGACGGATTATCTGATGGTAAGGGCCCGTCGATACTTGCAACTCCAGAGAAGTCACAAATTGCCTTTTAAATGATAGGTGACAGACGACCAGAGAGATGACCTGATGGTAAGAGTATATAGACACCTGCAACACCAGTAGAGTCACAAGAGCGAGGCAGTGGTATCCAGCCTCCGGTCTTTTAAAACGGAATTTGCTTTTCTCTTTAATAGGTGGACCAACGATCTGGTAAAGGTCGCAGGAATGCCTTAGATTCAGGAAGAATAGATAAAGTTGGGGTGGAAAGGTTCTTGAGTGGAGGCCGCGTGCAGCAGACCGCAGCCGTGGCAGGCCTCCCACCAGGTGGACCGATGATCTGGTGAAGGTCGCGGGAGTCCATTGGATGCGGGCGGCACAGGACCAATCTGAGTGAAGAACACTGGGAGGCCTATGTCCTGCTGTGGACATCTTTCGGCTGCATTGGTGATGATTGAATATTTTAATGTCACATGGATCCAGTCTGGAAATACTTAAGGTGACAATTCGTTCCTTTGTTCATATGTCACCGTGCATCCATTTTTGCTTTTGTGGCAACCCTGTTGTCCCTATCAAGAGAAACATACGTAATAGTTACACTATAACTTCGATAATAATACCGCCATCTCTATATGGCTTCCCCGCCAACCCCCACGGTATCTCCCTAGAATTAGCATACTTGGCCCGGAAGAATCTGGCTTGAACTAGATTAGACTAGACGCAATGGTATTTCAGTGAATAAGAATTTATTTAAAACTATTGCCTCGACCTCACTTAGTTTCGGGACGAAATTTTGTTAAAAGTTTTCGCCAATAGATGGCGCTGGGTGTCGATTAAGTCGCGCTAGTGTCTCGTGTTTTCGGGTTCTCTATCAGACTGGTTATCGTCTGTAAGTTGAACCTCTTTATAAATAGTACCTATGTATTGATGATGATAAAAAATGATCCAAAAGAAATGAAGAATGAAGCCATCTCCTTTTGCTCTTTTATAGTATTATAATACTTGTAATAAGACTTGTCCCTACTTTTAAGAATCTTTATTTTTTTAGCTTTAAGCATAAATATGGTTACCTGCTAGGTATATGTTTTGTTAGAGAGCAATAAACGCATTTTATTATTATTACTTACTGTTAGTGAAACTCGTTTCTCTCAAAATATTTCGGAAAAATATTTCGGTAACATAAACTGGACTATTATTATTATTAAAGAGGCAAAATCACTGCACCAATTTTTTTATTGACTCGACATTGGCAGAATTAATTCTGTCTTCGCAACTTTGACAAGTTGGCGTTCACGCAGTATCTATGTATCTATATGATCGAAGTTCAACCCCTTTAGAAACGAGCTTAAGCGTTAGGTTCAAGAATCCGGTTTGAACCGGTTTTATCCGGATACCAGATTTGCGTCTTAAGGAATTTAATTATTCATGGATTTCGTTGGCCTAGACAAAGAAAATGTTGATAAGTAGCTTTTACTAGAGTAATCTGTATTCTATGTTGAAGGATTTCTTATCTAAACAGATATTAACTGAGCGAAGTAGCTGTAAGCTTTTGGATCTTCAGAGACTTCATCCAAAAAGTGTATACAAAGTGTATCTGGGAACATTTCCATCCATTTAACCAGCGTTCTAAGCAACACTTGTTCTAGGAGTTTTGAAAATTCGTCGAAATTTTTTTTCGACTTCCCATAAAAAATGGCCTAGGTATGGAAAGTTGATTATTTTCAAGAAAATAAAAAAATTACATCCAGAACGGTTTGTAGAATATATGGATAAATGGCGTAAATGTTCACTGATAGAGACTGTATATAATATACAAACAAAATGACCCTGTATTACTTACAGACACACACATATGTCCACGTACAGAGATCTCGGCTTGTTAAATTCAGATACAAACTGTACAGAACATTTGCGGGAGATACAAAATACGATATGGCCACTCTGCCTAGTGCGCAGGTCAACGAACTTAGTAATAGAAGTTCCTTGCAAATGCTTTAACTAAAAGAAAATTTAAACTAAAACTTTCTAAAGTTATCTTTTTGTAGCTTCACAAAATAAATAGACGCAGAAGATTAATGACGATCAACGAGGTGCATGATAGAAAGTTACGATTAAAATCATTAATGAAAGTAATACTTAAAGATACACTTACCATCGTAAACCAGCTGGATTCTGTGTTGCCACCTGTAAAATAAGACAACTTCATTACTGAAATGTAAACTTATTTCCTATGTATTGTTTTAAACTTTTATGGTCACTAAACATTAGAAAAGTTAATTACAGTATTCATGATTTAATCTTTAAAGTAACAATATTTATATATATAATTTTAAAATAAATTCACAAGACAATCCCACAAATCAACCTGGTCTCAAACTAGGGCATCCCCTGTACTATGAGTACTACAACACTCAGACCCAAGAAAACTTAGAAAATGTAGTTTCCCTATATTGACTTGACCGGTATTCGAACCTGAGGAATTTATGTATTGCGCTTTGGGTGAACACCTTTTCCACTGCGCCATCGAGGCCGTCAGAATTTTGTGCAATATAGTATCTTCTTTTATACTATTTTATAAAGAGATAAGTTTGATATAGATGTCGTCAAATCTTACCTATTTATGTACATACATATAAACCAAAAAAGTAAAGTAAAGTATCAGCCTATAATATACTGTCCTACTGCAGAACAAAGGTGATGGGATTAGGCTTAATCACCACGCTTGCCTAATGCGGATTAGTGATCACAAACCCGAGCTATGTTCGAAAAATTCGAAACATACTTTTGCTCGACCCGGGAATCGAACCCGGGACCCCGAGATCACGGCCCGGTACTTAAACCACTAGACCAACGGAGCGTTTATAAACCAAAACAGTGAAATAATAGCGCGATGAAATCGACACCAACCGCCATCTATAATATTGGTTTGGTTTAGAACTAATAGCAAAATTCCATCCCGAAAAGAAGTCAGGGCACCGTATATTTATCTAAAGGTATGGTGCTTTTTGTTTTTTGTTGGGTGTTAGAAAGACAAAACTTTATGAGAATATCAAAACCTCGTAAAAGAAAAGTTGTTTCGAATACATGAGTTGTTGTTAAAAAGGGGTTGAATTTTGCGCGAGGTTACCAAAGTTTTTCATTTTGTCGATTATTGTTATTTATTAAAATAATACAAAAGAACGCCTGTATGATCGTAAAATACTAATAATTACTTTTTTCAGAACAAAATAAATAGAATTATTAACCGCTTATAATCAGGGGGTCTGTCTGCTTACTTATTGATTGCTGATTACTTAAACAATGAACTTGATATAGGTAAAATCTTGCCGACTTTTTCAACGATCGAGTACATAGTTTCGTACAATAAAGAGAAGGTATTCGAACGTAACTGGTTACGAGTAAAAAGAAATTAGTTTTTGATCGCATCCGGTTTCGAACAAGGCAGAAATAGTTTTCGATCTTCATCTGCAATAGTAGAGTCACAAGTACGCTGCCTTCCTTCACATACATGATCACTATTATTTTACATTCTCTTGGTGGAACTAATCACAATATTTTCCTTTGCAAACCTTTATTTATCCTGCCATTATAATACTCAACATACTTGCATCCCCTTACATTTGCTGACTATGAAAATGCAAAAACTTCAGCTTTAAATTCATACAAAACCTTTCACATACAGAGCCATCTTATTTTATTTCAATTCACATCCTCATTATAATATTAAAACAACCTCTCACCCCAAAATCCAATTTGGATCTTGTTCCTAAAATAATAGAGTTAAAAATCCTTGCGAACCCGAACCACATCTCAAAAAGTCAACAAACACACCAAATACGACTTACACTAAACACAATAAAGTTGAAAATACAACTCCACCCTTAGTCCAGGATGTCGGGAATATGGAAATGGACCCACGATGACCTAAAGGGGATTAAGCTGAAACGTGTCGTATTTTTAGGGGGTAAGGTACAAAATGACTTACGTGTTTTGTTTGGAGTTATTTTCTTGGTGTGTGTCGACGTAAGATGAGTGGCGTGTGCTCCCGACATGCGAGGCATCTGTAAACAAAGAAGGATATATTGCAGGGACGCTTTTTAAAATATATTTTACTAAGGGTGATTTCAGAATCCACGTCCTACAGTATATTAGTATTGAATTATGGACTGTAATACCCGGGATTTAGGGTATTAAATAAGAACATCCAATTCTTCTTATTATTTATTAGGTTTCTGGAAAATGATTCTTATTAGTTTTATCAATACAACATTTCACTAGATAACTAATATTGGGGCTTTGCCCTTAAGTTCCGCAGCAACTCAGTATCAACACGTATACTCTGGTTTTTAATCATGCGGAGTAAACTGACAGACGCAAATGTCAAGTTTCTATACATTTTGCATCTGTCAAATTGAGAGGTAAAGTATGGGGATGACATATAGACATGTGTCAGTTTAGTTCAGATGATTATGAACCAGAGTATAATGATTATGCCACTGTCGCATGCAGATTAATACAACAGAACGAATCTATTTTTGAAATATAAGACAGATTATCTTTCCGAAATCGGCCATACCTAAATAGCGGCAACGAAGGAGTTTACCGTCGTTACAGTACCTACCTACTATTATTATTTCGTCACTTTATTCGAAGATATAGATGTGAATATATATGTATATAGATAATACATATATATTCACATCTATTTCTTCGAATAAAGTGACTCATATAATACTGATCGAACTTCACTTTGAAGTTCGTTTGATCATGTATTATTTATTGATCTATGCGGAGTTTTTTTATGTAATGTGTGGCAGATGAGCAGACGGGTCACTTGATGGTAAGTTATTGCCTCTATGGGGATGGAATGTTCCCCATGAAAAGGGAAGATCTTCCACCGAGCCGGGTGGTATTGGCTCGGGGACCAAGGTCCAATGTACCTTCTTGGTTTGTCGTATCTATATATTCCAAGTAGCCATGCGAACTTTGCTTCCGCGATGTAGGACTGAAGGAGAATTTAAATCTTGTATGGAAAAGTTAAATTGGCGCCATCTGCTGTCAGTTGGATGGTACTGTATTAGTGAACTTCTTTCTTCGGGCGATGATAGATGTCGCCACACCCCCTCCACGTGTCTATACACCTGGTAAAGCAGTAGAGTTACAAGTGCGCAAGCCGCCAGTGACACTCTGAAGTCACCCTAAGTTGGGTTTAAGGGGTACGTGAGGGAAAAAGTCGCTGGTTTTATATGAGAAATACATAAGTTACTTTGTCAACCGTAGGACACAGGAGGAAGGGGGAGTTAAGAATGATGTGCGTAAGAATAACTTTATGACAACGACGATACAGCGTGTATTGGTAAACTGACCACGTATTTTATTAACTTTTGGAAATTGGTTACCCGATTTTTGGCCACTCTCTAGCCCACACACCAGCCAGCCTTCGAATGTCATCATCCCATCTTGTCGCAGGGCGTCCAACACTACGCTTATCGAGTCGCTGTCTCCACTCAAGGACTTTACGGCTCCAACATTACACAGTCACACCCAAACGTTACATAAAACAGTTTATTCTCTCCAACTAGGAACAAACTTTAACTAGCAAACTTCTCATCCGCATTAGAGGGTTGATGGCGTTTTTACAGTGAACTCTCACCAGCTCTCAAACAACACTCACACAATAGTAAGGGTTTAAAAATAACCCTGGGTTTTGGGAGTTTTTCTGTAAATCTTTATTAGCGAACTAGTGGCCCGCCCTCACTTCGCTTCGGGACCGTAATTCAGAAATGAACTAATAGATGGCGCTGTGCTAAATTACATCGCGCAAGCGTTTCGTGTTTTCGGTTAACGTATAAGCCTTGTCGTTGTCTATAGAAGTTATCTCTTTATTAATAGAATAGATAGAAGATAAGTTTTTTTTATGTGATAGGTAAGAGACAAGCAGACGGATCACCTGATGGTAAGCGATTGCCGCTGCCCATAGACACCTGCAACACTAATAATAGTCACAAGTACGCTGGCAAAACCCCCTTTCCCTCATTGGGCCTCCGGTACCCACTTTCACTCACTCGATTAAACACAGCGCCGGCGCTGCTTCACGCCGGTCTGCGTTGAGGCCGGGGTAACACACCAGTTGATCCGGCCCATTTATACCGAAGCGTGGCTCTCCCACGGTAAAATTAATTTTTATCATCCTTCGCGCCTATACAAAATTTAAACATTTCGTACAAACTCGCTCCGGCGGTTAAGTATCGGGCCATGATCTTGGGATCCCGGGTTTGATTCCCGGATCGAGAAAAAATTGTTTCGAAATTTTTTGAATATAGCTTGGGTTTGAGATCACCTATGAAATGACATTGCCTTATGAGGCAAGCGTAGTGATTGAACCCTGACGCCCAGCGCCATCTATTGTTACAGAGTGGAACTAATGTCTCGAATAAATTTTATTTTTGGTATAGCAAGTCTTTGCAATTTATTCTTAAGTAAATATTGCAAAGAATTGCTATACCAAAAATAAAACTTATTCGTTTAGCAGTTTCATCTTAACTAGTGGTCAAATATTTGCAATAATGTTTCCACTGGATATTGTATATGTATACCTACAATATTGATGAGACTATCGTCAGCTCATGGCGAGTTAAGCACTTACGAAATTCGTCGGCTTAGTAAGGGGTTCGGCTAGTATAATTGGTAGTACAGCCACCCGGACTGTGGAAGGTTGTGGGTTCGGGTACCACCTGAACCCCCCGAGAATTTTTTAAGTGCAATATTTACTTAATGTCTCGAAACAAAGTGAGTTCAGGCCACTAGTAGCAATATATCCATCTATCTACCTATATCATACTAATTAACCCTCCCTTCACATGTCAACTAATAAATCGCTCATACAGTCTCAACCCTCCGTTGTCCCTTTAACGACGGACTGCATTATAAAACAGCTCATTAACACAACCTTTGTTGGACGAACTTGTAACAAGCAAAGTTTCAACTTTATACTTTATTTAAATAACGCGATATAGGGTTAATGAGGGCGGTGTAGTGTGAGAAACAAAATGGGGGAATGTGGACACAAAATAAATGGACACAGAAATAAAAGAATAATAACTAAAATTATTTTGTTTTTTCGTTATAATTTGTTAATTTTATTTAAATAGCGCGATATTATAGGGTTTATGAGGACAGTGTAGTGTAGAGAGAAAATGGCGGAATAGAGTGTGGATACTTGACAAAATAAATGGACACAGGAATAAAAAAATAATAATTAAAATTATTTTGTTTTTTTCGTTATTATTTGTAAAAAATATTTAAATAACGCGATATAGGGTTATTGAGGGCAGGTAGAGTGAGAAACAAAATAGCGGAATAAAATGTGGACACAAAATAAATAGACACAAGAATTAAAAAAAAAAACTTAAATATTTGTTTACGGGATTGCTATGTCCATGGATGGCTCCAATTGGTTACCATCAGATGACCAGTTTGGCCCTAAAAAAACCTCATTCAGTAAGCTTTATAGTCCACCTGACATCCTTGCGCCTCGCCAGATGTTCTGCCCATCCTCCACTTTAGCTTACACACACACTCGCGTGCCTTGTCATTAAAATTAATACTTATTCATAGTACGCTATTTTATTCTCATGTTTATAAAATGTTAGGTTATCTGTGGGTTATGATTGGTTTTGAAAAAAAAATGGAATTGGCGGGAAGAATCGAAATGTATGTCGGGGTGGACGATTAAGATTGTAAAAACAGTAGTTATTTCAGCAATAAAAAGATATTGTTTCAGATTCCCATTCTTTTAATGTGTTCAGAGGCTAACGCTAACAATTTTATAAACTTGATTATAAAATAGCGTACTATGAAATAAGTACTTTTACTAATAAACACGGAAGGTATTAAAAATAATAAAATGACGTCCTTTTGCATCCAACTGTACCTTTGACCTAAAACTAGTTTGGTCTACTGCATCCTATTTCGTTGGCTTTCAAAAGAAAAATACTGCAACAATTTTTATGAAATTCTAAAATCTCCATCAAACGACATCCACTCAGGTCTCAGCCAACAATTTCATTGCCGCATTAAATTAAAGTCAACCCAAAAAGAATGATGAATATCAAAAGAATTAACCCAAAACCTGTTTCACGAAAACTAGCTTTAATTCACAATTTTAAGTCGAAAATTGCATAGCATTCGTTATTCTCGGTCCTCTCAAAATTCGCCTCTGTCATCATTCAAAGCTCTTTAACATCAATACAAATAGTTTTTGGAATGGATCTCTTAATATAAGTATGTACGTTAAAGTTGTCGTTTATTTATATAAAGGATGGATGTTCAAAATGGTTGTTAGAACACATGGATGGTTAACATGCTGTATAGTTTTTTTGGCACATTACAAGGTTTGCAGATCGATAAAAGCATTTTTTTCTTTAAAATATATTTTGACCACACCGCGGTGAAACGATACGGTCTTCTCTTGTAGCTCTTAAGGTGGGTAGCACACACACTCATAAGTTCCATCGGAAGCGTCCAAGAGCCGCACCCTACGCGCACAGTCACGTGACCGACTTCGTATGCAAAGATGAAAATTATTAACGCGAATTTTGAAAAGTCATAGAACAAATGTTGTTCAGAATGGTTGGCAGAACACATGGTTAAATGGATGTAAATGTTCACAGATACACCCTGTATATAATGAAATAAGTCAGCGCATACTGCCAAAGTCGCAGCTCAATCGAGGCAACAAAGGGGCAGGGTCGAGGCGGCGGGAGGGCAGGGTCGAGGCGGCTAAATGGCAGGGTCGAGGCGGCGGAAGCGCTGGGTCGAGGCGGCGGAGTGGCAGGGTCGAGGCGGCGGAAGCGCTGGGTCGAGGCGGCGGAGGCGCTGGGTCGAGGCGGCGGAGGCGCTGGGTCGAGGTGATGGAGGGGCAGGGTCGAGGCGGTTAGGGGCAGGGTAGAAACAGCACAGCGCTGGCGCAAATCTTCGTATGCTGACGACGACATATTGATTAAGTGTAGACGATACTCCGCACCTCCGCCTCGACTGTTAATATCACACCACCGCCGCGACTGTCATCATCATTATCATAAGAAACCCACACTCGTCTACTGCTGGACATAGGTCTCCCCTAATGCACGCCACCGCTCCCGATTTTTGGCCACTCTCATCCAGCCCACACAAGCCAGCCTTCGAAACACTACGCTTACTGAGTCGCGGTCTCCACTCAAGGACTTTACTGCTCCAACGGTTGTCACCGCGACTGTACCAGAATTTTCTACAGAGCATTTCCAATTCCCAAATATTGAAAGTCTAAAATAAATAAACTATCATAGACATAGAAGTCCGCACAAAAAAAAAACATTGCGCTTAAAAAATGTCAGCGCCCGACGCATTCAGCGCCCCGATGTTTGCATACATTAACATGCATGAAGCGACCTCTGGCATGGAGCAACACGTACAGAAGGGACACTGCTTTAACCTGCATAATGCTACATACACAGCAAATGGCAGCGGCGTAGCCAGTACGAATTTCTGCGAGTAACGTCAATACACAAGATAGATAGATAGACATTCTTTATTGCACAGAAATAGAATACATGAGTGAAACAGCACAGTACAGTACAATAAGGAGGTCTTATCGCTCGTAGCGATTTCTTCCAGACAACCTTTAGGTAGAGGAGAGAAGACAGCGTGTTGGCAATGCGGTAAGGCAGTGCAAAGAGATTGCTGTGCAGACTTAAAAGTAAAGTATCAGCCTATTTAATGTTCCACTGTAAGGCAAAGGCCTCCATCATTAAAATCAAATCATCGTTACTCTTATGGGATTTGGCTTAATCACCACGCTTGCCTAATGTGGACAGACTTAAACCAAAAAATAATTAGAGTAAAAAAACCAAATCGAAACTAAAAAGGCGACGTATCATTAAAACAAGTGTACAGTGATCTAAGCATGGTAATTTCTTATATTATTTTAAAACTCTTACAATTGAGTAGGTATTAAATTTATTGGTTAAGTACCTGGCGGAATGAAAAAAAGTATGTTTCACATTTTTCGAACATACTCGTTGGGTCACTAATCTATGTACGTTAGGAAAGCGTGGTGACTAAGCCTAATCCCATTACAATAGCGATAACTTGTTTTCTATGGTGGCCTATGCGCTACATCGGGACAGTAAATAAGCCGAATTTTTACTTTTCTTTTACAATAGCATCCATTATACGATGTAAAAAGTTAAATTTAACTTTCAATGAAATTTAAATTCTCAGGCAACGTTTTATTTTACGGCTTCAATATCCTGCCAATTTCAACGTCAACTTTTTTGACTTTCATCAAAGTATTACCATTTAATGAAATTGCACATATGTACATAATAATGCCAGCTGTTAAAGTGTGTCCTCACTCATACATGTCGTATGCACACAGTGTTTGCATACGATGCGCTCGCGTTCATTAAAATACATGAAGCGAATACTGAGTGGGTCAAAGAGTAAGTTGTTTCAGAACGGAAGGTAAGTACTTTGTACCAAACTTTTGGGTGGAATATCTGAGCTAACGTTTTCAACGATTTACGAATTATAAACTTCAACAAAAATTATTAAGAAATTATCCGCTCGTTTATTTAGAGCTCAAAATATTAAATTATATTGATTTTTATTAAATTATATTGATATCGAAAATGTACACACTACAATTTCAATTTTAATATTTGTTTACGTAAACATTCGAACAGTGCTTAATAACTAGCAAATTCTATAATATTAAATTTGTCAAAATCATGAACTCGTAATTAACAAAGATTTTTTTATACATTCCTACTTTTAACTTGCTAGTCTTTGCCATTTAAATATACAAACCACATCTTGTTACTTTTACAACTGTGCATTAAATTAATATGTATGACTATTTTGTACAGAACGTTATTTATAGAAAGGGGCAGGTACAAAGTTGACGAGTTAAACAAAATTCCATGTTTGCATACGTGCAATGCTCTGGTTATTAAAATGCATGAAGTTGAGAGTGTGACAGTAGGTACAGAAGGGATATTGTGAAAGGTATTCAATTCAGTGTGTAAGATCAGCGTAACGTCATGAAGTATACGTATCTTAAAATAACTAACCGGGAATTACACAATGCATTGGGATGAGAGAAAGAGCTGCTATTTACTATTACAGTGATTGCTACGATACCGTAGCATTGTAGCAAACCCGTAGCACATGTGACGACTACGACGTAGCAGTGTTACGAATTGCGACTTTAACACGGCGTGCGGGTTTATGGCTATACCAATATGGTTCGTCTTGACTATAAAATACAGTTTTGTAAATTATTTCAAGTTTGTTTTTTATAATTGTATATTTACTAAACTACATTAAAGAATGAGATAAATTATATTTTATGCAATAAATGGTGTACCTATCTTTTTTCTTTTGTGTTGTTGTTGAACAAACATTAAATTATTGTCAAGCATTCAGTAGGTAGCTAAATAAACACAACTGAAACTACGAAGCTTTACCACAAAATAAATAGACCAAGCAAATATGTCCTCAGAGACAACCGGCAAAAATATTATGTGTCACAACGTTTCCTATAAGCGACGTGCGTTATTTGCACTGTCGGTTCTGTGCTGTTTGCTCTGTGCCAAAGCCTCACAGGGGCTTGCTAGATTTTTAGGATCTTGCTTTAAATATTACGTGTCTTTTAAAGTAGCGTAGTTTCAATACCAAGTGGTACTTTTGTATTCACCAGTTTAAAAATATAGACAGGATTAGTTCGAGTTAGGCCCATAGACGAAACTAGCGCCGCCAACCTATTTACATTTATTGTGACTTGTCGCGTGTTAAAAATATTGTATTGCGTCTTGAAAAATTGAATTTACTTGCATCTAAGTTTGTAGAGTTTTAAATTACTTAAAAAATATCATATACCACTGGGGTGACGACCAATGAGGCGTTATATCGGGCGGAGCCTAATCCCATCACAGTAGCGGCGACTTGATTTCTATGATGGAGACCTTCGCTCTGCAGTCGGACAGTATATAGGCTGATACTTTCCTTTTTTTTACGTTAATTTGTAACAAAATTCCATTTATATTTTCTATAGAAAAATTGTCATAAAATTATAGCATGATAAAATGCTATAATTTTATAGTACATGACAGTCGTCAGTCAGTCAGTCACATGACAATTGTCACTCTCCATTTAACCGACAATTGTCAGCATAGTGTAATAGGGGCCTTATGATAAATCGATGCCGCCGCTCATAAATAAATAAATTAATAGAGACAACATCACATACATTGTCCTGGTCCCAAACTAAGGTTTTCCCTTGTGCTATGGAAACCAGAAACAACGAAGGTACCACAAACACCCAGACCCAACACAAATATCTGTATAATATAATACTTACTTACTTACTTTGTGTGTAATATAATACTTACTTGAAGTCAAAAGTGTCATAATACAGAAGTCCCACACAAACAGTGTATGTTATCATAACTAATACATGGAATCCCTTTACAATTTGTCTCCGCAAGCTAAGACCCAGTTCGTGTATTAGAAAATTCTCGAAATTGCTAACACATTCTAAGGAAGTTCAAACATACTCAAAATGTCGAGACACTACATACTACGCCCCAATATTGTCTTAGACTTCACATGCTTCAGATAAACCGAACTAGCAGTTTCGTAATTTGAACCTTATGCCGTTGACATAATAACTAACAACTATGTGAGGTATTTCGCTATTAATTTAATGATTGTCAAGAAATTCCGGAGACCGTAAGGTTCAAGATTTTGCAATAACTTGATAACAGAATGAAATGTTCTGGACCGTTCACAAAGATACAGTTTCAAATTATTGGAATTTATAAAAAAAAATTTTTTTAGCGCTTACTTATCGAAATACACAGTGATTTTCAAACAAAAATATTTCTTGATTTACGAGTATGTAACTTTAGACAAATGATTTTTATGTCGTTTTTGCAATTGCAAACAATACTATTGTAAATTGGTAAATTTATCGATAGTCTAAAACAATCGATAGTATCGATACTATTGATGATTTATTTATTTACGAGTATCAATACTATCGATAGTTTACTCTTCGCGAGTCTTTTTTTATCCAGTCTTATTCCTTTAATGTGTGAAAAGACACGAAAATTCCATCTTCACTTATTTTATTATGTTTTACGTAAAAAAACCTCCCTTCCTCTATTTCGGTAAACTGGTGCATTTTATTTTGCAGTCATAAATATCGGTAAATGATCTTAAATATGCGCCCAACTAACTATATGACATTTACTTTAAAAAAAACACTTTAACTCTGTTTCGGTAAACCGGCACATTTTATTTTGCAACGTGTCTTTTAGTTCCTTGGTAGACATAAATATCGGTAAACGATCTTAAATATGCGCCCAATTAACTATATGACGTTTTACGTAAAAAAACCTCTTTAACTCTATTTCGGTAAACCGGCACATTTAATTTTGCAACGTGTGTTTTAGTTCCTTGGCAGTCATAATTATTGGTAAACGATCTTAAATATGCGCCCAACTAACTATATGACATTTTACTTATAAAAAAAGCACTTTAACTCTGTTTCGGTAAACCGGCACATTTTTTTTGCAACGTGTCTTTTAGTTCCTCAACAGACATAAATATCGGTAAACGATCTTAAATATGCGCCCAACTAACTATATGACGTTTTACGTAAAAAACACACTTTAACTCTGTTTCGGTAAACCGGCACAATTTATTTTGGAACGTGCCTTTTAGTTCCCCGGCAGACATAAATATTGGTAAACGATCTTAAATATGCGCCCAACTAACTATATGACGTTTTACGTAAAAAAACCTCTTTAACTCTATTTCGGTAAACCGGCACAATTTATTTTAGAACGTGTCTTTTAGTTCCTCGGCAGACATAAATATCGGTAAGCGATCTTAAATATGCGCCCAATCCCAACCCCAGGTGGGGTCATAAAACTCGATACAGCAGTGATAAATACCCCACATTTCTCATACCTATTCCTTCGCATTTTTCTTCGCAGTTCCGCTTTGACGCAGACATATTGCACTATATATGTTTTGGCAACACCCTATATTTTATACGTTAATCGAATATAAAGCCGTGTTATTGATGTCTGCTACGTTAATAATGGATTCTGCACGTATATTCGGGAATATTTCGGTTTTTGACAGATTTGCTCCGCGCGATGTTTTGTTGATTGCGGGAAAGGAAATTGGTAGAATTTACTGATGCGAAAGAAAATACGGATCGTTATAAGAGAAAGAATATACTGTTACATTTTCATCATTTAGACATTATTAGGGGCAATGTAGTGTAGCTCTTGCCAATCTTTTATTTCTGGGAAAAGCGGCGTATATCGTATCCACTATTATTGTGCGAAATGTTTTTGTTTTTCTGTTAAATTGGCAGATTATAAATAAATTCACACAACATCTCATACATTGACCTGACTCCGTATTGAGTAGCTTAAGCACTTGTGTTACAGATATCAGACAACAGAGGATCACAAATATAATACTTAAATACATATGTTACACCCAGACACTGAACAAACAGAAGTGTTCATCACACGAATGTTTGTCCTAGGGTGGGGATCGAACCCACAACCTTTGGCGTATGAGGCAGGGTCACTACCAAATGCGCCATCCGGCCAGTCAGCTATTGTTTTAGATTATAATACAAGTTCACAAAATAATACACATCCTACTTTGTATATAGATATAAAAGCTCTACATGTTAGGTTGTAGTGGTTGTAGTATCGGGCCGTGATCCTTAGAACGTCCTTAGAACGATTCTTGAGTCGAGCAAAAGTATGTTTCAAATTTTTCAATACTATACGAGTAGCTCGGGTTTGTGCGTGCGTGCGTGGTGATTAAGCCTAATCCCATCATAGTAGCGATAACTTGATTTGGGTATATGATGGACGCCTTTGCACTGCAGTGGGACATTATATAAGCGGATACATACATTATATATGTAACAAATATAGAATAAGACATCTTTGTTACTTTGCCCCAGTGTCCTTGCCAGAACGCGTCAAAGGATTTTTTATTATGATAGATGGCAGACGAGCAGACGGATCACCTGACGGTAAGCGATTGCCACCGCCCATAGATACCTAAAACACCAATGTGTTCATAAGTGCTGAACATTGCTGTAATTTTTTGCCCCGCTTTCTCAGATTGGGCCTCCGGGACCCTCACACACTCGACAAAGCACATTGCAAGAACCGTATAATGTCGTTTTCCTTTCATTAATTCCATCATACAAAGTGTGGACCCAAATGGCTCTTTTCTCTCTCATATATCATTACTATCTATTGCATGTCCATTTTCTGAAACCTTCAATACGGTTGCTATAGTAACGGGTACACATGACTTCAAAGAGACCCCGAATTATAGGCTTAAGTCCACCAAATGCGAGGCTACTGGAAGATAACTTTTACCACGAAACAGAAAGGTAACTCTAGCTGACATATCGAAGAGTTCATTGACCTGTAGCACTACCATGAGTTTGAAATACTATCCTCGCTATCGAGACAGATCAATAGTTTACGTTATGTCAGTTTTCGATGTGAACTCATGGTACCGCTACTGTTTTCACAGTTAAATACATGGCATCGTGATTCTCCCGCATACCTCCCCTATAGTCTGTCTCTGTCATTTGTGTCGAACCATACTGAAATTACTGCGTTCTGTCATAAAAAAATAGTAGCTACAGACATTCAGGTCATTTTTTTTAAGCTGACATTTATATGGAAGTGTTCAACTGTTAATTGACTAACGTTAGCAGTATAATAGTTATCGTATCGTGTATCTCCCACACTCGTTAAACGCGTATATGTGTGTTTTGTTTTGTTCATTACGTAAGCAGCCAGAGTTCTGTGTTTAAATATGTTGTAGTTCTGTAAATGTGTTGTAATTTTATATTACGGTGTCTAGTTATTTTATAATTGTTTTGTAGTTCTGTGTCTAAATATTTTGTAGGTGTCTCTAATTATTTTATATCACTGTGTCCATTTATTTTCTAGTTTTATATATTTTTGTTTGCGTCTAATTGTTTTGAAGTGTCTTTTTATTTGTATTTCTGTGTCTAATTATTTTTTAGTGTTATGTCAAATTATTCCGGATCGCATGGCTGTAGGAGAACGTAGCAACATAGCGTTCTCTCTAGCTGGAGGCCTATCCTTACGTACTTTGATGTATCCCGATTAATAATTTGATTAATTACAGGCCACTATCACGTCTAATGGTATACGTATAATAGATGGTATGGGTTAGTAATTAAGTTCTGATTTTGGGTCAAGATAAGATCTGTTCATTTTGGAAGATTGCCATAGAAGTTGGAATCTGTACATAATACTCATATTTTATTGTTATTATGAGAACTGGAATCTCATCTTGTCGAGTAGTTCCCGGTTGCGTCCGGAAGTTTCACTGAATATAACAAAAAGATCTAACAAAATCTACGACTGTTTACCATGTCACATGTTTTTAAATTGTTTTGATTGATAGCTTTGGGCTATTCTTAGAGATTTAAGTTCTGTACGGCAAAACCGTTATTTGTGTAAACTTACTTCAAAATCCATAAATATAATAGGTAGGCAATTAAATAGTAATATATTATTATTTATAGAAAATCCTCTTATACTAAAATCTATTTCTAAGGAATACTGGATTTTTGATCCTTTAAATAAAATTGTAAACTAACTTGGTTCAAAAAAAAATACAGTAAAGATAATTATTTTGAATTGATAACAAAAAAATTTTTTTTTTGTACATTTTTATATTACACCCAATAATAATATCTACTTAGTTACCATTATAAAAATGTCTTCTATATTGCAACTTAACAATAAACGGTTTAAATTTGAAAATCAAGGCTAACTTTATTCTCAGTATTAAATAGGTAAATTTTTCCTCACTCCTCATTTGCAGCGAAAACATTTTCCGTTCACAAAATTTCGAGCCCAACCCGAAACCAAAATGGACGCAACTGATAAAAACAAAAAAATACGTGCACAAATCTTTCCCGCCAGCGAAACAAATCCTTTGTTTAAAACATTGCTTGTAAACGCATCGGTCCGTGCAAATTTTAATGAGTCTATCTGGTATCTTTTTATTCAACTGCAATATTTTGCGAGTTCGTTCTAGAGATGTGAGTAATATGGATTCATAAGCATTAGTCTTTTTTTTTGTTAATTTAGTCATTACGTACATTAATTTATTCATCGTTTTTGTTTTAAAGAAGAAGATTAAGGATACGTGTGCCCTAATAATTAGCTAGGATATTGAACAGTATTTTAAAATCTTGGAAAATTAGAAATATACAAAAAAAAACCGGTTGCTCAAAAAAAAAGGAAATTGTTTTTGTGTTGTTATATCAATGGGGGTTACAGCGAACAAAATCCCGTTAGATGGCGTACATGTAGACTGAGGCCCAACTTAAACGTCATTGGTCGTTTAGTGACATTTTGACATCTCACATAAAAAATAATCAACCACCGTGTAGTTGGACCTCAGTCTACATGTAGGTACGCCATCTAACGGAATTTCTACACGCGGTAGCCCCCATTATGTCTTCATAGTCAATTTAAATTTATGTTGACCTTTATGTGATTTTTTACGTTTTAATGTATTGTAAAATCCTGAATTGTGAATCTGCCTAATAAGCAAAAAAAATACTAATATTTCATTAATATTTTTTTATTAATTAGTAATTTCATTCATGTTTTAGTTGAGATAATGATAAAATATGTAAGCACCGCAATGATCTACTATTATGTTTCACATAGCATTTCATAAAATGTTTATGAAACCTGTAAAATAGATTTAAATGAAATCGTTTTTTGGAACTGGCTGCCCCATCTCTATTTCGCCGCAATAGGGATTGCAATATGGCTGTGTGTAGTAGATTCCTTTGATCTGTTTTTAATGACAGTACGTTCGGGTTTGAGCCAAAAACAATAATGCTGTGTTGGTGTGTTTTTGGTACAGAACCTAAAAATAGCGCCGGTTTTATATTCGTTCGTACAAGGCTTTAACGACTGTTTTTTGCTGACCTATCTTCTGTATAGGGTTTTCCGTTCCTATTTTTTATGTGATAGGTAGCAGACGAGCAGAAGGACTATAACTATTTTTTAAGTTTTATACCTCTGTTATTTTTTAAAGTGATAGGTGGCAGACGAGCCGGCGGATCACCTGATGGTAAGCAATTGCCGCCTCCCATGGACACCTGTAACACCAGTGGCGTCACAAGCGCGCTACCAACCGATTATTACCCCCCGGGTTGGGCCTCCGGTACCCTCACTCACTCGGCGAAACACAGCACAAGTGCTGCTTCACGCCGGATTTCTGTGAGGCAGTGGTATCACTCCGGTCGAGCCGGCTCATTCATGCCAAAGCGTGGCTCTCCCACAGTAAAAGTTTTGTGTGCATTGAAAATTATATTGATTAATTCCTTCAAGGGTCACCTGATGGTGTGTGTCGCTGCCCATAGATAGACACCTGTAACAGCAGTAGAGTCACAAGTGAGCTGCCAACCTTTAAACCCCTTTTCCCCCAATGGGGTCTCCAGATCTCCCATTCATTTGACAAAATACAGCGCAGGCCGGATATAGCAATAGCACATTTTGACGGCCTCGATGGCGCAGTGGCTAAGGTGTTCGCCCGAAGCGCAAAAGGTCCTGGGTTCGGTTCCCGGTCAAGTCAATTTAGGAAACTACATTTTCTAAATTTTGTTGGGTGTTCTGGGCGAGCGCCCCCAGTTAATTATCGTCATCTGGTACTCATAGTACAGGGGTTGCCCTAGTTTGAGACTAGGTTGATTGGTGTGATAGCGCATTTGTTTATTTTTAATGAAAATTTATACATTTAACAACAAGTATAAAAAATAGAATAAAATAATTTTTCGAAAGAACAAGTTATTATTAATTTTATACAATATTCGCATTTCCCGGAAAAGACGTAAAATGTTAAATTACGTTTTGATCATGTTTTAATGAGATTTTTTACTTAATCAAAAGAAATTAATACCTCAAATTAATGAAATTGTAAGCTCAAAAAGGGTTTCCAACTTATTTTTGTGTAAAAGTGTCTTGGATTTTTTTTTATAGTGAGGACAATCAATATGACCTCACTTCGCCTGATTGTAAGCGGCCGTGAGATCCAAATATGAGGATTTTTTTGATTTTCATTTCGACTCACCCGAAGCATTGCTTCATATGCCAAAGGTGGTGAGTTCGATCTCCACCCTGGACAAACGTGTAATGAATTGTTGTATTTTTTCAGTGTCTGGGTGTTATGTATTAAAATATCCATCTATCGACGCTTACGCAATAATTGAACGGTCTTTTATATGTATGAGATGTTGCATAAATTTATATACTTTATTTTATTCTGTTAAAGAACAACATGATTTCAGATTTTAAAAAACCCGATATTGTATTTGGAAATTACTATTAGCATTAAGTTCTGTAATGTGTTGTGCAATAAAGAGTATCTATCTATCTATCTATCTATCTACCTATATTACTTAAAGTAAACACATATTTAACATAGCGAGTTCTTACGAAAGCCCCTAAGGCGAGCGCTCAGGAGTCCGATCAAAAATTTAATAAAAGCGGGATTAAGCGAAAACAGTTTTTAATTTCCCACAAGTTGAAAATGCGGAGTCAAAATAAAAACGAAAAACGATAATGTTGTGGGATGAGAATTTTGGAAGCGGCAACATTAAATATACAGGATGTATCTGTAAACATGTACATCCCTTTAACCACGTTCTTAACCATTTTGAATAATATTTGTTCTTTGGCTTTTAACATTCGGATGAATAAATCAATTTTTCATACAAAGTCGGTCATAACATGACTTGATAATTTAGATAAAGGGAATCGAAAAAGTTTTTGGCGAATTTCCAAAAGTCGTCAAAGATTTGGTTAAAGGCATGTAAATGATGTTCAGAGTACTTACACGTAATTTCAGATAGTGCATGAAAATGTTCAAACGTTTGAATACACAGTAGGCGTAACAATTACCTATGTTTTGATGAAATCGGGGAAAAGAAGATCAGATACGAAGATGAGATAAAAACCGATTACCTACTATAGATTAAGATTGAAAATGAAATGTGGAAATGAAGTATGAATGAAGTCTTTTTTTCAAATTCAAACTTTTGGCATCACTTTTTAAAACGCTCTCAGCATGGGATTGTGTATCTATCAATATATAATTATCATCATCTTATCAGCCCACATCCACCCAATGCTGAGTATAGGCCTCTTCTCTATCACGCCACTGTCTGTGGTCCCCAGCCAGCCTCATCTATTTGTTTCCCCACCAAAATGTAGTAATTCGCTCACACTGGTTAAGCCAGTCTTAGCTTCAAGTAGAAAATAAAAGCATCATCCTATATTATCAGACCAACGGGCAGGTGGTCTACCCACAGGACGTCGTCCCAATATTGGTTGCCATTCGGTAAGCTTTATAATTCTATCATCCTTGCTTGAATATAATTGGGGTCTTCAATTTGTATTTATTCCCCACAGCATTAAATCCGCGCGAAATATTACCATGCAATCCGTATCGAAGATTTTTACTGGCGAAAATCGCTTCACATTTGACGCTTCCACCAAAAATACAATTTGACGTCGAAAACTTAATCCGAAATTAATTTCGTCGCGTAATTAAACTGACTAACTTTGGCGGGCTTGCAAAATCGGAATGCTGTCATTGTGCTGGACTGGCGTTATGCAAATTTTATATAACGATTTAGAATATTCAAGCGTAAAGGCGGTTAGAGACAAGCGTTGTATGGCAATAAAATCTCTCTTATTTTAGCGAGTTATTTCGAGCTATGTCTTAAGCTGTCGCTTCTTAGACTATGATTTAGGATTTGGGGAAGAAAATATGTGTAATTTTTAGTGTAGTTATTGTAATGAAACGACTGCTGTCTTCGTAACCGTTGAAGAGGGGAACCAGACCAACTAATTATGTTCGAAGGATAATACATTAAAAATATTTCGTATTTTTTTATGATTTTATGATATAGGTGGCAGGCGAGCAGGCTGATCACCTGATGGTAAACAATGCCGCCGTCCATGGACACCTGCAACAACAGTGGAGTCACAAGTGCGCTGCCAACCTTTTTTCCCCCTTCTCCCGGTAGGCCTCCTGTACCCTCACTCACTCGGCGAAACACAGCACTGGTGCTGCTGTCACGCCGGTCTTCTGTGAGGCAGTGGTATCACTCCGGTCGAGCTGGCCCATTCATGCCGAAGCGTGGCTCTCCTACAGTTAAAAGTTGATTAATATGCCTTATGTGTGTAACATTCCTTACGCCATTACAATACAGCTAAGGTTATGGTTGGTTCTCATTGGTACTTATAAATTAATTTACAATCCATATCTAAATAAGGAAGTATTTACAATCTGACATAACAGCGGTGGCTTCAGCGATTTTATGGTAATTTAGGGAAGGTTACGTTTGCTGAGAGTTATTGGTGAAAGTTGTTTAGAAGCACTTTCTGGCTCACAGCTGGAGAGAGTTTGTTTTCGTGTTTTAAAGTTAAACCTTATAAAATGGTAAAGAACAAAGTTATCGACATAGCTCACCGGATTAGTAAGCTGAAGTGGCAGTGGGTTGGCCATATCTGCCAAAGACAGTTCTTCTCAACCGCTGGGGTTAACGAGTTCTGGAGTGGAGACCGCGTCTTGGTAAACGTAGAGTAGGACTTCAGGCCAGATGGAGTGACGATCTGCGCAAGAGGGCTGGCTGGAGCTGGATACAAGTAGCCGAAGATCGATAAAAGTGGCGAGCATTTGGAGAGGCCTACGTCCAGAAGTGGACTGCAACAGGATGATGATGATGAAATACATAGTAGAGAACAGGGGTCACCAAATAGCGGACCGTGGGCCCCGAGAGCCTATCGTCGTAGTCGATATGAGGAGCTGCTAGCAACCCCCCCCTCGTGTCAAAATGACAAGCCGCTGTGACCCCGTCGTAGGCGTCGTTCTTTGTGCGAACCACGATGGTCATTTCACTTCTGAAAACGGACTCTGAACGAAACTAATTGGCGACCCCTGGTATAGAAGGTAGACAAATAAGTAATGTATAGTCAGCCACACATTAAGTTACCACAACCTGTAAAGTTTCCTCAATTGAGATTCAACCTAATGTGCATGGCAGCAAAATGAGAGTCGATTAAAGAAATTTGACAGTTTTGTATACTTTCATGTGTGGCCGTATGAACCTTAATGTAATTAATGAATCATACTGAACCGAATCTCTGCTCGCTTTTCTTTTTTGTCTTGAGCCTAATCTCGTTCCTATACGGGCCTTAATCCAAGATTGAGCAAGACTGGTAATTACATTGCAGCTATTGTCGTATCTTTCTATCCTAATACGTGTGTGCTACACGTTGTGATACTTAGGTACGAATCAGAAATCGATCAATCAGATTCAAAACTATTTACGCCGAGAAAGTGAGGGTACCGGAGGCCTAATTGGGAAAGGGGGTTAAAGCTTTTTGCATTTGTGAGGCCTCTGGTGTTGCAGGTGTCTATGGGCTGTGGCAATCGTTAACCATCAAGTGTTCCGTCTGCTCGTCTGCCACCTATCACATAAAAAACGGACTATCACCTGCGGTATTTCCAGACCAGTACGACTTTCACCAGAGTCACCGACATAGCCCACCGAATTAGCAAACTGAAGTGGCAGTGGGCTGGTCACATTACCCGCAGAACTGACAACCGTTGGAAGCGTAAAGTCCTTGAGTGGAGACGGCGACTCGGTAAGCGTAGCATTGGGCGCTCTGTGACAACATGGGATGATGACATTCGAAGGCTGGCTGGTGTGGGCTGGATGAGAGTGGCCGGAAATCGGGAGCGGTGGCGTGCATTAAGGGAGACCTATGACCAGCAGTGGACGAGCGTGGGTTGCTGATGATGATGATGATGACGACTTTTAAGCCGATTTTTCACACGTGCTGGCCCCCCAATTGTTTACCCACCACCATAATACTAGTACTTAATATCGTCGTAGTATTTTCTGCTTTTGAAGTATTATCAAAATAAACATTCATCATGTGGCAAATTGATGTGGTTTGCAAACGTAATATGGAATTGTTTAAAATGGTTAGTGAGAGCAATCATTTGGGAAACTGGTCAGGATATTACCGGTGAACCCAAGAGATTAACATAGAATAAAGCAATAAATATTTATTAGTTTAGCGTGTATCGTTATGTAGTTACTGTTTCGACTCATCAAAATATATATGTGGTAAAAAAGGTAATAATTTGCATTTTTCAGTTATATTACATGTTAAAGTGATTGGTGCGAGTATATAATTATATTTTCATTTTGTTGTCAAGTTCAAATTGTTGTCGTTAGCACGCATTCGGGATTAGAACTGATTTATCGACCAATAAAAATGCACCTGAAAGTATTTATCTTAAGTAAATATCAAGTATTTGTATAACTTAGCGCCATCTATTAGTACAATTTGAGACTAACGTCCGGAAAAAACTTTTCAGAAATATATTACTTACCGATATTCAAAACTGACATGAAGGCCAGGGTTAGAGCCGGCCCCATCATATTCTTCGTTTTTCCTGAAACAAAAAATATTGTTTTTGTTAAAGCTGCTAAGTGCTGTCTTTCTGTGAATTCTTAATGCTGTGTCCGTTTTTAAGGATTTTCGCAAAAAAGGTCCCTCATAAGCATCGACTTAAAAAATATGGGTGTTTTTATGGTGACGGGTAACGGATACTTATTTAATAAATAAAATAAAGAAATAAATACTTTTGGGGTAATAGGGTTGATACCCAAAATAGTAGATTTGTCACCAAACAGTACAAAATGTATATTCTTGTAATGCAATTAAAAAATTGGTGGTCATGCATTCCTTATTTTTTTTGATAATTTTAGTTTGTCTGAATACGAAAATATTTCTTGATGATAGATTTATTATTATGTGATACAACTTGACAAGAGAATTATTGTCCCCTTACTTTTATTATGGCATGGTAAAATTCATCAATAAAATTGTCTTTTGTTGACTTTGGGGTTTTCTTCGATAACGTACTGTTATGTGGTGACTGCATGCACTGGTATTGCATGTGGCCTTGGGGGCGGCAAAAGCCAGCCAGGCACGAGCAGGTGGATCACCTGATGGCAATATCAGGTGATCCACCTGCTCGTTAGCCACCCCTTAAAAAAACCCCTAGCAATAATATATGGAGCCACACGACGCGACGCGACACATCACAACGCGATGCAACGCAACGCGACGCAACGCTACGCAACGCACTAATAACATTTCCTTAATATGACTCCAATGTTTCACTCCCAACAAGACTTGTAAGTTACAAATGAGAAGAGGAATCGTCCAAATAAAAACAAAAGGTTTTTCATATATTTCTTTGAAGGTATTATTTAGATAGAAGTCATGAGTAGGGACTTCCATATTATTTATTATTCCTAAGCCCCAGGGTATAAGGGATCATTTGCAAAATGTGTGCTTGCTTATAAATAACTCCTTATGTTATATGAATGTACTGGATCCTTTTAAGATAACATTAAAAGAGGTACATGGTGATATTAAGATCAGGCTTTAGATCTCATCTTCATGGTGAAAATAACTTGTCCGCATTTACATTTTTAATCTATCCGTGGGAGAGAAACGCTTCGGCATGAATGGGCTGGCTCGAACGGAGTGATAACATGGCCTCACAGATGACCACCATGAAGCAGCGTTTTGTCGATTGAGTGAGGGTAACGTAGGCCCAATTGGGGGGAAAAGGGGTTAAAGTGACACAAGTAAACTATAATAGTGTGAGAGTGTTTATGGGCGGCGGCAATTGAGCACCATCATGTGATCCGTCTGCTCGTCTGCCCACTTCATTAAAAAGAAAAACTAATACATAGAGGAAAAGTAGTTGAACAATGTCGTACACTATGGTGTGAGTGGTAATAGTCGGTAGAACACTTGTTCTACCGACTATACCGACGGCCTCGATGGCGCAGTGGCTAAAGTGTTCGCCCGAAGCGCGAAAGGTCCCGGGTTCGATTCCCGGTCAAGTCAATTTAGGAGACTACATTTTCTAAGTTGTCTTGGGTCTGGGTGTTCTGGGTTGACGCCCCCAGTTATTTATCGTCACTTGGTACTCATAGTACAGGGGTTGCCCTAGTTTGAGACCAGGTTGATTGGTGTGATTGTCTGGCGCATTTATTTATTATGTATTATTACCACTCACAGATAGACCCTATTATTAGATCGTAAGTCTTAGTAATAAGGTCTCGTTTTTACCCTTTGGTTACGGAACCCTAAATCAAGTCACAGATGGCTCCTAGCCTTTTTGTGTAGGATGCGAATAAACGTGTCTTTCTTAATACAGAGAAACATAACTGATGAATAAAGAAAATAGTATAATATGTATCTACTTATATCTTAAAATATAAGAGCGGAATAAATGTTTGTGTGTACTCGTATGTACTCGTATATGATGTATGTAAAAAATATGCCGCACCATTAAAAAATGGAACTCGTTGCCATCCCGTGTGTTTCGTCTGTCCTACAATATGGACTCCTTCAAGCGTGAAGAAGCATCTCGCGGGCCAGTATGGCAGTGCCAACGGATTTGATGCCGTGCCGTCGCGTCCGTTGTAGGTAACTGCAAACGTGGGCTCTTGCTTATTATCAGACTGAGGTCAACCAATGTACTGAGCTAATAAAAAAAAATGATTTGTGAGTTTGTGAAATTTCAAAACCAGGCGCTAGGTATCATACCCGAAAGAAAAAATCAAAGTGTGATATAGATACTTAAATCACACCTTAAATTTTAGAAGCCTAGCTTCCTAACTATACTAACTAATATTATAAATGCGAAAGTAACTCTGTCTGTCTGTCTGTCTGTTACTCTTTCACGCCAAAACTACTGAACGGATTTAAATGAAAATTTAAAGGAAAAAATGGCATACAGATGATTTAGACCCTGAGAAAGAACATAGGCTACTTTTTATTGCGAATAAGGGGTTGTAAGGGGTAAAAAGTTACTTTTCCACGCGGACGAAGTCGCGGGCGGCCGCTAGTAGTTGAATATTTTAGTATATTTTTCCAATTAAAATGAATAAATGGATTTCGGTAATAAATAATCAAATCGCTTTTAAAAATACATTTTTAAATTCTATTTGCCACTCTTAAAAGCAATTTATTCAGCTTTTATGAAACAAATGGGTCGGCTATAAGGTTTCATTATGAGAGCAAAAGCTATTGTGTTTAAAGAAAATATATTTTCTAATTACGAACAAGGTAATTTGATTTTTTGTACCTCACAAAGGAGTTGATAGAAATCGACACAAAGTTGAGTGAAGGTGGAAGGTTTGCGTGACAAAGACTTGACTTTTTAAGCCCAGAACTTTAAAGGTAGCTTAAAAGCGGCGTGAAGCAGCCCCTGTGCTGTGTTTCGCCGAGGAGGTGAGGGTATCCGGAGGGCCCACCCGGGGAGGGAAGGGGATTAAAGGTTGGCAGCGCACGTGTAACTCCACTGGTGTTCCAAGTGTCCATGGGCGGCGGCAATTGCTACCATCAGGTGATCCGCCTGCTCGTTTGCTACCTCTCACATAAAAAATAAAAAAAAAAAAACTAATGGTGGCTTAATATATCTATTAAGCCACCATTATGTATTATGTTTCAGTCATTCAGTTATAAAGACATTATATCTAATGTCTTTATAACTGAATAGAATAAACAGGGTGTATCTGTGAACATTTACATCCTTTTAATCACTTTTACTTTTAACCACACCATAATGACCGACCACGTGACCGACTTTGTATGAAAAGTTGATTTTTTTATGCGATTTGAGGACAAGTAGTTGAACAATGTCGTACAGTCAACTCCAAAAATATGTATACACCTTAGAACCTTATCACAATACATACTTTAAGAAAACAGAAGTGTTCTACTTTTTTATGTGTATTGTGACAAGGTCCTAAAGTGAATACATATTTTTGAACTCGACTGTACACTATGGTGTGAGTGGTTATAGTCGGTAGAACAAGTGTTCTACCGACTCTAACCACTCACAGATAGACCCTATTATTAGATCGTAAGTCTTGGTAATAAGGTCCCGTTTTTACCCTTTGGTTTCGGAACCCTAAATCAAGTCACAGATGGCTCCTATCCTTTTTGTATAGGATGCGAATAAACGTGTTTCTTAATACAGAGAAACATAACTGATTAATAAAGAAAAAGTATTCTTATTTATTCTTAGTTATTATTTTCTTAGTTCTATCTTAGTTATTCTTATATATCAAAATAGAAGACCGTGAAAAATGTGTGTTTCATACACACACTATGATGATGATGAATTTGTTAGTTTGTGAAATTTCAAAATGTTGAAACCAGGTGCTAGGTATTTCATGCTCGAAATAATAAATAAATTGAGACAACATCACATACATTTGTCCTAAGCCCAAACTAAGGTTTTCTCTTGTGCTCTGGAAACCAGAAACATCTGGTTACAATCAAATCATCCAGACCCAACACAAATATCTGTTTTACATCAACAAATATTTGTGTTGGTGCGGGAATCAAACCCGCAAAACTTGCGTTGTTATCGGCGTTTAAAAAAAAAGAAAAATACAATGCATGATATGCTTATATCACACCTTAAATTTTATTATAGTTGAATATTTTAGTATATAAATTTTCCATTTTGAATGAACAAATAGATTTCGGTAATAAATAATCAAATCGCTTTTAAAAATACATCTTTAAATTCTATTTGCCACTCTTAAAAGCAATTTATTCAGCTTTTATGAAACAAATGGGTCGGCTATAAGGTTTCATTATGAGAGAAAAAGCTATTGTGTTTAAAGAAAATATATTTTCTAATTACGAACAAGGTAATTTGATTTTTTGTACCTCACAAAGGAGTTGATAGAAATCGACACAAAGTTGAGTGAAGGTGGAAGGTTTGCGTGACAAAGACTTGACTTTTTAAGCCCAGAACTTTAAAGGTAGCTTAAAAGGTACCTAATTTAAAGGATTTTGTTTTTTTTATGATATAGGTGGCAGACGAGCCGACGGATCACCTGATGGTAAGTGATTACCGCCGCCCATGGACACCTGCAACACCAGTGGTGTCACAAGTGCGTTGCTCACCTTTTAACCCCCCTTCCTCTGGATTGGGCCTCCGGTACCCTCACTCACTCGACAAAACACAGCGCATGCACAGGTTTTCTGTAAGGACGTGGTATTACCCCGGTCGAGCCGGCCCATTCATGCCGAAGCGTGGCTCTCTCATTTTTACTATTTACATTGATGCATGTGGCGGTTACTGGTGACCCACCACCTATATACCAACCTCTGGCAAAATACATTTAAAAAATCAAAAGCAAGTCATTTTCATTCAAGAGAACCAGAGTCACCGACATAGCCCACCGAATTAGCAAACTGAAGTGGCAGTGGGCTGGTCACATTAGCCGCAGAACTGACAACCGTTGGAGCCGTAAAATCCTTGAGTGAAGACCGTGACTCGGCAAACGTAGTGTTGGACGCCCTGCTACAAGATGGGATGGCCGAAAATCGGGAGCGGTGGCGTGCATTGGGGGAGACCTATGTCCAGCTGTGGACGAGGGTGGGTTGCTGATGATGATGATGATAGTGATGAAGTCATTCAAACTGGCTTTCCATACCTAATGTCGTTTCCTAACTAGCGTTACAATGAGCCTTTCAAAGCCGGAGATTTAAAAAGTTTAGTCAGCTAAGATGCATTTAAGTGCCCTCGGAGACAACGAGGCTCTCAAAGGGTTTAATGCTCGTAACTTCCCCTTAACATAGGGAAAGCCGTCAAAAAGTTTAAAGTACGGATTATGAGGGGCTATGTCGCGGTTTGGATGTGAACTTTGTTGATTTTCAAAGATGCCTGCCAATCGATAAAAAAAAACATTTTTGATTATCTGTTCTACCAACCATTATGAACAATTTGTATTCTTAGATGGTTAATTTCTGACAAAATTTAAAATTACACCGATTTTGTTTGTAATGTAATTCATACTAATAGGATTATAAATAGAAAAGTGTGTCTTTGTTTCACGGCAAAACGGAGCGACGAATTGACGTGATTTTTTAAGCGGAGATAGTTAGTAGATGGACAAGATAAGAAATGAGTAGGTATATATATCGCACCAGGAGAGACGATTCCCCTTTACTATTAAAGGGGAATCCTGGTACGGCCATGTAATGAGAAGAGAGGAGGAACATGTTACCAAAAGAGTGATGGGTATCAATTTAAGTGGGTGGAGGAACAGAGGACGGCCGAAAAAGAGATGGATGGATTGTGTGAAGAATGAAATGACTGAAAAGGGGGTGGATGATACGATGACGAATGACAGGAACGAATGGAAGAAGAAAACATACTGCGCCGACCCCAGATAACCTGGAAACAGGGCAGGGAAATGATGATAGTTGAAGGGATGGAGAGTAAAATTAGGCTACTTTTTGTCTCTTACTAATTTGTATAATTATATTCAGACATTTGGCCGCAATCTTATCTTATGTTAAGTGATGATGCGGTGTAACATGACATGACTGTCTAGCAACAACCTATTCACTGTTTCCTTGAAAACTCCTAAATTATAGCGCTCAGGAAGCACTTCAGCCGGTAGATTGTTCTCCTTGGACGTACGCAAGAATGTATTTTCGAACCGTTTGGTACGAATTGTGACGCATTATCTTTATATTGTGAAACAGTCTGAATATAATTACACAAATATTCTTCAATAAACTTGGGTTAAAATTTTCATTATTATTTCTTTAATACTTTACAAGTTATCCCGCATATTATTTTCTATTTGATCCGATCTTCTAATGTACATTAAAGAGAAGGTAAAACAGTTAAATCCTTAGGGACGGCTCTGCTCGTCTTTCAAGTACACTCGGTGCGTTCTGAGTGCATTCTGAGTACACTTCACTTTTAAATCTTGGGTCTTAATATTTTTCCTTTAAGAAATCTAGATTCTAAGGCTGGTACTGAGAAACACGTTGGAAAATGTAATTTAAAGGTTTTATTTAAATTAGTCTTTAGTTTAGTGTACCTATTTACAATTCGGTGTAGGTCATTTTGACTTAAACCCTAATAAAGTACTAACTACATAGGCATAGGCCTCTCCCAAAGTTCTCCACACAGATCGGTCCTGTGCGACCCGCATCCAAGGGACTCCCGCGACCTTCACCAGTTCGACGGTCCACCTGGTGTGAAACCTGCAACGGCTGCGGCCTCCACTCAAGGACCTTTGCACCCCAACGGCCGTTTGTTCTCCTCGCAATGTGCCCTGCCCATTGCCACTTCCGCCACGCAATTCTTTGGGCTGTGTCCGTGACCTTAGATCTCCTGCGGATCTCATCATATATCTGACACATGGGGGGTCTGGGTGTCTATACGTAGCCTGTATTGTACCCGATGCAAGCAGCCAACCATCTGTGTCTATTGTGTCACAAACGAATACCTCTCCTTCAAAACACGCCAAAACATAAACGCAAAACCGGTCCAATATGAAACTTTATGCTCCGGCCGGGTGTTACGTCAAAATAAACCGAATCGTAACAACAAGAAGTTATAAGTTCCTCGATCATAAAAACAGCCGGCCTTACTGCCCTAGTGATGGGACAAGACAAGTCACTTGAGTCAGACAGCCTAATTCTTACCATTTAAACCATTTATTTTACTACACACACAAAAATAATAATGATACAAAAAAAAACATCTTTACACAAACCAATATTTCTTATAAATTATGTACAGACAGCCGCACATCAGGTTACTATAATCTGTCAAATTTCTTCAATCGAACCTCACCTTTATGTCAAACGTGTTTGGTTCAATATCAACTGAGGAAATTTGACAGATTGTAGTAACCTGATGTGCGGCTGTCTGTACGTACAGCCACACATCAAAGTATACAAAGTATACAAATGGCAAATATTGTAAATGGTAAATGGTAACTTTGAAGTAGTCGTTACGACCGAATCAGAGTTCTACTTCCTTTCACTCGTGCTGTGCGTACTTTTTTTTTAATGCGACAGATATATTCTCGTTTGTTAAGGAACGGTTTTATTACAAACCACCAAGCCACATCGATCTACATCGCAAGCTAAAAATGCCTAAAGTTAACCGGACATTACGACTGAATCGGACTTTCCCTCCCTTTCGTAAGCGCTGCGTACCTCCTTTGTTTGGATGCGACAGGTATATTCGTTTTTCGTTTCGTTCCATTTTATACCCTCTGGTTACGCACACTATATGCGTGTAAACAGTGATCTTTGCGTGTTATGGCGTGAAAGACAGAGATAGGTAGACGTGTGACACGATTCGATGTACTGCTATAACACTAGCGACGCTTTTTCGGTTTGTTTAACGTCGTAGGGCCCAGACAGCAGACACAATGGAAAATCAATTGTTTTTGCCTTTTAAAAAGCTTTTGGGTCTAACAACGATATACATATATAGGATTTTAATATGTCTATAGAATTTACCTCTTTATAAATAGTATAGACAGAATATGAAGGTGTCACTTGAGTGACTTGAGTTTCGCAACTAAAATTGAACCCAAGTTACATCACTATTTACCCATGGCTATTTCAGGGGATACTTTATTTTGTTCTTTGGCCTGTAAAAATATAGCTGTTAAGGCACAGACATGGCGGACCTTTTTATTATGCTTTAAAAGTCACCTTTAAACTAGAATTGGTTTTATTCTATAGTCGCCCTTCGGTTATTTGGTAGGTACTCGGCACATGCAGGAACTGTGTTTTGAAAGTCAGTATCTATACTAATATAATAAAGCTGAAGAGTTTGTTTGTTTGTTTGTTTGTTTGAACGCGCTAATCTCCGAAACTACTGGTGCGATTTGAATAACTCTTTTTTTGTTGGATAGTTCATTTATCGAGGAAGGCTATAGGCTAAATAACATTACGCTATGACCAATAGGAGCAAAGACAGAGCGGTAAATGTGTAAAAAACGGGGAAAATTTTTCCACGCGGACGAAGTCGCGGGCGGCCGCTAGTTTTTTATATTTTTCCATAAAAAAACAAAAGTATCCGCGACCTTGCGTTTTCCGAATTCAATTTCGGAATTCAAAATTCCGCATTCGGGCATCCGAATGCATGGATTCAATAGAAAATACACGTAGGTACTAACGCGTATGTACAGTCGAGGTCAAAAATATGTTTACACTTTAGGACCTTGTCACAGTACATATAAGAAAACGACTTCCACTTTCTTACAAATATGTATTGTGACAAGGTCCTAAAGTGTAAACATATTTTTGACCTCGACTGTACGTTTTTTTTTACGTTCGGAAAAAAATCGTACATGTGCGTTAGTAGTTAGTGCGTTAGTACATGTTCCGTAGGTATTTGAATTGACTATCCTCTCTATCACAAAAACTATAGTAAATTTAAAAACGGTGTGTCAGTATGACCGTGTCTTTATGAGGCCAACCAAAACATTAAGTCGGCTTGGCTTCGCTGACTATAGTGTTTTTCCTACGTTCCGTTTATCCCATTTGAGTTACAGTTCTTTATTGAGTACTTTCGTTATATTTATTATGGCTACTTAAGATGGACTCTGGAATGATAAAGATTTTGTTTAAGGTTATGAAATACTAGTGGCCCGCCCTCATTTCGCTTCGGGACCGTAATTCAGAAATGAACCAATAGATGGCGCTGTGCTCAATTACATCGCGCAAGCGTTTCGTGTTTTCGGTTTACCTATAAGCCTTGTCGTTGTCTATAGAAGTTATCTCTTTATAAATTATGAAATGAAATGAAATATGAACAGGCTGCGGGCCTGGCCAGGCATTCTATTGTTTTTGATATGAAAAACATGGCGGAATGAAAGACCTCCCATTTAATTCCACTTCAATAATAAAAGAAGACAAAAAATCTGACAGTAATTAAAACAAGAATAACACGATAAAAGGTCGCAATTCTTGTTTCGAAATATTTTACATCAGAACAACTTTCCCAAAAATTCTGGAACGTTCATGAATATTCATTTTGAATAACGATTTCAGAACTAAGACATCAGGCTCAATTTATGGAATGTTGTAAATGTTGAAATGTATTTTTGTTATAATCGATAAAAAATTGAATTAATTTCAACAAACGTTGGAGAACTAACTCGAAGCCTGACGTACTATCCAGACAATGGCGGTGCGCACCAAAAGGTTTAGCTCCTCGTTCCTGACCCAGCCATTAAGTTGTGGAATGCCCTTCCAGATCATGTGTTACCTCCTTCTTTCAATCCTGGAGGCCAATTCTCGATTTTCGCCTTCTATGTCGTGTCGACTTCATGGCACGCATAGATCGCCTTAAATAAAAAAAACCGACGATCGAAAAGACTATTCACTGAGCTGTCATTCGACTTGCTCAGTCGTCGGCCATTACCCAGAAATCCAGGTTATTACAATTTACTTTTATCAAAACTGAACTTCATTTCTCCGTAAAACATTTTCCCGCATAGTTGCATTGAAATTGAAAAATATTTCGAAAATTATTACAAAAGAATAAAGCTATTGAATATTTTTTTTACAATTCCGTTTAGATTTTTTTTCAACGATTCATATGAATTTTAGGCGGATTCCGATAAAATTTAGCACCATAGTGGATGCGTGGTTTTAATGGCTTCGAATATTTTAAGCTTACTCGTTTTATATAGAAGGATCAAGTTCGTAGTTTGTGGAAAACGGTCGTAATTTTTTACTGTTATCTAAATCGATGTAACATATACATGAAACACTAGCGGCCGCCCGCGACTTCGTCCGCGTGGAAAAGTAACTTTTTACCCCCCTTTAACCCCTTACAACCCCCTTAATATTATTATGTTGATACAACTTAAACAAATTATTTCGACCAAATTTGGTACCATAAAAACGGTCATTGTGACTAAACCTTAAAAGATAGACATATGCCGTCGCGGACTTTTTTTTAGATCATGTATAGAGGAATAATTCTTTCATACATATTTTTTGTGTATCTTGAACCGTTTTCGCAGCGCACGCAAGCCTTCAAAAATGAATAATTTTCCCCGTTTTTTACACATTTACCGCTCTGTCTTTGCTCCTATTGGTCATAGCGTAATGTTATTTAGCCTATAGCCTTCCTCGATAAATGGACTATCCAACAAAAAAAGAATTATTCAAATCGCACCAGTAGTTTCGGAGATTAGCGCGTTCAAACAAACAAACAAACAAACAAACTCTTCAGCTTTATTATATTAGTATAGATTATTATATTAGTATAGATTATTATATTAGTATAGATTGTGGATGAGTATATTTCTAACATTATATCGGCGGTGAACGAAAATATTATAAGGGAATTGGCACATGATATTTTTGAGCGCGTTAACTACGATTTTGTTAGTAGCATTTTAGTACCTAACTTAGATTACAAAGGTCAGACGGGAATCGCTTTAATGGACTTACCGAATCCTAAATTATACATAGTCAAAGCGTAGAAGCAACCGAGACAAATCTATGTAACTCGAAAAAGCAATAGATATCTGTACACAAGTGCTTATTAGTACGGAGTCAGGTCAATGTATGAGAAACGTTGTGTACTTAGATTTATTTATAATATGCAACTAAAATATCCCAAAATGAAGTAAGCGCGCGCCACTACGAAATAAATCTTAGACACAATTAAACAGTCAAGGCGACTGGAAGCAATCTGATCTCTCGGTTATAATCTAACTAGGCTTTTAATATAACTCTGGCGAAGGCTGAAGTTTATGTCACTACACGTTATAAACCATAAAACAGGATCGCCAGTTATGGCGGTCACCCGACCGCTTTATTACTAGTACAGTGTGACACAGTTTTTGCAGTACATATGTATATAGATATGTATTGCTATGATATGAAGTAAAAAACTATGTTTATTTTTCTTCTCCGGAGAGAAGAACAATTTAAGGTTGCAAGCGCAGTTTTGACTCCACTGGTGTTGCGAGTGGTCTTGGGCTACGGCAATCGTTTATCACCAGGTGGTTACTGCTCATCTGACACTTATAGATTGAAAATAATAATAAATTAGAGACCCAATTGGGACCCAAAAGAGGCTTTAAGGGCGATTCAAACCTTTAGTTACAAAACGCGGCCTCCTTGCAATGGCAGTCGTATTTAAAATAAAAAAAAATATATAAACTGTAAGGTGCATTTAAAATGGCACTAAAATTGACTCCACTCAGTACGTCACAGTGTCTATTTAGTGTGCTGTAAGGGAGGAGAGGAGCCAGGAGAGCCTTAAAGGAGTTACACGCTGAAATAAGATAAAATTCGATAGTTCGTGCCAGTTAAACTTTCAATAAAGGTCATTCACCCCACTTGCCACTTGTACCAAGAAGTCGTCAAAATTCGCGATACAGATCGCATTCCATAAACTGTCGATACAATTATTGTCGCGTTTCATAGTCCTTGATGTGCGAACTTCACATAGACTAGAACTTTGACGTTTGGTATTGTGAAACACGGCAAATGTAATTTCATTGAATTTTATCGACAGTTTATTATGGGAAACGATCTGTATCGCGAATTTTGACGACTTCTTGGTACAAGTGGGGTGAATGACTTTTATTGCAAGTTTAACTGGCACGAACTATAATGATGTTATTATTACATAGTAAAACAAAGCAAGATCGTATGTTATAGCGTGGTTATAGCAACGGGTCACCGGACCGCTTTATTAGAGATGTACAGTCAGACTCGTATTTTGCATCGTTCAATTATTGTCGGGCGTAAATCTGATGCTAACAAAGGATTTTATGCTGGAAAATACTGTATTTTCTGGGCTAGGGGAGGAATAATAGTGGCGATGAAAGTGTATGCAAAATATAGTGACATATGCATTGTCTTTAGTCCAATGCAATTGTTACTGTGGCATTGTAGTTAGACAACACATGCGCACTTTTTATTCCTTTAATAGTTGAAATATTTTAAATACTAGAAAGGGTATTTAATACTCTTAGGGCCTCGTTTACCACCTCTGAGTAAAGTGTCAAGTAATTTACTGTCAATTAAAATGGGTTCGGAGAAAATTGGCCCCTGGTATTTGTTTTGAAAAAAATATTTAAATTAAACTAGGCCGCGGCATGGTTTAATATAAATATTTTTTCAGGGGCCAATTTTCTCCGAACCCACTTTAATTGACAGTAAATTACTTGGCCCTTAAGGGAAAAAATAAATTATTGAGATACCTTAGCTAAAAGTAGTCGGTAAGTGTTAGTTTTAGTTCATACAAAAACTAAATCAATTTTAAAATCAATCCAAAGTTTTCAATTTTTTTCACCACGACACACCATGGATTAGTAACCGATCATTACGTCATCTCGCTATGTAAATAAAGTGACAGCTATCAAGTCAACTGTAAGTAAGTACCTAAACAGAACCTCAGCAGCGAATTTATCTAATAGGATTTGTAAATTGTGGCATTTGAAAATTAGTCAAAATGAAATCAACTTTTCATACAAAATCGGTAGAATTTTCGACGAATTTCTAAAAGTTGTAAAACAACTGTAAGTACTTTGCATCTACTGTATCTTCGTTTGTGTGTCTAATAAATAAATAACCAAAAATATATGAATGCGCCCCAAGGTTTTTACACCTAGTATAAAAAAATAATGACTACCGAAAGCTTACATAAACATTGGCGTAAGAACCAGCGTCTAGCAAGCGAGCCGGATTTGCGCGGTAAGTGATAACGGTAATTTGGCAAGCTTCGTGCAGATACCACCCAGGAACGCATTAGTGGCCCATTCCGGACCAAATAAGGTTCTTATGCTAGTACAAATTAGGATGAAGAAGTTGGGAGTTTTTCCTCGTGGCTTAACGCTGGTGGTATTTAAAAACCGTTTTTTTGGTGGCAGACGATGAGATGGATCAGTGATGGTAAGTGATTACCGATGCCAATAGACACCTGCAATACCCGTAGAGTCCCAAATGCGCTCTAGCAGGCCTATTTATGCCGAAACCCTCTTATAATACAAAATGGAGACTAAAGTTAGACATAATTTAAAAGTACTTTCATAAAACTAACAAGTAAAAGTAATAGCATAAGTTTTAAGTCATCTTTATATATTACGTATTCATTTTTCAATAATTTTAACATTTTAGTATTTTTGAGTATTTCCATCTTTGTTTCAAATTCATACGCCAACAAGTCAGAACACGGTGAAACTGTCACAATTTTAATTAAGATTTTTTACAATTATGACTCATGAATGATAAATAATTTGTATCTGTGTATATCTAAATTTCTATCACCAACTGTACTTTTTGATGTTAGCAATGAATTTGTTATTTACGTTCACAAATAAAATATGATGGATGATGTGAATTATTGAACGAGCAAAGTATAAAAGAATTATGTGAAGTACATTTATTGGCATTTTGCTATTAAAGGTCTGACTTGGCTGTACCCAATAAATATCTAATGCGTTATAAACAGAAAGAAACAGGACTTTTTTACATTTTGACTAAGAAACTGACTGTATACTGATGTAGAGCGTCAGTGTAAATCTAGTATAAGCCCAAACTTCTTCATTGATACTATTTATAAAGAGATAACTTCTATAGACAACGACAAGGCTTATAGGTAAACCGAAAACACGAAACGCTTGCGCGATGTAATTGGACACAGCGCCATCTATTGGTTCATTTCTGAATTACGGTCCCGAAGCGAAGTGAGGGCGGGCCACTAGTAGTTAATAATTTTATAAATACTGCTTTCTTGCAATAATCCGACGTCTGTCCTTATTATCATGTCATAAAATCTCTTCCAGCAAATTGTTATTCCCAGAAACAATGTAAGAAGAAATTTTCATATCGAAAGCCATAAACTTGTCGCCAGGAAAGTTTTCAACTTAACTGGAATGTACGTTGATAAACAAATAAGAGATTCGAACTATTAAGTTAACGGTTTTGTGTCAATTGAGATCTCGAGTTGGTGCCAAGTCGTAATATTGAAATTGAGAATAGAATCCGGGATATTAACAAAATTATACAAGCAAATAGCACAAAATAATTACACACAAAAGGTAGACTCAGCCTCATTTTGAATTTAGAAGAGTTCGTTGACATATGCTAGGGTTGTTGCCCGGCATGAGTACATAAGCGCGCGGCCTCTACCACATACCTCGACAGTTTGACAATCTTATGTCATAGGCTAGGATTAGGGAATGCAATACCGGGATACCGGGATCCCGAAATACCGGGATCCCGCATCATTTTTTGCGGGATCAGTCCAGCGCCCGAATCGAGCGGGATCCCGCGGGATTAGCGGGACTGCTGTTGTAACACCGCTTGTCGATCTCCTTCAAGAATTTGTTCGCTTGAAGTTATAATAAAAAAAGAAATGCATTTGTTGGAGTCTGGTGGGCTCAAAGGTGACCACCTACAATTCGCATAGGTACAATGCGTATTAACAGTCGTGCCCACCAGCGTGGAAGCAGAAAGAGCATTTTCTGCTGCCGGATACTTAGCATGTAAAGTAAGAAGTCGTTTAGCAGACAAAACCATTGAAACGCTTTGTTTTATGCGCAGCTTCTTCCAAAATAATGTTTAATCTTTCCTTTTAATACCTATTTTTGATTATTTTGTCACATCTTTTCATTGATCTCTCAATAAATAGTTTGAATAGTATTTTTTAGTTTCATTTAAAGTTCCATAGATTCATTTATTATGCAGGATTCCTCTCGTTTTTAAAAGACTTTCAGGAACATGCGGGATCCCGCAAATACCTGGATCCCGCGGGACTGACACCCCTCAATCCCGCAAATACCGGGATTGAAAATTTGTTGCGGGATTGCATTCCCTAGCTAGGATTAATGTGGTCGAAAAGGCGTATTTCCCCGTTAGTGCGCATGCGAGAGTACATGACACGTTTTTAGCTTTTAGTGGTCAGCCTTCTTTCTGTGTGTAATTATTTTGTGCTAATTGTAGGTAGCTCAGTGGATTACTACCACACTCATTCCAACTGTAATATTCATTATTTTATGGATAGTCTCTATGTCTATTAAAATTAAGTAAAAAGTAAAGTATCGGCGTATAGTATCGGGTTCGATTCCCGGTCAAGTCAATTTGGAAAACTACATTTTCTACGTTATCTGGGTGTTCTGCTGGGTTGAGGCCCCAGTTATCGTCATCTGGTACTCATAGCAGGGGTTGCCCTTGTTTGAGACCAGATTGATTGGTGTGATTGTCCGGCGCATTTATTGATCTGGGGGCACGGCCGTACCATCCTTTTCTCGAAGCAATTCAGACCATTTTCGACCCCCTGTAACTTCGTTGTGGATAAAACTAGAAGACTGAATTTTCAGTAACTATGCAGGCATTGGCAAGTCAATAAATGAATAACTGACTTGGCAAAACATGGATCTCACCACTTTTTACGGTAGTTGCGGGACTTGGTTTGTAACCGGTCAGCCGAGTGGTGTACGCTTCGGTCCAAGATGCCTGAAGTACCCAGTTCGAATCCTAGAATAATGTTTTTTGACAAGTATTGTTTTTGATGGGATTTAATTATTTACACTTTACACTGTCCCACTGCAGGGCAAATGCCTCGAGCCATCATAGAAATCAAGTTATCACTTCGATTGCCTAATAGGTACGGATTGGTGATCTAAAACCCTTACTTACTTATTTATTTTTATTACCCGGATTCGATTCCCGGGTCGAGCACAAATACTTTTCGAATTTCCGAACATAACTCGGGTTTGTGATCAACGATTCACATTACGCAAGCGTGGTGATTAAGCCTAATCCCATCATAACAGCGATGACATTTACTATAATGAAGGCCTTGTCCCTGCAGTGTAACTAAAGCCAGATTCTTAACTTTACTCAGAATAATTAATATTAAAAAAAAAACCCTTCAAAACTACATCAACAATATTTTTTGATGTTTTTTTCAAAAACCACTAAGTCAATTTTGATAAAATTTATATGGGACCACCGCTGAATAATGGCCTACCAAACAAAAAAGAATCATTAAAATCCATTCATAATTGGCGAAAAATCGAGTAACATACATACAAAAAAACATACGGGTCGAATTGAGAACCTTCCTTTTGAAGTCGGTTAAAAATACTCACTAATAGTCGAATGGCATTATAAGTGAAGTGATGCATCTCGATGCACTGGCGTCAAAGATAAATGTGCAGCCATGCGTAAGCGCACCCGGGCGTAAAGTACGCTGATGCGAACTGACTGCATTGTCAGGGGACGCGATAGTAATTATTATAAGTAATGGAAGCTATGTGTAAAGGTTTTTCTTTGAAAAATTGTGTACGGTTGGTAATCTGTATTTTTTTTGATACCTCGTACTTATTCGTTATAGTATTCGTCATCGGTGTACAAGGCAGGCACCCTCAAGGTCCAGGCAGGGAGACGGTTGAATTGAAAGACCAGTTCCGTCTGTGTAGCTTGAATTTATTTTAGAACCTGTCAAACCTAGGCAGGCGGCTTGGGGTCATTATTCCGGTGACACTCAATGCTTGCGCAATGTAAAAATGCATAGTGCCATCTACCGGAATAATGATGAACCGCCTGCTTGTGTGCTTTGTACAATCGGGGAGATAACATCATCCCGACAACGCTGCCTCGGACACGTGGAGAGAATGGGAGAGGATCATGCAGCCAAAAGAACCTATCTGGGACGACCAATGGGGCGACGTCCTGTGGGTCGTCCGAGATACCGCTGGAGGGACGAAGTCGCCTAGGACTTCAAAGCACTCAACGTGCACGATTGGGCGGAATTGGCACAGGACCGCAAAAAATGGCGAACTTTGACGTCGGAGGCCAAGACCCACTTTGGATCGCTGAGCCAGCGTAGTAAGTAAGTATTCGTTTACATAAGACAAGTCTGTTTGTTAAGTAAGTATAGAACTGTCATTCTGGCGTATGACGTTAATTCGTTTACCTTTCGGCTTAAGCAATAACTGTCACACTTAGAGACTTCAATTAAACCTTAATTGTCACTTAAGTAAAAGTATTGTTGATCCTCATTTCAGTAGACTTAATACTATCCATAGTTAAAATATGAGCACTAAGGTTAAATGGCATCTCTGAGTGCGGCTGTATAATTAACACTATTAAGTATAATTATTGTACTAACATTCCTTTTATGCTATAGGTGACAGACGAGCCGACGGATCACCTGATGGACGATTACCGCCGCCCATGGACACCTGCAACACCAGTGGTGTCACAAGTTCGCTGCTTACCTTTAAACCCCCCTTGAATTGGGCCTCCGGTACCCTGACTCACGCAGCGAAACACAGCGCATGCACTGCTTCACGCCGGTTTTCTGTGAGGACGTCGTATAACTCCGGCCGAGCCGGCCCATTTATGAAGCGTGGCTCTCCCACTGTTAAATCTATTATAATTATCAACTTGTGATATTTTATTATGCTATTTATACCTATTATTTTAATAATACAACTAGCAACAAAAAGCATAATAAGTTACAGCGACCATTCGCAACTAGGCAATTTTCCATTCCACATTTAGATTTTTTCATATTTCAGTAGCGCAATAACTATTTCAGTTTCAAAAGCAAATTGTTCGCTGTTACATTGAAATTTTCATGAAAGCTGAAAATTTTATGTTTGTTTCAGTGGACGTCATGTTGAGCATTGAACCTTTATTTTAATTGACATCTAAAATACAGCTGTAGGTTTTAAAACTGGGTTTAAAATTGTTCACTAAACTAGTCTCTATTTCTATCTATACTTTCGTGTATTAACTGCCAAATGGCGTTTTAGCTAAGCATATCATCATCATCATCATTTCAGCCAATAGACGTCCACTGCTGAACATAGGCCTCCCCCAAAGTTCTCCACACAGATCGGTCCTGTGCCACCCGTATCCAAGGGACTCCCGCGACCTTCACCAGATTGTCGGTCCCCCTACCTGGTGGGAGGCCTGCCACGGCTGTCCGGTGAGCTATGTCGATAACTTTGGTTTTGGTTTGGTTCTCTGCCGGATCACCTGGTTTCGGATTCGATCACGCAGAGAAACGCCGAGCTCTTTCCATAGCCTGCTGAGTGAGTTAGTGTTCACGTTTCGGCTCCGTATGTCATGACGGGTAGGACGCAATGATTACAGACTTTTGTCTTTAGGCACTGTGGAATCGACGATGAGAAGACTCGACTCACTCCGGCCCATTTACGCCAAACCGTGACTCTCCCACGATCAAAAAATTCCCTCCTGACCCCAATGTTTTTGAGTCCCAAACTACCAAAACTCCAGGGGTTCTACTTTCATTACTAGGATGATAAACAGCCGCTGGGATAAACGCAACAGTTCTCAACTTCTGCAATTAATACTTAGACGTTTTCGCGAGTTGGCAAGTTGGCGGCCGACGAAAAATAAGACCACAATGCATAGTGGGCCAGTGAAGTGACAATGTACTTTTACCACATTGTTTTTGAACTATTTTAAGTAACTAAATCAACCGACTACTGACTGGCCCGACAGTTTAATTTTGATAGTGACCCTGCCTCTTACACCAAAATCGTGGGTTCGATTTCCACCCTAGCCAAACATTCGTGTGATCAATACTTGTGTTTGTTCAGTGTCTTTTTTTTTTTTTATGTGATAGGTAGCAGGCGAGCAGGCGGATCACCTGATGGTAAGCAATTGCCGCCGCCCATGGACACTTGCAACACCAGTGGAGTTAAGTGCGCTGCTAACCTTTGAACCCCTTCCCCCAAGTGGGCCTCCGGTACCCTCACTCACTCGGCGAAACACAGCACAGGGGCCTGTCTGGGTGTTTTATTTAAGTATCTATTATATTTGTAAATCCTCTGTTGTCTTATATCTGTAACACAAGTGCTATGTATGGCGATGCTATGTAGAGAAAAATATTTCCAGAGTATTATTTTTGGAAACAAGTAGCCACTCGTCATTACATCTGATAAGAACCTAAGTCACTGGAACTAATCTATTTAAACCTTTTATAATTACCGAATAATAAACTTAACATCGTTTAAATAATTCAACTGCAGTTTCTTATTTTCTGAAAGGTGATCAACTTTCTAGGAAATTGGATCTATTGATACCAGAAAATTACGGTTGCATTTCCGCACTGTATATTTTGGCATCGATGATTGTGTGTTTCAAGTAAAACGTGCGAACTTGAGGATCAAAATATAGTTTTCCTTCAGAGCCCAATGTTTTTCTATGCTACGCTGATACGCTTATGATCACCAATCCGCTTTAAGCAAGTGTAGTGGTTAAGCCTAATCCCATCATAGTAGCGATGACTTGATTCCTATGATAGAGGTCTTTGCCCTGCAGCGGGACAGTATGTAAGCTGATACTTTACTTTACTTTACGCTGATAGGAGGGTTTGATGTTTTTTTAGTCAGAAGCGTGAATGGCAGGTGTTAACAAACTTAATTCGATTTATTGTTTTACCAACCCTTGAGTAACCCTTGTACTGCCTAAATTATTTGTAGGGTGAGAGCCTACAGTGTTTCAAACTAGCCGAGTGACTCTGTATAAAACTAACACAGTCATGTACGTTGATAGAACGGATCGACCGACGAGAAAAACCTAAGGCTCTGACGTAATTCAATTAGGGTTCTGGAGAAAAAATTTTGCTTAGCGCGTGGGTTCATGTAATTCCAAGGGTTTTAATAATAAAGCTACCCCGATAACCTAGTGCTAGTTGAAAGTTTATCTGTGTTCCTCTCCTTCGCAGATACCAGTACCAGCTACTAAATAAAGATTGGGTTGCGGTTAGCTCTCATGCGAGGAGAACAGACGGCCGTTGGGGTGGAAAGGTCCTTGAGTGGAGGCCACGCGCAGGAGGCCGCAGCCAGTGGCAGGCCTCCCACCAGGTGGACCGACGATCTGGTGAAGGTCGCGGGAGTCCATTGGATGCGGGTGGCACAGGACCGATCTGTGTGGAGAACTTTGGGGGAGGCCTATGTCCAGCAGTGGACGTCTATTGGCTGAAATGATGATAGCTCCCATGATTTAATTCTTGATCTAAAGGTGGCTAAAATCGAACCATTGACTTTTACACTCCAGTAAAATCACAAGTGCGCTTCTAAATACCCTTACTCACCCCAGCCACAATACCCCAATGTACTACCCTTATTGTTTTTTATGTGATAAGTAGCCGACGAGCAAACGGATAACCTGATGGTAAGCGATTGCCACCGCCCACACCTACAACACCAGAAGAGTGACAAGTGCGCTCCCCCAATTGGGCGTTCATCACCCTCAGTCACTCGACTAAACTGCTTCATGCCGGTCTTCTGTGATGCCATGGTATCACTACGGTCGAGCCGGCCCATTCATGCCGAAGCGTGGCTCTCCCTACATAAGCTTAATGGACTTGTCTTACTCATCATCATCATTATCATCATTTCAGCCAATAGACGTCCACAGCTGGACATAGGCCTCCCCCAAAAGTTCTCCACACAGATCGGTCCTGTGCCACCCGCATCCAATGGACTCCCGCGACCTTCACCAGATCGTCGGTCCACCTGGTGGTGGTCTTACTGTCACCCACAATTACTGTGCTACAACCAACCATCACTTTAACCTAAAGTTGCCGCAAGTGCCAAGATAAGTTCTAGCTTATTTTAAATCTCAGTGAAATGAGTGAATTTTAATTTTCCTTTCCTTTCTCAGAAACGCGGCCGCTTATTTCTGTTATAGTTTTGCGATTTGAATTTATGAAGAGTTTCTTGATAGTGCTTTTAGTAAGGTTTTTGTGGAAAATGAAAACGTTTTTATATCATCCAATAATTATTACTTCTTATAGTAGGTACTTTAATACTTTTCCATTAGGTAAGTAAAAACAATTTGATCTTTATTTTTAATTAGTACCTAATATTTTTAACTTGAATTTCCATCGCTATCCAACGAGGTAATGCTACCAGCATTTTGGGGATATTGCCACAGGGTCCTATCTCCTTTTTTATTATTTTCTTTTTTTGTGGTAGTTTTTTTTAGCTTGGAGATTCTAGTTCATTGTTTCCCTCGTGTTTCCTTATTATTTTGGTCCAACAAAAAAACCTTATTAGTTAAAACAGGGAGACGGTCGAATAAAAATACCAGTTCCGCCTGTGTAGCTTGAATTTATTTTGCAACTGCCCCACCCCTAGGCAGGCGGCTTGTGGTCATTTTCCGGTGACACACAATGCTTGCGCGGTGTAAAAATGCATAGTGCCATCTACCGGAATAATGACGAACCGCCTGCTTGCGTGCTTGAGGATCCTAAAAAATGCCGAAATTGAAGAGCTGATGGCGGACCTAACATAACGGGAGAGAAGAAGGCACATAGACTCCGATGGCACGGTCGCGTTAATAGAATGGTATCAGATCGGGGCGCCAAGAGGGCATATCTTCGACAACCTACTGGTCGTTGGCCACTCAGTCAAATAGTTTTGTTCACATTAATTCAATAATTATGTGATAGGTGGCAAACCAGCAGACGGATCTCCTGATGGTAAGCGATTGCCACTACCCATAGACACCTGCAACACCAGTAGAGTCGCAAGTGCGCTACCAATCTTTAACCCACTTTCCCACCTTGGGAATAAGGCCTGACAGACAGAGTTACTTTCGCATTTATAATATTAGTTAGAATTTGCTGCTTGATGTTTTGCGTTGCAGCAGCCGTGGTCACAAGCAGACTTATAATTTTAAATTATAGACATAATAAATGTGCTTAAAAATGGACGTCGCGTCTGCAATAATAATAGTTATAAATGTCCTTTGTTGTCTGGTAAATTTCCAACAAAACAACCGTCAAAACTGTACGCAGGCTCACCAAAAAAGAGCCACATAAACCAATATACATTTATTTCGCTTCACATATGTCCCACCACTCCGCTCCACTAAAATGAATGTGTCAAACAAAACTTGCGAACCGGTGATGAATGGTAATGTACTCTTCCCTCACTACCCTCCCGCGTGTGCTCCAACAGGAACTTCGTTGTAGTGATGTGCCAATATCGATAGTTATTTTTTGTGTCAAGTTATTACAATGACGCGATTATCGTCTGACATTCTTCCAGTCCAATTTAATCTTTTTTTTTGTAAATGTCCGTACCCTCCTTAATGAGGATGCCGATCGCTAATGTTAATTATTGATATGATGTGGGTCAATCTTTCGATGTTCGTCAAAGTCACGGTCACTCAAAAAATACCGAAGTTTAGCGTTTTATTGACCTGCGGATTCGGTCGAAAGCTACTTTCAATCAAATTGCAGGTTTTAAGACGATTAGGTCAAAGCAAATTGGTCACTTCAACATGCAATAATAGTGTTACCACTATTCTCATATTGATAACACTTTACGGCATTTCACTGCACACAATTACAACAAATTTTGCACACTAAAACCATTAAATACTAATTTTTAATCATTTGAATTGCATCAGCTGATGCGATAATACATCGATAATAATAATTGGCCTTTGTATTGTATCTTGTCAGATAATTTAAGTAGCATCTCGGGTCACACTGCATTACTTAATCGCTCGTACGCACCTGCGGCAAACGAAACGAGTCTGTTCTCCTCGCAATGTGTCTTGCCCATTGCCACTTGAGCCACGCAATACTTTGCGGCATGATACCTATAGTTACTTATTTTGTTTGTTCTTGCAATGAGCCGACATTTCATTAGTGACTGATTTTTATATTATCGCTATTGGTACAACACTATACACAGTTTCACTCGCTCTATGAAATCCCGAACTTTGAGTATTTTCTACGATAACTTACTAGGCTTCGCTTTGTTCTTTGTTTTAGTTCTGGAAAATTTCTTTGTTCAATGTTTGTCTATTATTTTATTTATCCTAATTTTTTTAAGCTTGATTTTTTTATTTCATAAAGACAATCGAGATGACCTCACTCTGCCTGATGGTAAGTGGCCGTTAGATCCAAATATGTTAATTAATATAGTTTTTAAGCATCATTTCATATAGTTATTTATTTTGTTATCATTAATTAATTTGATTTTTATGAAGAAACTCGATTTCGGTACCGGATAAGTTATAAAACAAACGATGAAATCACTTCCGTATCCTATTTTCTTTTAAAGGCTAAAGCTTGACCTCCATTTACCAGAAAAAAAAAACAGGTTCAGAAAAATATGACTACGTTTTCGACTCTAAATATTAAAGGCCAAAAAAATGTTTTCTAACTACTTCTGGCGATTGACTGTCCAGGAGAAAGCGATACAAAGGATTTATGATAAGGGTACCTTCTTTTTTTTTTTGTTTGTCCAGGGGAAACACGGCCTTCACCTTATCACATGTGAGGGCAAAGGTGTGGGACTCTTACCCTAACCAAAACCTCTGGGGTGTCCATCTCAGCGCAATCGCGGTTGGTTACCCCACAGCCGGGATTGGACAGTACCGCTAATCGCGCTCGCCACTTTACGCCAAATTATTGGGCGCAATGCAGCCCTTCTAGAATACACACCTACCAGGGCACCCAGTAGGATTTTTTCCCTCGCGGAGTCGTGATACTGAGCAAGCCACTCCCCAGTAGTGGCATGCTCACGTACTCCGAAGCCCGTTTAGTCGCCTCTTACGACAGGCCGGAATACCTTGGCAGTATTCTTAACGCCCCTAGCCACAGGGCACATGATAAGGATAGCCTCCACCAACTTTGCTTCACGCCGGTTTTCTATTAGATCGATGTATCATTTCTAGCTTTTTTTCTGCCGAAGCATAACTCTCCCACTCTAAAACGGTACATTGATAGCGAATCTTAAAATTAATATCCACGAACTACACAATTCTTGATCACTTAAAGTTAATATTACAATGTAAACAGCTTAATTGGAAACTGGACTATAGCTAGATATGTATAGACGTAATTATTGGTTTCTCAACTAGTTTCGCAATAAGGCCACAGTGTGTACATTAGCAGTGTTTGACTTATGAGCAGAGGGTAATTGGTCGCGCTACCCTACGAAATGCAAAAATAGCACTTGTGTCTGAGACATAAGGTGGTACAAATTTCACAAAGACGTTACACCGTGTGTACTGGAGAAGAAATTGTAAAGATTTTTTAATGTGATACCTGATGGTAAGCACTTTACCCTCATGTATGCATATAGGCAGAAAAGAAATTTCTAGAGTTGCATACATAATCAAACCTATGGAAGGCGTGCTCTCAACCACTTAGACACCATTGGTCTATCGACACAGGATATCCATGTGTACAGATGTGTGTGTAAACGAGTATACCACAGAGATATAATATACAGGTTGTATAAACATTTACATCTCTTTACTCTCGTCTTCTACTAACCATCATGAACAAAATTTGTTTATTTTTTTTTAAACGGTTTTATTTAGCTCACCCCGTTTGTTTTATTATTCAATCATTTTTTATTCTTTCGTCAAATTTTTTTTGTATGAGTGCACGTTTAGTATCTAAATTCCGTGCTGAACGGGATAAGACTTTTGAAAATTGGTAGAAAAAAAATCTTTTTTTCGACATTGCTTGAAAAGTTGAAATGTTTTAAGCGATTTTCCAATAGTGATAGAACAAATGTTGTTCAGATTGATAGAACACGTGGTTAAAGGTAAATGTTCACAGATTACACCCAGAATTGTGCTTACTGCGTATAGCTCTAATATTAGAGCTTTAGAAGTTTACTGGTTAGGAACTTTGATCTGTGTTTGAAGTCACGTTGTTGGTTCATACTTGGGTTGTGTTTGTATAACAGATTGTTGTTGGGGAATCATTAGTGCTGTTTACTTAACCTTTATTAGAAATATGTCTTGTTTTATGATGAACTCTTGGCCTCAAACTAAACCCTAGAGTTGAAAAGAAGTTGAGCCACTTAGGTAGGAGTCTATTATTGGTTTGAAAAGTGACAAGTTTTAAAAAATTTGACTAAAGACATTTGGGTCATAATCAAAATGAGTTCTTGAAAAAAATATTAAATGTAAGTCAACATTTTGATTTATAATTACCATTTATTTAACAATAACGAATTAACAATCTTAGAAAATTATCACCATAGCTCAGTCTCAATTATTATGGAGTAAATAATTTTTTATTATTATTTGCATCTACAGAAAAGACTAATTAGTCTACAGAAAATAACAAAATTATACTTTTTATTATTTAAGTGTTAAAATATTATCAATATTCTTGCTATAATAATCATTACAAGTTATGTGTTCTTAATTATTTTCAATAATAACTAAAAAATCTAATAGAAACCTCTAAAAAAAAAAATAACAAAATATGTCTACAGGTGGGACATATCCTTCTGTAGACAAAGGAAAAAAACGGCGTCATCTTCAGAATCTTTCCAGAAAGGATAGAGCCGTCATTTTTTTTAACACAATATTGGCAGAATGATCAGTAGGTATCATCTGAGCCTTCAACTGGCGGAATTATTTTCTTCGATCTCGCATTTTTGAAGAACAGGTAAGTACCTTCTTCAGATGTCAGCCTTTCACTAAATCCAGGAGAAATCTGCAAATGCAGATGTGCTACTGGGTGTTTAAGGAACTTCTGGGATCTGAAGAACTAGTGGTGATAAGCGGAGCGTTTGAGGTTGGAGGAAATGCAACTGAGATTTGTGAAGTGTCTGGTTCATAATCGATGCGTATTGTTCCCAGTTCAAAATGTATACTTTTAATTTGTGTGTTACAAGTTAAGCAGCTTAAACATCTAACACGAATAATTTGGGGTTCATCCCTATTCCAAATCAACTGTTGTATTTCAAAATACTTTTGTCCAAAATGTTCTCTACGTACACCTTGTCCACAGAGAAGATTTCCACATGAGAGACGTTTCTATAGTATTCAAAAGATAAAAAATAATATTTGACCTTAGAAGACGAGGGACAGACCATGCGCATATCACTCCTTTGAATCTATAATAATAATATAATCAGTAGCAAAATACATTATACTTACTTTTTTACGACATTCCAAGGAAAGACACATGAAAAGTTACAAAAACTTGTTCAGAGCTTTAAAACTATAAAGTTGTCGTTACTTGCGCGCGTTTTCAGTCTAAGTCTCTCCAGCACATGACAAACCATTACATTTTTCCAACATCGAAAAAAAATACGTTACGATACGTTTAGTAGAAATAAAATTTGACAAATTTTAGACGTCCGCAGGAGGAGACCATGAAACTAAGAACACGTTGTTTAATTAATTTATTTCGGTAAAAAAATGTCGTAATTTTATGAGTATGATATTATACATACTAAACTATTTGTCAGACCGAAAAAACATAAAAACAAATATATTTAATGAAAAGTAAGTATTTTTTATACTCATCTAAAGTGATGAACTTCGCATCTGAACAGTCTACAGGAGGGGACTTTTATAATTAAATGTGAAAAAAATTCTAGCTCTAAGACATTTTTTTTTATGATTCTCGTTCATAAAATGGAGAAGCAAAGACAAATTTTCAAATTATAAAAAGACATGCGATAGTTAAGTATTTAATAGCCATTTTAAGGTAAGCGAACTGAATTTTTCGCTCTTTTGATTATGACCCATTTGAGAAAACAGACGCGAAAAGGGCACACACACCTACACTACACACTCCTTGTCTTTAAGGATGTAACATCATATAAAGGGAACGGTGGAATGGGCTTAAGCAGCTCAGCAGCAAAAAACCTAAAAAACAATAACCCTTTTTAAAATCAATAGGATATACATTTGATTGACCTATGTTCAGAAGCTCATTAATTTTTCCAACGAACACAAAAGTTCATAACTTTTTTTTTAAAACTATAAATAAGTTAACTAGATACCTACTTAGATGGTTACAAGTTTCAGAAACTATAATTTAAAAAATCATACAACATCTCATACTTTGATATCTATGTATACTCCATTTTTTTATGTGATAGATAGCAGACGAGCAGGCGGATCACCTGATGGTAAGCAATTGCCGCCGCTCATGGACACTTGCCACCAGTGGAGTTACAAGTGCGCTGCCAACCTTTATATCCCCTTCCCCCCCCCGGGTGGGCCCTCCGGTACCCTCACTCACTCGGCGAAACACAGCACAGGGGCTGCTTCACGCCGGTTTTCTGTGAGGCAGTGGTATGACTCTGGTCGAGCCGGCCCATTCATGCCGAAGCGTGGCTCTCCCACAGTTAAGTTTTATTGAACAATCACGAATGTTTGTGCATGAATTTTTCTTTATGTATAGTGAAAAGTGCTAGCTTTCTTTGAATTTTACTCTTCATGAAAATCTCAAAAAACAAAAGGACATGGTAAAAAATCATCCCAATATATCAGAGAGACAAATCATAGCACTAAATCTGGAAACTCGTAGTTGGGGAGGAGTAGAGGCGTGGCCCAATCCCATTGACTGGTGACAGTGATGAAAACACCCGAGACACCCGAAGGAATAAGAATTTATATCGAAAACGCATGAAAATAGAGGATTGGCAAAGAATGTTTCACTTGACCCAGATTTTTCACAATGTACATAATGGAGAATCTTATTAGATTCTCTTTTATAATATAGGTGGCAGACGTGCCGACGAATCACCTGATGGTAAGCAATTAACGCAGGCACCAGCAACATCAGTTGTGTCACAAGTGCTTCCTCTGGATTGGGCCTCCGGACGCAGCGAAACACAGCGCATGCACTATTTCACGCCAGTCTTCTATCAGGACGTGGTATTACTCCGGTCGAGCCGGCCCATTCATGCTGAAGCGTGACTCTCCCACTGTTAGACGTTTGTGTGTGACTACTGTGTTTTGTGGCAGACGAGCAGACAGATCATCTGATGGTAAGCGATTACCACCGCACTTAAATAGCCGCAACTTTAGCGCAGCCAATAGTGCGCTGCCAAATTTTGAACCCCCCATTTCCCACTTATACAACGTTATAATAATATCAAAACCAATTTATTTTATATCAGTCTTATATTTACTTTATTTAGTTTGAACACTTGTGTTTGTTCAGTGTCTTCTTTGAAGGCTTTCACTACGCTTCTCAATGAGCAAGCTTCTTCTATTGATGGTTTACCTCCACTTCGCTCTACTTCTACTTTGGTGAAAACGCAGCCTTAGTAAGAGGTACCAGAGCAAAATACAGCAATAACGTAACTGTCAAAGGGATACCTTTCAGTAAATGATGTGCGATTTGAAACACAAAGGTCTGTATTCTTCATCCTTGCGAATATTGACAGTTGACATCCCTTTTGGTCTGGTCAATCCAGGGACGGATTCGATCCTTAAAAAAGGTCGTGGGCTATTGACGTAGATACAATTTTTTATAAGGTTATGGCTAGCATAATAGGCTTACAGTCAAGCGGTGCTAATTATGAAAAAACCTTTTTTTATTGCGGTTGATTTACAGTCCACTATTTTCACACAATTTTATGGAGCCCCGGCGACTTGTTGTCGTACGGAAGGGATCGTCGTATTATACATACACTAGGCTCGCCACAGCGGTTTTAACAAGTGAGGGTACCGGAGGCCCAACTGGAGGGAAAGGGACTTAACCTGATGCTGCAGGTGTTAATGGCGGCAATCGCGAACCATCAGGCAATCTTTCTGCTTGTGTGCCACCTATCACATAAAAATAAATGGCAGCGCTTCTTATATTATAGGAAAAAGGAAATAAGTTTCTTCAACTTCAACTCCAACCAACAGATGGCGCCCAAAAAGTTAACGTCGCGTGATACGCACTGACCTGAATGCACAAGTCTCACGTCAAATCATCTGCCTGCTTGAGTGGTAAAATAAAGGCCTCCATAATTATAGGCAGACATCCGGATCCGCAGATCTGTTAATTAGCGGGATAACCGCCGCACACGTCCCGCCATCCGCCGTCGGTTTTAGATTAAAGCCTGTAAAATCTCCAATTCAAATAGGGGGTGGAATTCAAATGAAGTTGTACCCCTACCATGGAGTACGAAATGTCGCGATCAAACGGAATTAGTTTTGGTGCTTTGGTTTCGTTTTTTGTCTTTGGCAAGATCTCAAAATGGAATTAATCTAGAGAAAAGTAAGCCTTTTTCCAGAGCGATGATAGTTCAGTAGATAAGAACACACTTTCCATACTGTGAATCCAAACATGCGATTCTGGATTTTTCAAGTCTAAGTACGCACATAGACTTGACAGTAGCCAGCGCTTGCCAATCTTGTTTGTGCTGGTCTGAATCGTAACGCCATCTTTTTCTAGGTCTGCCTCTCAACCGTCGGCCATCTGTTTGGCTTGTATTTGTGACGATTTTAGTCCGCCTTTCCGGGGAGACTAATGGAGGAGTTTGGGAGAGGCTTTTGCCCAGCTGTGGGACAGTTTCTTTAGGCTAATAAAAAAGTGCATATTTCAACGATCTTGGCGTTGAGGGAAAGCATCGTGAGTCAACTTGCTCGTTTCAGATAGTTTTTGAAATGTGTAACGATGATTCAGTTGATCTGGTTCCCTGATTTAAGGATTGTGGGGGTCAGCACGGCAGTTTTATTATAATTACCAGACTCGCCAAATCCTGAATCATTATTTAAGCGTACCACAAGTTCCAAAGCGACAGGCACTCTGACGGTAATCTCGTAGCTGTTTCCAGAATGAATGACAGAGACACACATACGCGAGAGACACGATTCAATATACTGCTATAACTATAACGAGCTCTTCGATATCAGTGTCAGTTGGAGTCTTTGTGTCTACTTATTATGTGGCACAGCTCTTCAGATTTCCTCATTCCGTTCCTTTTGTTAAAACCTTTTGACTCACCTCTTGGCAATCACTCTTTGACACAAAACCGTTCATCCCACTACCGATAGTATCGGCCAAGATACGTCCCGAATTACTCGTCGGCTAGAATTTTAAATGAACGCGGTCCCAGTGCAAGATTTATTTCGGTTTTTGCATTCTACCGTACTGAGACTAGAAGACAATCGGCTGTGCTGATTGGCTGAATACGAATAGCCGTTTAAAGTAAGAGTCGGGATTGGTGGATTTGGAAAAGCTGCTTGTAAGTGGTGCGTTTAGGTTTTTTATTGTAGCGCGGTTTTTAGTATTTTGTTTTGTAAAGGTCATTGAACTTTCAGGTTTATTTTCTTGTAGAGTCTCTTTCTCAAATTTTATTGCCTATGTCTAGTCATGAATACGCTGGCTTGATCCGTAATTTGATTCCTTTGTCCTGCTCCAATATACCTAACGGTGGCTGTACCAATCTTAATGTACCAATCTTCCACTAGTCATTATCATGAAAGGGGCGAATTTAAAATGCCTAGTACGATATTATTTGTGTAGGACTGTAGATTTTATAATATAAGAGAACAAGTTTAGAGTTATTCGTGGTGTTAGTTATGGCGTCGGCCGGAAGAGAATACCAAGTTGCCAACCTCAAAAATCTAATACCAAACTTTGTGTTGCCATCAAAGCATCTTAGTCTAGATCTTGCATTCCCCAAAAGCAAAGGTACTTAATCATTAAGAAAATTGCAGCCATCTTAATTAACTGCAATTCTTTAACGGAATAAACTCTTGCCGCAATCAGAGAAGTTTATTAAACCTTAATTGTCATATTATTCTGTGCTGTCGGTTAAGTAAAAATTGTCCTTTATTTTAATAGACATAAATAAAATACATAAAATCCATAACAAGAAAACTATATTAAGATAATGAGCTGTAAAACAGCGTCAAACTTGTTTACAGCGCCATCTATTTCACGCCGCCATTATAATGTTTCTAATAGGCTCTCTAGCACAAGCATTGTAAACAGCGCCATCTATAGGGCTGGAGAGCAGTGATCCATTCCCTTTTCCGATGTACGCGAGCGAGCTAGTTAATAATTATAATAAAACCATTTAAATAGAAAAACATTTATTATTTCCTGGGACTACGTCACCTATATAACATGAGCATTGAGGTTAAACGACATCTCTAAGTGCGGCAGTTAGAGTTAGGGAACCTTTTGTGTTATTTTTAACATTGCTAGGTGCCGCGTAACAGAGCGCCCGAGAGAGATAGAAAAGCACCCGTTTAGAGTTCCCCTAAGGTTCTCACATGCACACTTCCAACTTTTCCAATCTTTCCTAATAGGACCAGTGTTACCAACTCATTAGCCTAGTTCCCAAGTTCCAGGTTAATGAAATAAGTTAAAATACCACCACGTCATGCCAGTGTTGGTTAGTATTAGACTTTGAAGTATGTGTGTGATGTTGATGTGGTAATTACATTGACTAGTAAATTAATGAATTAACGAATGATGGATGTAATACGATCTATAGATGTCAATGCTGGACATAGGCCTCACCCAATGTTCTACACACAGATCCGTCCTTTGCCGCCCGCATCCAAAGAATTCCCGCGACCTTTACCAAATCGTCGGTCCACCTTGTGGGGGGCCTGTCACGACTGAGTTTTCTTGCAGCGTCCACGCAAATACCTCGCCCCAAACGGCCTGGTCCGTATGTGACGGAAATTTAGAAATTTTTTTAATGAACCGAGTACGTGAACTAAAACGAATGATATTATCTTATGATCATACAATTAAAGATAATAGTTTCTATAGACGTCAAGGCTAGGTAATACGCGTCAAGGTTTATCTCTCTTCTTTGTCGACACCTTCTTGGCAGAGTGGTCGTGGTCGTCACATCAGCGTTTATGCCGTTTATGGTCAAGGTGTATAGGTAAACTGAAAAAGCGAAACACTTGCGTGATGTAAACTACGCCCAGCGCCACCTATTGCTTAAGATTCGAACTAATAACCCGAAGCAAAGTGAGAGTAGGCCATATTTAATAAATAAAATTATATTCATCACTGTTACAAGGAGAGACTTAAAAGCTTACTACAAAAGAAAATATTGCTACAGCGATTTGGTGTGGAAAATTACCTAACTTTATACAAAGTTATACCCAAATCAATCTACAAGAACTTTGTCGTCGCGAAACATTTAGGGAGGCTAAAGTCTTTTTAATAAAGCTAACAAAGCTACGACGACAACTTGGTAGTTTCATGAAACTTAAAGAAAAAAAAGTCACAATGAAAATTAAAGAAATATTTCTAAAACCACGTATTAACGTAAACTTTCAACAATACATGCAGTTATCCATTTTGGCTTGGGACTAATAGAACCCCCCCCACCTCCCCTAATAGACTTCTGCTTAAAGGTTGATAGCGCTCTTGACTCTACGGGTATCGATGGGGGCAGCGAAAATCGCTTACCATTAGATGATCCGTCTGCTCATCTGTCGCCTTTCAGATGAAAGAAAAACTTAACCAGGAGGTTAATAGGCGGCAGGTATCTTAACCTCAACTTTCCATCTCCCCGTTTTAGACCTTCAGTACCATTAAGCGTCAAAAATGAGCCCGTACAGCATCAAGACACGCTGATAGGCGGAGGTGTCCTAACCATAAAATCCTATACCCTCGGTTTAGGCCTTCGGTGCCCTTAGGCGTCAAAGATGAGCCCCTATAGCGTCAAGATACGCTGATAGGCAGAAGTATCTTAGCCTTAACTTCCCATACCCCCGGTTTAGACCTTCAGTACCATTAAGCGTCAAAAATGAGCCCGTACAGCATCAAGACACGCTGATAGGCGGAGGTGTCCTAACCATAAAATCCTTTATCCTCGGTTTAGGCCTTCGGTGCCCTTAGGCGTCAAAGATGAGCCCCTATAGCGTCAAGATACTCTGATAGGCAGAAGTTTCTTAGCCATGACTTCCCATACCCCCGGTTTAGACCTTCAGTTCCTTAAAGCGTCAAAGATGAACCCGTACAGCATTAGGACACGTTGATAGGCGGAGGTGTCTAACCATAAAATTTTATATCCTCGGTTTAGGCCTTCGATGCCCTTAGGCGGCAAAGATGAGCCCCTATAGCGTCAAGATACGCTGATAGGCAGAAGTATAGCCTTAACTTCCCATACCCCCGTTTTAGGTCTTCAGAACCATTAAGCTTCAAAAATTAGCTCGTACAGCATCAAGACACGCTGATAGGCGGAGGTGTCCTAACCATAAAATCCTATATCCTCGGTGTAGGCCTTAGGTGCCCTTAGGCGTCAAAGATGAGCCCCTATAGCGTCATGAAAATCTGATACGCGGAGGTCCCTTAGCCTTAACTTCCCATACCCCCGTTTTAGACCTTCAGTTCCCTAAAGCGTCAAAGATGAACCCGTATAGTCAGGACACGCTAATCGGCGCGGGTTATTGATGGCGGTGATTAATCTTGCTCGATGTCCGAGGCTTTCACTTAGCGGCCACAGGGCTATGCATCGGAAACATTTCATATGTATATTGGTACTTGAATATATTGAATAGAATAGGTAAGCATTGCATAGCTCAAGTGGCAATGGGCAGGGTTACATTGCGAAGAGAATAGACGGCCGTTGGGGCGGAAAGGTCCTTCAGTGGAGGACGGGTATTGCAGCCGTAGCAGGCCCCCCACAAGGTGGACCGACGATCTAGTGAAGGTCGCGGGAATTCCTTAGATGCGGATGGCGCAGGACCGAACTATGTGGAGAACAATGGGGATGGCCTTTCAGCAGTTGCCTTCTATTGGCTGATGATGGCGATGATGTGTGGTGCTTAATAGAAGAATAGAATGTGACTGTAATTGTCGGTTGTTTGGCCGACGAGGAGATCACCTAATGCTGACCTGAATACCAGTGGAGTCCCCGGATTGGGCCTCTGATCTCGATGTTTTCCACGCAGATCGGTCCTGTGCCACCCGCAATCTAGGAATTCCTGCAACCTTTACCAAATCATCGGTACACCTTCCATGGTTGCGATTTCTTGAACGCGGCCTCCACTGAAGAACCTTTTCACCCCAACGGCCATCTGTTCTCCTCACAATGTGCCCTGCCCATTGCCACATGAGCCACGCAGTTCTTTGGGCTATGTCTGCAACCATGGATCTCTTGCGTTTCCCACCATAGTTTTGTATATGAAACGCGTCTAATGACAAAGTTCGTAAAAGTTGCACTCCGTGGACAGCTTAACGTTAATGCTAGGTTACAACGCCTAACCTTCATTAAAAATGAAGCCTTAAATACTAACGCGTAAGGTAGAAAACTAAAAGTTAGCGCGCTAATCGGCCGGCGTTATTGATGGCGCGTCGATTAATCTTGTTCGCTGTCCACGCGGGCCTTTCACTTAACGATCCCGTTTGTTTTTCTCTCACTGTTGCAGAAGAGAACAAGGAATCATAATATCGGCTCCTTGTTCTCAATGTTGTATTGAAACTTTTGTTATTTAATGACGCCTCTGGACAATAAGAGAATTTGTCAATTATTGGACAAAATACAAACCAACCCAACGATGAAATCCGAAGGAGAACTAGGGTGGTCGATGTTGGTACGCGAGTGTGTGAGCTGAAGTGGAGACACCTGGCAAGGCGCAAGGATGAGAGTGGGCTATAAAGCTTACCGAATGGCAGCCAAGATTGGGACGACGTCCTGTGGGTAGACCACAGGTGCCCGTTGGTCTGACGATATTGTGATCGTAGTGGGGAAACAATGGATGAGGCTGGCTGGGGACTGTAGACAGTGGCGTGATAGAGAAGAGGCCTCTACTCAGCAGGGTGGATGTGGGCTGATATGATGATGATGATGAACAAAATAAGAGAAACAAATGAAAAAAAAACAGTAACTGAAAACTAAAGCTGCAAACTTTGTTTGACTATGTCAGCAAGGCTACGCCAGCTCGGTCACATTGAGAGAATGGAGTCGGATCGAGCTGCCAAGAAGCTTACCTGGATCGATTTACCGGGAAGCGCCCAGTGGGGCGCCCCAGATATTGCTGGACAGACCAGGTCAAGAAGGATCTTGGTTACCTTCAAAGGCCGGATAGGCAAGAGGTGTCTGAGAATAGAGCGGAGTGGCGAATTCTCGTGTAAGAGGCCAGGATCCACTTCGGGTCGCTGAGCCAGCATAGTAAGTAAGTAGAAGTAGTAAAGCTACAAACAACTAAAAAGATAAATTATACAGAGTGGCAATGTCCAGAAAAAGCTAGCAGTTATAAGTCATCGATAAACCTATATTTTACCCGTTCACCTAGAAGATGCCTATTGATTCTTGACTAAAAGATATTCAGATTAAGTCCACTATCTATTGGTTATCAGACACAATAAATTACATTACCATTTCTCTCATTATTATAAACAAAATAGCTTAAGTCTTGAGATCGCAATGCCATCTTGATATAAATCGAAGCGAGCGTCAGAATATAAAAAGGATCGACTATTGAAATGCGATTGAGTTATGCAGAGACTCCAATCAAAGTGCAAGACCAGTGAGGTAAGTCAAAACTAAGGTGACATTGTAAACTATTTTGTGATTGATTTTGTCATCACACTTGGTCGTGGTCGGTAAACGAGCTTTAAAGTTTTAAACATTTCAAAGGTAGTTCTAATTTGCGACTAGAATAAAGTTGTGTTCAAAACTATGAATCTATACTCTGATTCATAATCATGTAGGTAGTAGTAAGTTGACAGATGTCAATGTGTCATCCCCATACATTATCACTCAATTTAACACATGCAAAATGTCAAAATACATAGAAACTTGTCATTTTCATCTGTCAGTTTACTTTACATGATTATGAATCAGAGTATACGGCGAATTTACCATCCTAGCGCGGCAGATTTTAGGGGGCGGAATTTTGGACTTATATCCTTCACACCCGTTTCCGGGACGTTCTTAACCACTAGACCAACGAGGTGTAGTGGTTTTAAGAACGCCCCGTTGGTCTAGTGGTTTAAGTAGTGGGCCCGGGTCATAAGGGTTCGATTCCTGGGTCGAGCAAAAGTATTTTTCGAATTTTTAGAAAATTGCTCAGGTTTGTGATCACCGATCCGCTTTAGGCAAGCGTGGTGATTAAGCCTAATCTCATCATAGTAGCGATGTCTTGATGTCTATGATGGAGGCTTTTGCCGTGCAGTGGGGCACTATATAGGCTGATACTTTACTTTTTTACTTTTAACTTTAACACGCTATCTCGAGATAGCAATTTTTAGTGGAAAAGGATCAGTGCAATTCCAATTCTCTTCGCCTCTTCTCGTCTCGCTGATGGAAAATAACCTTTATACCATTTCATATTCTAACATTAGGTCACATTTATAAGTCTCTTTACAAAATAAAGAAGGCGAGTCAATAATTAATTCATAACTTGACCTCACTCCAACCCCCGCCACTGTGACCGTACTAAGCTCCGATTTTCAATTGTCGTCACTTCGTTTTCATTTCACTCTCATACTTTTAAAAATTAAACATTTATGCTCTCATAGGTAATTAGCGAGTTTTCTTTGTTATTTTTGAGCCCCTCGAAGCAAAGTATTGTTGAGATCTTTTTATTTGTGCTTCAATGTTTGATGCTGTTTTTTTAAAGAAACGGAATACAAATTAACATTGGAATAGAAAATATATTTTTTTGTATCAGCCTATATACTATGTTTTTAAACTTTCGCGTTGCATTATACAAATACTTCATATAAACTGGGACTAAACGCGTTACAACAGTCGTGGTCAGTTCGCTCGTGACCACGGCTGTTGTAATGCAGTCGAAACGTCAAGCAGTAAGTGCTAGAATGTACTTTTTAATTTTCGTCGCGTTTAGTCCCGTTTATATGAAGTATTAGCCTATATACTGTCCCACTGCATGTCAAAAGTCTCCATTATAAATATCAAATCAAAAATCATTTGTTTTTAAACGGTTTTATTTAGCTCACCCCGTTTGTTTATTCATTATTTATTCTTGGGTCAAATTGGCAATTCAAATTTCACCCTCTTCCTGTCAACCGATTAATCTGAAATTTTGTATACACTTTGGATTTTGGTGACAATACAATTATATTTATTTATTATCATCATAAATCCAAGATGGCCGCCGCTACAAAATGGCGGATAACGTAGGTTTTATCAATCCCATCAGATGGGTATCAAATGAAAGTGCTCACTAGTAAATACAGTGTAGTATATAAAATTAAAATCCAAGATGGCGGGCTCTACAAAATGGCGGATAACTTAGGTTTTATCAGTCCCATCAACATGGGTATCAAATGAAAGGTCTCAACAAGTAAAATACAATTTACTATTCAAAATTGAAATCTAAGATGGCCGCCGCTACCAATGGCTGATAACATTTTTTAATAAATCCCACCAATATGGGTATCAAATAAAAGGGCTTGACAAGAAGAATACAGTGCACTATACAAGCTCTTTTTAAGATGGGCGCAGCCACTAAATGGCGTAGGGATCTCGAATTTCTACCATTAAAGTACAGGACCAACTAATTGACGCCACACGAAATACCTACAGATAATTTAAATTTAGCAAATACCAACAGATATATATATATAAGACTGGAGGCTTACCATCAATCAGTACTTGAAATATTTGTAGGAGCAAAAGTAATTTTGCGGTCCAACATTGACGTTACAAAAGGATTGGTCATCATCAGCAACCCACACTCGTCCACTGCTGGACACAGGTCCCCCCTAATGCACGCCACCGCTCCCGATTTTCGATCATTCTCATCCAGCCCACACCAGCCAGCCTTCGAATATCATCATCCCATCTTGTCGCAGGGCATCCAACACTACGCTTACCGAGTCGCGGTCTCCACTCAAGGACTTTACTTCTCCAACGGTTGTCAGTTCTGCGGCTAATTCGGTGGGCTATGTCTGGTTTTCTGTCGGATTACATCATTCCTGATGCGGTCCTACAGAGATACTCCAAGCATAGCCCTTTCCATAGCTCTTTGAGGACTTTGAACCGGTGGATTAATCCAGCCGTGAGTGTCCACGTCTCGGCACCGTAAGTCATGACCGGGAAGACGCACTGGTCGAAGACTTTAGACTTAAAACTTTGAGGGATAGGTGACGAGAAGACTTGACAAAACCTACCAAATGCTGCCCAACCTAGCTGAATTCTTCTATTGGATTCTCTCTCGAAGTTGTTTCTGCCTAATTGGAGCGTTTGTCCTAGATAGACATATTCCTGGACAACTTCGAGAGGTACTCCATTAACAGTGACCGGTCCCCGGATCAACGAGCTCGTTGAACATGACCTTAGTTTTATCCAAGTTCATCCGAAGACCGATGTTTTCGAAGATTCAGCCAGGCTGCTCACCATCTCCTGTAGGTTATTTAAGATTTCCGCGAAGATGACAGTGTCGTCTGCGAATTGTAGGTGTGTGACATGTACTCGCCATTAATATTGATTCCGCGCTCTTTCCAGTTTAGCGTTTTGGACATGTCCTGCAGCGCAGCGGAGAAGAGTTTAAAGATAGTATAAGTATAACAACTCCTTGTCTCACACCACGTCGCAGCAGGACAAGCTCGGTTTGGCCATTTTGGATTACTACGGACATATTAGCGGCGTCATACAGACACCTCAGCACCTCGATATATCGCCATCGACTTGGCACCTCTGCAAGACCTTGAAAACCAACCAGGTCTCGACGGAGTCAAAAGCTTCTTTATAGTCCACTAGGAGTTCTCCCGAAGAAAAGATCCGAGTTAAATATACGCCGAAGTTACTTCAGCACCGGCTTGCCAGCACTTTCAGAAGCTCGTTGTGACTCCGTCTTCTCCCGGATAAAAGGATTGGTAAAAGGTCCACATTACAGATATGTTTTGGCCCCAGTTTACGTCGAACCCAAATGTACGAGACATATGTATCATCAGTTTGGATTGACTTTGGCAGAGCATACACGTTATACAGCAGAAAGCCATACACGTTATACACCCGAAAGCCATACATTTTCAGCAAAAATTCAATTATGGTACAGCTGAAAAGAAGGATGTTACCCTTAATTTTGTCATGGACAGCATAGTCGACCATGCAGTAGTGTATTTGGCTGAAAATTGTTTGAGGAAGGCAAAAGTGGCTCTAAGTCGAGTCAAGTCTCTGGAAGGGCTATGTATTGAGGAATTAGTTAGAGGTATATTAAATTATTCTGGTAAAAAATCATGTAAAAATAATTAACCACTTAATTATTTAAATATAATGAGGAATATTCGGTAGGCATTTTCGTTAAATACTAAAAACTAGAAAATAAAAAATCGGTAAAAAAAAACTTTTAAGTTAAACGGTTTTATTTTATGTGCACTGAAAACTAGAAAATAATAATAACAATTAGGTATTCTGAAGTTCTAGTTCAGGAATATTTCAGTACTAGGCAGAATAGCTTTTAGGCATATTAGGACTTAAATAAAAACGTGGGGCCCCTCTGAAATTCTGCCTATGGCAAAGCATACTCGTATCATTATACTTTGGTAGATCATGAGCTCGGCGTTCGCTTGTGAAGCCGCCCACGGCTGGTTATTATAATTAATAATAAATAAATTATAAATAAATAGTATAGTATAAATACATAAATAATTATATAAAAGAAAGTATTACAGCAATAGTTATGGCCCCACGTTTTTATTTTAGTCTATATGCCTAAAAGCTATTCTGCCTAGTACTGAAATATTCCTGAACTAGAACTTCAGATACCTAATTGTTATTATTATTTTCTAGTTTTCAGTGCACATAAAATAAAACCGTTTAACTTAAAAGTTTTTTTTTACCGATTTTTTATTTTATGTAATAAGTAAGTGGCAGACGAGCAAATGATACCATTACCTGGTAAGCGATTACCGCCATCTATAGATACCCGCAACACTAATAGAGCCCATAGACATTGACGGTGGCATTCGCTTACCATCAGATGATGCGTTTGCTTGTCTGCCACCTTTCACATAAAAGAACTCAGGCTGATGATTCATCATCATCATTATCAGTCTATGTTATTAAGCCGTATAGACGTGTTACTTCTTTGTTATGTGATAGATGGCAGACGAGCAGACGGATCACCTGATGAAAGCAATGACACCTGCAACATCAGTACAGTCACAAATGCGCTGTCAACCTTTGACTCCACTTCCCCCAATTGGGCCTTCGGTGCCCTCACTCACTCGACGAAACAGCGCAGGTGTTTCACGCCGGTCTTATGTGAGGACGTGGTATCACTCCAGTCGAGCTGGTCCATTCATGCCGAAGCGTGTTTTTTCCATGGTAAAGATGATGCTTGCTTTTGATGCAACCGGCAATTACACGGGATAAGATAGCCGACTTCAAGGAGCGAACCCTTTTACGCTTGTAACTTTTGACGAGCAAATCTTTCCTCATTCCATTATCATCCCATTCCAAGATCCCAGGGGAAAAATTGAGTTTTGCCCACCCTTACCGCGATATCCTTGATTTAAAATGTTAACGAGGGGTGGCAATTAAAATTAAAATACCGGCTCTTAATTTTGTATTTCCATAATTTGACTCTTTTAACTTTCCCTAAAAGTCGGAGATTGTTTTCTTATTTATTTCCTTGTTTAAGAAGTTTTGTGGAAGTGGTTTAAAATAATTACGGGTGTTTTGAATCTTATCTAGGTTGGCAAACTGCGGAACGCTTGCTCGTACACTCGACATTGAAGTCGATTTCTATGATGGAGGCCCTTTGCTCTGCAGTGGAACAGTAGGCTGATACTTTACTTTTTACATGAACTCATTTCCTTTTTTTTTTAGTCAAGAAGTCGTTCTCTTATTTTTTTGTTTGCTTAAAATATTTAAGAGTATTTCGACTCCTCTGTTCAATGAATATAAAAACCCGTGCATCATGATCCGTTAAATTAGATTAAACAATATGATTGCGCATCTAACCTAAATGACTTTAATTTAGCTTCGACTAAGTATTTCGTCGTCTCGCTATGAGCCGCGACCTCACGCCGACAAACCCATCGGTGCGCAAAATTAACGCAAATCAGAAGAAGGAACACAACTGGAAATATTGTACTGAAGGAAACGGCCTAAATTGTTTGGAGGCTCGGTTAGGGCATTGTATAATTGTCTTAAATGTAGGAAAAGTAAAATACCAACAATAATTTGTTACTAGCCCAATATATAGGTACTATTTATAAGGAGCGTAATGAATTTTGTATCAAAGAACATGGGTTTCAGCCTGAGGGCACAAAATAATTACACACAGAAGGTAGACTCAGCCTGATTTTGAATTTAGAAGAGTTCGTTGACATATGCTAGGGTTGTTGCCCGGCATGAGTACATGAGCGCGCGGCCTCTACCACAGACCTCGACAGTTCGACAATCTTATGTCATAGGCTAGGATTTAGTGGTCGAAAAAGGGCGTAATTTCCCCGTTAGTGCGCATGCGTCATTACATGAAACGTTTTTAGCTCTTAGTGGGCAGCCTCCTTTCTGTGTGTAATTATTTTGTGCTGAGGGGCAATTCTCACGCACTTGACATTGAAGTAAAATTTAGAGATTTCATACATCCTGGCTATCGCTATGACATGTCCTTTTTTTAACGAGGTTTGAAAAAAGTACTTCTTTCACGGTAGGCAGCGGCATGACTGTGCCTCGGCATTGTTGTTGTCTATGAGCGGCGGTTACCATTTCGATAGTCTAGAGTGAATAGGCTTCTTCTGGGAAAGCGTACGCTACATCTTAGACCTCATTGTCACTCTCCATCAGGTGAGATGAGGTCAAGTGCAAACCCATCTTATATATAAAAAAAAAACATCAGATGGGCCGCATGCTCGTCTGCCTACTTCAGCAATAAAAAAAATCATTTGTCCATACAAAATTCGACATCAATGTCGAGTGCACGAGAATAGCTACCCTGTTTGGAAACTCGACATTGTACCGTTTTGTCTAGAATGTAGGCAAAGTAACATACCAACAATAATGATGAAATGAGGTGCGTTTGTGGTCAAGCGTTGGCCTATAGTTTTAAAAAAAAAGTCAGTGTATAGTAACGTGATGTGTGGCTGACTGTACAAGATAGACAATTGGGGGTATTTGACTAATCTCGATTTAGTAAAAATATTGATACTCTATCAAAATATTGGTAATAAGAACCAATGGGCCAACATTTCAGTTAAAAATATAACATCTAGCTGGTTTTGTGAGCATTGAAAGTTTCATGTTTCAATGCTCACAAAACCAGCCACATTTGATATAGCTACCATATAAAATTACTAGACGCGCATACAGGAAGGTTGAAATCGTGACGTCACGATTCAATAGCCCATTTTGTATAGAGCGTTTTTGGGTTTGCCCAAATACGTGCTCTTAAAGTTGTGATATCTCAGGTAATTCAAATTGAGAATCAAGTGATTCTTTCAACGATGTTTTCTTAAATTGAGGCGTCTTTTGATTAAACACATAAAAAAAAATTGTCAAATACCCAATTCCGTGAGAAACGCACAGATAAGAGTGCCTACAACGAAACGCTCCCATAAAGAACGAAGGTATACCTTTCGCACCCAAATAAAATAGGAAAGAGACCACATAGCGCGTGTAAAAGGGATGGGAATAAAGATAAAGATTCGGTCGTAAGTTTCGTTTCGGTGTAGGCACTCTGTATGGACCGCCATCTATCTAAATGATGAGGGTGTGCCGACAATCGGTTGCGTGTGGTGTAATTTGCTGCTCTTGCAGTACATCCTGTATAAGGTTGGAAAAAAACATTGGAGCCTTAAGGGAAACTAACTTAAATTCTGAAGTACCTAAACACGTTTTACTTATAGAAAACATTCATAAAAAAAATGCATTCCAAGCTTGTGTTAATTTGGTTTAATTGCCCGGGAATCTAAAGTAGAAAAAATTAGATAATTTATTTAATCCATCAATCGATTAAATTAATCATTATTAATTCTCACTAGGAGACCTCAGGTCTTAGATTTATCCAATATAAAATATAGGTACGAGTAAGTAATAAAAAAAAATTAAAAAGTAATAAATATCTAAGTGAGTGATTGTTTTTTTTTTAACAAATTAATAAGGTCAGGAGAGGTATACATGCAATATATTTATGAGTATTAAGAATAACCCGATGTAATTGAAATAAGAATTTAACTCACTCATCGACTTCTGCGACACAGGCCTGCGAGTCTAGTGCATAAGTCACTGAAATTATGTAAATTGTCTCTAAATTTTGCCAATAAAGAAATTTATTATTATTATTAATAAAAGAATATACTATAATGTTATGTTCATCGCAATTTATGGGCGGCGGTGATTACGCACACACAGGTCACCGGCTTGTTCGTTTGTTGCTTCCAGTATTCAAAAAATTACGGTTCTTTCTTTTCTTTCTTTCAGATCTTACAAAATAATCTTAAGAAATTAAACGAGGTTTTCTTAATTAAATAGCGTACAAATTATGGAAAGAGAATAAACGTTTATTAAATTTAAATTGTTGGTTTAGGCGACCTAGGCGTCTACGAAAAATCCGGCCCCAAACGAAAGATAACAAACCTATCGCATCCGAACAAAAGACACGAATAGCAAGTGAAAAAGGGATAACGATTAATGTATCATTCGTGAATTTTGTTTCATTGTTGACCCTCTGGTTTTTTTCAAGAAAGAAATACTTTCTTTGAATGAAATTTTGTGGAAAGTAATTAATTTCTATTGTAATTTTGGTTTTGTTTGCGGTGAAATAATTCGGTGTTCTTTAAAACATTGTACGTACAGTCACACACAAAAGTATACAAAACTGTAAAATTTCTTCAATTGACTTTCAACTTACTGTCATGCACATTAGGTTGAATATCAACTGAGGAAATATGACAGGTGGTGGGGTAACCTGGCGTGTAGCTGACTGTAGCAAATTAATATGGATCAAATTTTATACACCATTAAATTTTAGTCGTTTTAATCTCGAACCCCTCTTAAAAGGTAACATTGAAGAGCCTTTAGCATGCTACCATGGGAGAGCCACGCTTCGGCATGAATAGGCTGGCTCGATCGGAGTGATACCACGGCCTCGCAGAATACGGACGGGAAAAAGCGTTTTCGATGTGTTTCGTCGTGTGAGTGAAGGCAACGAAGGCCCAATTGGGGGAAAGGGGTTTAAAAATAAGAGATGTCGTAAACCAAACAATAAATGTCGCTCCCTGCACCTAACTTTTGCTATAAAACTTTTTCGATATCATTGAAATATTTCGATTCAAATTCTATTTCGATATTTCTGAACAAAATGAACAAATATGCATCGAGTTGGTTTGGAAAGTGGAAAATGGAACCAATGAGAAAATATTGTAAACCAATGTTTGTTTTTCTAGTGATGTGTGAACTGTTTATCGATACAAATACTATTTATTTAATAAGGCTCTACCCTCCTTTGTGAGGATAACTTTGCCAATGTCAAGTAAAATAATTGAAATAATGTGAGTAGTCAACAGTCGAAGTCAGTCAAAGTCACGGTCACTCAATAAAACCTTGGCGTTTAGCGTTTCTGCCTACGAATTCTGTCGAGACTACTTTAACAAAATCGTAGATTTTAAGACTATAAGGTCAAAGCAAGTTGTTCACGTGACAACTTACTCGACATTAGCAGTGTGAACTGTAGGTTCACTGGTGGTGATGTCAATAAAAAACTAATAAAAAACTAGTATACCTACGCGTAATAATTTATTAAGTATAATTTTTTTTTCAAAATACACTGCCTGCTATCATCACCCAAAGTATGGAGCAAAGACAAGGAAATGAAATAAAATAATATAAGTGCATATCAAAAATAGTAAAAACAGTAATAATCATAAACAATATAAATCATAAACAATATGAAGGAGGCTGGTCCAGCCTTCTATCCTCAACAAAATGTGTTTGGCACTATCGGATGAAAAAACACAGCTTGTTGTGATTGTATGGCGACTCGAAAATTGTGTATGGATAGGTATCATGTTCTACTTGTTTAGGTGGTGTGTAAAAAGAAACTCAACTAATCAAAGGGATATTCAGCGCAATTTAACAGTAATTTTTCACCATAGCAGCTGTCTTCATAATCACTTGACACAGAATTAACAGCGTTCAAGACACGCTATATACAAGACAAGCCATAATAAAAACACCACTCATTTTGAAATTGATCTGCATCACAAAAACGTATTTTTTTGTTTGTGCTACAAATAAATAAATGCAAATGTATAAATCTAACTCAGAGTGCGCTGAGTTGGTTCATTAACTTTAGCGGTATCAAGACAAGATATTGCAACTGATTTCAATTAGCCATAAAAAATAACTATAATCTAAAATAATGAATATTTAAGTTAATGATGTGTCTGAGTACGCTAGTTAAAGTTGATGTTGTAAAACATAAAATACAGCAATCCTTACCTTTCAAAAACAACATTCACATTTTCAACTCCACACTCAATTCCAAATTCAAATCCATGATTAAACAACCGTTATCATTCCAAATTCAATCCAGCACAGCAATTTAAAAAGTTAAACGCGGCACAAGAACATGGCGGCAAACTTTTCGAAATTCGAACTCGATTTCGCACGAAAACTTCAACTCAGACGTAGACGTCCGCGCCGCCCCACGCTCTAGAGCATACTGTATTGGGGAAGCTACCCTGAGATAAACTTTTTGAACCTTTGCGGTCCACAAACCCGATTTAGATTTAACTTTACTCTTACTGCTTTCAGCATAGAGTTGTTTTTCTTCACTAATTTGATTTCACAAGTGTAAAGTTAATATTTGTGGCATGGTTGATCTCTCATGACGTATAGTAATTTGTGTGTGACATCGTAGTAGGAAGGGCTTAGAATTTTAACGTTCATACCGACACATAGCTGTTGCTTGGATTTCCCGCGTAATATAAGGCTTAGCATAACATAAGCTTCTTATATGTTAGTATCTGTATTGTGGCGTAGAGTGTGGTGTTTTAGATAAGGGTCTTTGATGTATGTGCGTATTTTGATTACATTAAAGATTTCAAGTAACAACATTGTTAGAATAATTTTAAAATACCTCTGTCTTTTAACAAACTTTTTAAATCCCCGATAGCAAAATTAGAGAGCTATTGCATAAAAATATATTTTACTAGAACAATAAACATTTTTTTGTGATCAATAAACAGCTCTCCATGCTAATAAGCGTCCTTTGCCAGTGTCACCTTTTCGGCTGCGATCAGTAAGCAGCAGAGCACTACATGCGGCGTCCCAGCATGGCAAATTGGTGGGAGAGCCATGCTTCGGCATGAATGGCTGGCTCGACCGGAGTGATACCACTGCCTCACAGAAACCGGCGTGAAGCAGCCCCTGTGTTAAGTTTCGCCGAGTAGTGAGGGTACCGGAGGCCACAGCCGGGGAGGGGAATATAAAAGGTTGGCAGCGCACTTGTAACTCACTGTGTTGCAAGTTGCAAGTGTCCATGGGCGGCGGCAATTGCTTACTATCAGGTGATCCGCCTGCTCGCCTGCTACATAAAAAAAAATATTGCAAAGGCGAAAATTTAATCAGCTGAATCATGTTTGTAGGTTACAGAAACTATCCAAAACGTACAAGTTGCCTTACCGCCAATCTATTGGTGAAATAGAAATGTCGCTATTAATTATTTTAACGTCTTTGTTCGGTGATAAAAAGTCTGTTGTAATTGGACTATTTAAACAACCCTCACTCTATAAAATTTAAGTTGGCCCCATTTCAACGCAAACAAATTGTGTTTTACGATAATTGTCGACGTTTATAGATTTCGAAAAGGATATCGAACATTTTCGGCGACATTCCAAAAATTGAGGGCATAAAGTAAGTTTTAACGCGCTCCGTAGCCTTGATCTCCGAGTCCAGGTCGAGAAACAATTTGTTTCGAATTTTCCGAACAAAATGTCAGGTTTGTGATCACTAATCCGCATTAGGCAAGCACGGTGATTCAGACTAATCCCATCATAGTAGCGATGACTTGATTTCAATTATCCATTAGCAACCCACGCTCGTCCACTGCTGGACATAGGTCTCCCCCAATGCACGCCACCGCTCCCGATTTTCGGCCACTCTCATCCAGCTCACTCCAGCCAGCCTTCGAATGTCGTTATCCCATCTGGTCGCAGGGCGTCCAACACTACGTTTACCGAGTCGCGGTCTCCACTCGAGGACTTTATGGCTCCAACGGTTGTCAGTTCTGCGGCTAATGTGACCAGCCCACTGCCACTTCAGTTTGCTAATTCGATGGGCTATGTCGGTAACTCTGGTTCTCTGTCGGATCACATCATTTCTGATGCGGTCCTTCAAAGATACTCCGAGCATAGCCCTTTCCATAGCTCTTTGAGCGACTTTGAACCGGTGGATTTCAATTATTATTTAATATTTATTTCATAGGTATTTTTACTTCTAAATATGTGACAGCTAGGGCCAATCTAAAATATAAAGTATCAGCAGTCATACTGTCCCAATGCAGGGCAAAGGCGTCTTCATAGAAAATCTAGTCATTGCTACTTTCATGGACTATGAATGAATGAATAAACTTTTTATTGCACACAAAACAGAGGTATAAAACTTAAAACTAGTTATTACAGGAGTAATGTACAACAAAAGCGACCTTATCACTATGAGCGATCAATTCCAGGCAACCTTTGGGTAAAGGACAGTCGATCAAGGTGTAAATGCAATGATACAATACTTATATACTATGCTTATTAATGATAGAATATCAAGTCATTGCTACTATGGACTTAGCCTATTACAAAACAAAAATAATAATTTTTCCAACGATTTCTCACCTTGGATACCAAAATTGCTCAAAGAAAGCATATATAAAATGATAAGCCAGTGGCTTATTGTGTGACACGTAACAAAGCGAGAAACACCTCTCGATACCTTAAATCTCAAAGGGCGTAATCACCATTTTGGCCAAAATGACTTTTGAATGCTATCTTACTCCATTTTTTTTTCTCTATCGATCTGTATTATCGAAGTTTTAAAATTCGCAAAAAAGTGGTGATTACAGCCCACGTGTTTACCGTCGATAAATGCAAGAATTTAGTCGTAAAATACCTATTAAAAAATTCATTATTAAGGTTTCGGTCGATACACCAGTTAAAATTATAATGATGTGAAAAATACTGACTATCGAATGAGGCGTATAGGACAGATATGTGTAACAGTGGCGTTTACGACTCGAGTTACTTTAAGAATTTAAACAAAATAAATAAGTAAGTGGTAGTAATACTGCATTATGAATATCGCGTTTAGTCCGGTTTCTATAAATTCTAAAATAAAAACGCTTCAGACATGCAATTAGCAAGTACTTTTACTACCCATACGTAAGAAGAATTACTCTAGTGTCAGTAATCCTAGACGAAAATGAGGAAATACGAAAATGAGCCAGAATATACCACTCATTTCCCCTCGTCGAAACCGAATTGTATCGATGTCTGTGATTAAATTCTTGTTAATATAGTGAAGTTGACGTCTTTTATTTCTTTTGCCCAACAGTACTCCTATTAAAGATTGTTAATAGCACGCAAAACCTGAAACATAAACAAAGTGGCGGGAGTTTTGCTAGCGCTTAAATCTTATGTAGATCAATCCTAGCTTTAACATTTTTAAAAATAAACGTTTGTTTTACTTCTTTGCACAGTACTGGTAGAAGACTTATTAAAATTTAAGCTCTAAGTAAAAGTCCTGTCGATGCAGATATTGTTTATACTAATTTAAAAACAAAACAAAATTATAGAAATCAATAACTTTCGTTTGAATTTCAAACTAAAATGATTGCGTTTGTATAATTGAAATAATAAAATCGTTTTCATTTCTGTACTTGCTATAAATTTTGTAATATTGAAACTACCCGTATTTGTCTCTTAATTTGTATCTTCCTCGAAGTGTTTTTACTTATAAAAAACCGAAAATAGCTTTTTAAAATGCATTTTCTATAAATTAACTAGGCTGTTACACCATAGCATAGAGCAGAATAGCCTTTTTTTCAAGTCGTAAACGCCATTATACCATAACTTATTGCAGAAACAGCCTTTTTTTTTAGGTCGTAAATGCCAAGTTGTCAATATTTTTTTGGCGTAATCACAAATCAGTTTGGCAAACATTGGTTGTATTTGAATACCATATAACTGTGTTATAAAGCTCTCGATACTCTATAATTACATCCAAATTTCATTTATATGGCATTATTAGTTTAAAAGTTATGAATTTAATTCTTAGATTTTTTTTTTGTTTTGGCTCTCCTGAAAAGTGATGATTTGGTGATTACGCCCTTTGGATTTAAGGTATCGAAATGCAATGATACAATACTTATATACTATGCTTAATAATGATAGAATATCAAGTCATTGCTACTATGGACTTAACCTATTACAAAAACAAAAATAATAATTTTTCCAACGATTTCTCACCTTGGATACCAAAATTGCTCAAAGAAAGCATATATAAAATGATAAGCCAGTGGCTTATTGTGTGACACGTAACAAAGCGAGAAACACCTCAGTAGCAATCTCCGTAACGAGAGGATGTCACACCAAGAGGCCAATTCTCGGTTTTCGCCTTCTATGTCTAGTCGAATCTATGGAACGCATCCTTATCTATTCCTTATCGCCGCAGAACTGACAACCGTTGATGCCATAAAGTCTTTAAATCGAGATCGCGACTGGGTAAACGTAGTGTTGGACGCCCTGCTACAAGATGGGATGACGACATTCGAAGGCTGGCTGGAGTGAACTGGATGAGAGTGGCCGAAAATCGGAAGCGGTGGCGTGCATGGGGGAAACCTATGTCCAGCAGTGGACGAGCGTGGGTTGCTGCTGATTCCTTATCTTGTTCTCCTATTGGTCATAGGAGAAGAAGGTTGTGCGTTTCATGAAGTCAACTCGACAATGAAGGCGAAAACCGAGAATTGGTCTCTAGGACACTGAAGTTTATTCGTTGGGGATAACTATCGATATTATCCTAGAATCTTATAAGCTTACCGAATGGCTGCCAAGATTGGGGTGACGTCCTGTGGGTAGACCACCTGCCCGTTGACCGACGAGTAAGTATTGTAAGAATATTGGGGAAACAATGGATGAGGCTGGCTGGTGACTGTAGGGAATGGCGTAATAAAGAAGATGCCTATACTCAGCAGTGGGTGGATGTAGGCTGACATGATGACGATGATAATCCTAGAGGCAACACCAGTAGAGACATAAGTCATAATGCTGAGTGGCAACCATTTTGGTAGCATAAGTTTAATTTTAGTTTTAAGTTTGTGTTGTAATTTGCTCCAAATAAATATTTTCTATTCTATTCTATTCATATCCGTTCCATCCATCCATACACAACATTTCACTACATTGACCTGACTACAGAGTCAGGTCAATGTATGAGAAGCTACTTAGTACAGGACTAAATAGCTTAGGCACTTGCGTCACAGATATCAGCCCACAGAGGAAACTTTTAAATAATATAAGTACATATTTATAACACTCAGACACTGCCTCTCAGTGAGGTAGAACCATAACCAAGTCATACCTAAACTCCATCTTTTGTGTGGCTGACGTTAAGACGGCCAAAGTTATATAGACTTCTTTTAAATTTCTACCTTCTTACTGAAGTAGATAGAGAAAAAGGTAACGTCTAAAATCCGTTATTTGTTTTGGTAAAGACATTCAAACTTTTACAGACTTTAGAATAGTTATTAATGTAGAATGAAAAGCAAAGATTTAAATCCTAGATATGCCCTGACACCTAAAAACGAGGCAATATTTTGATGACATGACGTGTGCGTGTCATCGAAAGTCACTATCTTTGAGTATAAAATACGGTCAGCAAAATTTTCATACTGGGAACTAAAACAATTCCTAAATATAAAAACAATTTTATTTATAGTATATTTTATTTCTAAATGTTACACTACATTTATCTATTTATTCAATAAATTACTCTAATCACAGAGCGAGTATCGGATTTGATCACCAAACCGCATAAAGGGTGGGATTATGCCTAATCCAATCATAGTAGCTATGACTTGATTTCTATAATAAAGGCCTTTTGACCTACTATTCCTTAAGAAAAAATTATGAGTAATATTTACTATAACTTAATAATTAATTAACACAACCCCACATTAATGTCCTGACTCCGTACTAAGTAGCTTAAGCACTTGTGTATAGAATAAGACAACAGAAGAAATACAAATATAATACTTTTTACTTACGCCGACCTAGGGGAGTCAAATATAAATCATTTTCTTTGAAATGAGAAGAGAAAATTCGGCCTAAATTGTCCAGGTAACCAGTATTCATCCCTTCGATCCCGCTGGATAACTTTGATCAATTTTTCTTTTAAACGCGGATCTTGCGGAAATCTAAAACAATAAACGTTCACTTAAAAATAATACGTAATTATTATTTGCATGTTATTGATTTCTAGTCGAAATAAATTGCTATTTTATATCTGACCGCTATTAAAACAATGCCTATCGAAACTGCTGACCGCTACCGTACTTTTCCCGTTTATTGTAAACCATTAACAAATGGGCTGTTTATCAACTGAGTTCTGAGTACTACAGCGGGTCTAAGTATATTGGCCACCGAGGATAATGATGTTGTCTCGTTTTGTCTCACAGTAATTGCCAATACTACTCTCTCTGTCACGCGCTGGCCGATCAGACGTTGATAATTTGTCAACAAAATAAATAAATTAAATTATTGATGAAATATAAATACTTACGAGTGAAATGTAACACCATTCGCTTTATTTGAATTTGTAGTATTTTTCTTACACAATAAAAAGGCACATGAAGGCATTTTGAGTGCTTTTTCCTGTCAAAAATCCAGGCAGCTGTGTCGTACGACTGTCACCGAGTGCAAACGGCAACTAATTCGTGCTAATCCCAGTTGAGTTAAGCTAGGTTATTTGAGGTGCGACTCAAATCGGCGCGGCAAAGTATGGCGAGGGCATATCTATGATTTAAATCTTTGATGAAAAGACGGTGAGATCCCGGAACAAATGATGGTTACCGGGAAAGTAGAAGGCAATTAATGTAGCACCAAAAGACGGTGAGAATCTAGAACAACTGATGGTTACCGGGCAAGTCGCAGGCAAAACGAAGAGGAAGAAACCCAAAGAGGAAGGAATCCGTTGCGATGCTCCGACCAGATACCTTGGACTCGAAACTTCACGATCCTCTTAAATTGCCATAGACAGACGCCATGTAGTCATGAGGAAGATGCAAGGAGGAAGAGGGTAGTTATAATAAATAAATTAATGCGCCAGACAATCACACCGATTAACCTGGTTTCAAACTAGGGCAACTCCTGTACTATGTACCTGTATTATTTACGGGATTCATCATTAATCACCATCATTTCAGTCAATAGACGTCTACAACATAGGCCTCCCAAAATGCTCTCCACACAGATCGGTCCTGTGCCACCCTCATTCAAGGAATTTTCGCGACCTTCACTAGGTCTGCCACGGCTGCGACTTCCTGTACGCAGAACCCCACTCAAAGACCTTTCCGCCCCAACGGCCGTCTGTCCTCATCACAGCGTGCCCTGCCCATAGCCACTTGAGCCACGCAGGGCCCAAGAAAACTCACGACCGAGCCGAGTGGAGGCGTTTTGGAGAGGCATATACTCAGCGGTGGGCTAAGGAATGCTGAAAAAAGAAGATTTACTTTTTTGTTTGGTGTTAGCCTAATCCCATCATAGTAGCGATGACTTGATTTCTATGATGGAGGCCTTTGCTCTGCAGTGGGACAGTATATAGGTGGATGATTTACTTTTACTTTACTTTCGGTGTTACTGAGATGGTAAAGTTTGATTGTAATTTGTAGCTTCTTAATGAGGTAGAACCGCAACACCGAGTAACACCTAAACTCTGTTATTTGTTTTGGTAGCGTAGACGGTCTCACATACAGACTTGTTCTAATTAGGTCCCTTGGCTTATTATACGCAACGGTTACACCTGTGGGAGGGTGCTCAGTATCTGTATTTAAAATTTAAATTATTTGAAACTTTTTGAGCCAATGTAATTCTACTGAAAATGTAGAGTATCAGCTTATATACTGTAACACTACAGAGCAAACGCCTCCATCATAGATATCAAGTCATCGCTATTATGATGATTTGTTTTTTTTGATGTTACCAGAAATTACCAGACTTCCTTAATCCTGAATCATGGTCTAAGCGTAGGTGCCCCGGGCTTCAAAGCGACAGCTTTGGATGCAACCAGGGCTTATAATAAGAGCCTCCATCTAGAATGCTCCTACGTCACCTCCTTCCAGTCATCAGCCTGGAATCCGCGCAAATGTTTATTCACTTCGTCACTCCAGCGGTACCTACCTTGGACCATCTCTGAATTTGGCCTCCAGTAGGTACCATCGAAACTTTATATCATCGTCGGTATATTCATACGAAACGAAGTTTTCGAATTATCGAACATAACAAACTTAAAAATTTGGGATCACCAATCCGTCTTATGCAAGCGTGAAGATTAAGCCTAATCCCATCATAGTAGCTATAACTTAATTTCTACGATGGAGGCCATTGCCCTCAGTAGGCTGATACCTTTCTTACCTTACAATGCTTACACGCAAGTTCCAGCTACAAATTTTATTTTTACTCTATAAGTAAACAAAATGTACATTTCCCCTAAGCCTAAAAAAGGTGGCTTTGGATAAAATATTGCTCATATATCGCTTTATTGTGTCTTCGAATAAAAACTGTTTATGTTTTGTTATCTGTCTGAAAGGGAACTTCTTGACTGACGTTTCGAGGCTCTTTTTGTTATTGTGCGGCAAAAGGCAGTGTGAAGGAAAAATAATCCATTCGCCAACAAAGGCGTTTTCGGGGAAACTATTAAGACTGTTTAGTCGGACTATTTGAAAGTACGTTGTCTAACTGTGCTTCGTATGCATTGCTTAATGTTTTGTGCTAACGTGGAATTAACGTTTGTTACTATCCTATGCAGTGTTTTAGTTTTTATAATTAATTTTTATATAACAGGTTCGCTGTCCCAAAGCAAGTTTCACGTAGTGGAACAAATAGCATTGGCTGATGCAATTCAAAGGTTTAAAGTTAAGATTTACTTGTTTTGTTTTTTTAGTGTGTCCCGTATCAAGTGACCGTGACTTGGACTGACTTTGACAGTTGATAACCCACATTATAACTACTTAATTATTTCACTTGACATTGGTGAAGTTATTCTTATAAAGCATTGGCTCTACAAACACGTGGCTCTACACTGGAACCATATTGTATTATTACAAATATGATTTTATATTACAAAAAAAAGTTGCAGATAAGTAGCTAAAATAATTAAAGGCCATTGTACCACATATTGTTGTATTTATCTATTCAATTTCTATCTGTGTGGACCTATAAGTGATTTTTTTATCAAATACTGTTGTTAACTTAATATGAATTGTAAAATCTTGGTCTTCCTAATATAAATAAATAAATAAATATTATGAGAACCCAATAAATAGTTATGTAGAGGTAGTTCTTCTTTAGCAACTGTTTGATTCACACAATTGAATATTGTGAAAAAAGAAAAATCTATCGTCTTTTGCAACTAGTTGAGTAGCAAGAATGTTTTTCTTTGGCAACTGGTTGTGAAACTTGGTTGCCAATGCGGCCGTAAGGTAATTTATCCGTATATTGTGAAACAGAGCCTAAGACTTACGTATTATCATTATATCAAAAGTGTTTATGATTGTTTTGTCGCACTATCACAAACTTGTGTTCAAAACACGCGCGTCAGCTTTATGTAACCAGACGGATTATGTTAGCTGCGGCGAAATTCCTCACTAAAATCCAAATAGCTTTGCCTTTTGCTTCCATACATTTTAAGAGCTATGCAGAATTAAATAGGAACTAGTTAGAATCTAGGATCAAAGTTATTTGTAAATAATATCAATATCAGTTGAGAATAATTGGAATAAGCTTTGATCATAATGATGATTAAACGAACTCACCGAGTGAAGTTCTATCATAATTATACGAAGCACCTCGTCCGAAGAGATAAGTATATATTTATTAAAACATAAGCAACCATAGGTAAAATACAATAAGATCTTCAAATTATAATATTGTCCTCTATGTTTTGCCTGTTACGGCAGCATATAATCACTAAAGACACCATTCCATGATAAAATAATTTGAAAAAAGTGATTCCAACAGCGCAGATTTGTAGGCAGACCTATCAATCGACCGTCAATCTTACTGTCTTTCATCTTCTATTTATATACCTTTTATAAAGAGACTAGTGGCCCGCCCTCACTTCGCTTCGGGGCCGTAATTCATAAATGAGCCAATAGATTGCGCTGTGTCCATTTACATCGCGCAAGCGTTTCATGTTTTCGGTTTATAAGCCTTGTCGTTGTCTATAGAAGTTATCTCTTTATAAATAGTATAGAAGATAGATAATTTCTATAGACAACCACACAAGGCGTTGGACCTAAAACAAAAAGACAACACTTGTGCGATGTAATCGACACCTAGCACCATCTTTTGTAAAAAAATGGATATCAAATTTAAGTACCGAATCCAATTACAAATGCACATGTTAAGGAACGAATAAGCCCTGTTTTGATTACTAGTAGGTATATCCTCGGAAAAACTTGTTGGCAGCTTGATAAGTTTTGTGAAAAGATTGCGGAGGATGACCGAAGACCTAAGGACAACTTTTTTAATGATATAGGTGGCAGACGAGCCGACAGATCACCTGATGGTTAAGCGATTACCGCCGCCCATGGACACCTTGCTACACCAACTTAAGGTCAAGGTCAACTTAAGGCCAAAAACTTGTAATCCCTACCTACTCTGTAATAATACTCTTAGGCAAAGTCCTCAATACATCACAGAGTTACAATCGGGCATTATCTCCAAGCAATCTGGGTGTCAAACAATGCGTTCACTCAGGTATTCAACCCACGGCTTTGGCTATTGGGCGAGCAGATATTTATCTGCTACCCTTTTGATCGGCTTAGTGTTACTACTGTGTTTATAGCTCAGCGGCCCGGTAACTGGCTGATACGCACTTTAAAACCAAGGCTGTGATTAGAATTGGGTATTCGACTAAAATTTTTTTATGTGTTTAATCAAAAGACGCCTCAATTTAAGAAACATCGTTGAAAAAATCACTTGATTCTCATTTGAATTACCTGAGATATCGACAACTTTAAGAGCACATATTTTGGGCAAGCCCAAAAACGCTCTATACAAATGGCTATTGAAGTGTGACGTCACAACTCAAACTTCTGTGTGCGCGTGTAGTAAATTTTGTTTGGTAGCTATATCAAATGTTTCGTTTAAGTAAATGGTTTTATAATAAAAGTTGGTGGAAAATGTACGGGTAGTTCAATGATACATTTTGTTTTATTTTATACTTTAAAATTGGACTTACCCATGAAACTTTGAATGCTCACAAAACCAGCTAGACGTTATATGTTTAACTGAAAATTTAGGCCATTGATTCTTATTTACCAATATTTTGATAGAGTATCAATCATCGAGATTAGTCAAATACTCAATTCCGAAGTCTGGAAGCTGAGAGTTTTGTGCGCTCGTTTCTCGAAAAGATTACCTACATATTTGACATACATACAGTGTACAGTCTGATACTTTACTTTTTCCTTCTTTGGGCACTCCTTCATGTTTTGGCCATTTTCTCCACTAATGAGCGCGATGGTATCCACACCACGACATGTTTTTGCGGCATGACCATATTGCTGGCACTTGTATAGTTACAAAGTCTAGTGACTTAGATATAGGAAATAGACTACAACTAAACACAGACCTATAAAATCTACAAGTAGGTATGCCATTTCATAGCTGCCAAGCTATTTCAATAAATCGTAAAGGGTTTTCAAACATTTGCCCAAATTTTTGTTACGAGACATGTTTAACCAATATTTGAACACGCACAGGCTGATACAATAGAATACAGAGCAGTGAAGTTAAAAAAACAACTCAAAAACGAGTTGACATGGAAAAAAGTGTAAATTGCTTGCAATACTTAATAAATGAATGAATGAATATGCTTTTTATTGCACACAAAAAACAGAGGTATAAAACTAAATTCGAATTATAAAAATCTTAAAGGCTAATGTTCCGTGACCGAAAACAAAAAGGTTTTTAAGCATATAGCAGGCCAGCTACGGTATCCACTCATAAAAACTGTAGGAGAGCGTCACTTTGGCATGAATGGGACTGCTTGACCCTCCGGTCAAGCAGTCCCATACCACGTCCACATACCACGGCCTTGCAGAAAATCGGCGTGATGCAGTGCTTGCGCTATGTTTCGGCCGAGTGAGTGAGGGTACCCTAGGCCTGATTGGGGGAAAGGGAGTTAAAGGTTGGCAGTGCACTGGTGACTCTACTTGTATTATAGGTGTCCATCAGGTGATCCGTCTGCTCACCCGCCACCTATTACATAAAACATATTCATAAGTTGATCACATTGTTTTGCAATTCATGTATACCAATCACAATAGATCATTATTCCATTTTGATTGGTGAAGTATCTCAACACATGTATTCCTTTATCCCGCCTCCGTAAGTTGCATTTAAGGATATCTTCTTTACTGCGTCATGTCTAGCTGTGCCATTTTCCCAAGTCGTAATAGCACGGGTAAGGAGTTTCTTTCTGTAACTTTTTCACTTTCGGTTTCTGATAGACTTTTAATGTTCCGAACACTGTCGTTAGATAAGAAGAAGTTTCGTTCTAAAAAGAGATAATAATGTCTACGCTTTTTTATAGAATACGAGAGTAAAGGTACTTTTTAAGTGTTCATATTTGAAGGTGTTAATAACATCAAAATACGAAAATAAATACGACAAAACGCAAAACATACATCTTATACATTGACTTTTTATCTGTGTTGTGATCCGTTTGCTCGTGTGCCACCAATCACAATAGGTGGCAGACGAGCAAACGGGTCACCTGATGGTAGGTAAGCGATTAGCCACCCATAGACACCTGCAACACCAGTAGAGTCACAAGTGCGCTGCCAACCTTTAATCCCTTTTCCCCCAATTGGGCCTGTACTCTCACTTCCTCGGCGAAACACAGCGCAGGCGCTGCTTCACGCCGGTCTTCTATGACGCCGTGGTATCACTCCGGTCCAGCCGGGTCCATTCATGCCAAAGCGTGGCTCTCCCACGGTAAGATAAAAAGACAGATAAAATAACCTGATGGTTTTTTTGGATGATAATTGGCAGACGAGCAGACGCATCACCTGATGGTAAGTGATTGCTGTAACCCATAGACACCTGCAATACCAATACAGTCACAAGTGACATGCAAATTTTTATTTTTTCATTTTCTGTCAAAGTGTTTTTTTTTTTGACGAAAAATACCTCATAATTTTCCGCCAGAATTATTCTGAACTGTTTAACAGTTCGTTTTAAAATTGTGTGCTCAAGACAATTACCCTGTTGTTCTAAAAAGCGGAGTATAGCGTTAATCTGCGCCCAGCAAATGATTAGTCAAATTAATGGTTACCGCGTTCAAACTTCTCGGCTTTGGCACAATTTTGTGGCTGGGACGTTTTAAATTCAGAGCAGAGGAGGTTTCGTGTAACTTGAAATGCACTTTGGTAATGTTAAAAGCAGATTTAATATAAGCTAGTACCACAAAATAATTACACACAGAAGTTAGACTCAGTCTGATTTAGAATTTAGAAGAGTTCGTTGACATATTATGCTAGGGTTGTTGCCCGGCATGAGTATACGTGGCCTCTACCACAGACCTCGACAGTTCGACAATCTTATGTCATAAGCTAGGATTAATGTGGTCGAAAAGGCGTATTTGCCCGTTAGTGCGCATGCGTGAGTACATGACATCTTTTTAGCTCTTAGTGGGCAACCAACTTTCTGTGTCTATTATATATTTTGTGCTAGTACGTTCTTTAATCAACATCATAATACACCGTGCTTTTTTAATCGTCGTTCTCAGTTCTCGAGGGCGTTATACTGATGAAAACAATCATTTTTTCTCCAAGAAACATTAGGGTCAAATCTCAAAAAAAATGCCTTCCTATAACAAATTGCAACTATCAGCTGATCACTTGTGTATGGGAAGGTGGCGTTATGTGATAGGTGGCAGACGAGCAGATGGATTAACAAATGGTAAGCGATTGCCGCCAAAAGACACCTGCAGCACCAGTAGAGTCACAAGTGCGGTGCTAACCTTTGACCCCCTTTCTTCCCAATTGGGTCTCCGATACCCTCACTCACGCAGCGAAATGCCCGTGCACTGCTTCACGCCGGTTTTCTGTGAGGACGTGGTATTACTCCGGTCGAACCGGCCCATTCATGCCTAAGCGTAGATATCTCGGGATTAATTTTCACACTTATCCACTAAAGAATCATCATCACTCTTGTGAAAATACAACACGAAAACCTAAAGAGAAGTGTTATAATTGCTTTCGGAACTTCCAGTCAGCTTAAGTTTTCATCATAATTCTTTTAAGTTAAACTACTTCAAGCCAAACAATCTAGATATAATAGTGTTGTTGAACTATCGATATTTTTACTATCGATGGATGATCTCAAGAGCAGGATATGATAGTATAGTTTGTAGGAAAGTAGTAGTTAGTAGTAGGATAGGTAGGAAAAGATAGGATAATATAGTATTGCCCAGTATCAATAGTATCGATACCGTTGAAAAAAGAGAAATTGGCGCAATGGGTAAGTACTGGTCGGTCAGTTCAGCGTCCGATATCGATAGTATTCTGATTATTACACAAGTACCTAAGTAACTGTCTGATGACACAAGTTTTTTATTATGTAGGTGGTAGACGAGCCGACGAATCACCTGATGGTAAGCGATTACCGCCGCCCATGGACTGCAACACCAGTGGTGTCACAAGTGCGCTGCTTACCTACCTTTTAACCCCCCTTCCCCTGGTGTGGGCCTCCGGTAACCTAACTTACACAGCAACACTTACGCAGCAAAATACAGCGCATGCACTGATTTACGCCGGTTTTCTGTGAGGACGTGGTATTACTCCGGTCGAGCCAGCCCATTCAGCCGAGCCGTGGCAAGGTAACTGTGCTTAAGCTACATAATACGGATATCTGTTTATCGATAGCGGACTTTCAATGAACAACACTAACATACAACAATTTCTCTAGACTCACAGCTGAATCAAGCGTGTCCTTAAACTCGATCAAAGCATCAGAGTCGAGATTGAACTGTCAAACTTGTGTGAGCAGATTTATCTGGCGTCTTCTCGAGCAAGCGACTACTTCACAAATACTTTTGATCGTACAACCGGGCTGCAAAACTAATTGTCTGTATTGTGTCTATTTTTTTATAATATGGGTCTGCCAATCAGCATTAGGCAAGCGTTGTGATTAAGGCTAATTCCGTCATACTTAGTAGAGATAACTTGATTTTAATGATGGCCTTTGTCCTATAGTGGGACTGTAAACATATGTAAACCTATAGGTTGATACTTTTTAGGTACTTTATAGGTCTATCCTCTTTTATGAGAATAAATTCTCCAATGTCAAGTGAAATAATTGATGTAATGTGGGTAGTCGAACTGTCGAAGGCATTCGACTAAGTACCGAAACGGTTGTTTTATTGACCTAAGGGTTCTGCCGAGACTGGTCTTAACAAAATCGCAAGCAATTATTTTTCTAACAAAGCTTTAATATTAATTCGGCAATCACTAACAACAACAATAAACTCTTAACTGCCATGGGAGATACTCAAATATAAATATATATAATGATAATGATAATGATAATGATAAATTTATTTCACAAAAAACAGAGTACATGAGATGGCATGGTAACAATATAATATGTCTATGTCAATATATATGTGTGTCTATTTAACCTAATTTAATATTTTATGAAACTTTCAAATTGTGTTGTAAACAGTTTGATACAATGGAGTAATCTACTCCGTCTGCACTTTGACAGGAGTACCAACATTCAGAATCCTAAACATAACTTTTGTTTTTATTGTGGCTGCGACACTCCAATTTCAAAAGGGACCATAAAACCTTCTCTCCAAAAAATAAAAAAAAATCACAAAGCCCTCACAGATATCAGCATCGTTCAACGCCGACTTCTTTGTTTCCGCATATCAAATGGCTTAGCAAGAGTATAACCCCCACGTACAAGTTTTACGACATAAGTAAAGGAAAGAAACGACGAAAAATAAAATCTTAAGTGCTTTCTTCACTAATCCTGGAACGGGACGATCGGTAATAAGCCTCGGCGGGCTGGGTTGTATCGTAAGGGTTATTTAAACTTTTACAGTGTAAAGATTGACGTTTAAAGAAACAAAAGGAATAATAGTATGTTTATCTACACAATAATATAGGTAGTACTTGTGAACCTGTTTCCCACCACCATTACTTATCCAACCATTTTGGAAATTTGCATACAAAAATTTCAACTGCCGGTCACTTGACTCGTAATTTTTTATAGGTATATAATCGGAAAAATGTTGACAAATTTGCAGAAGTTATAGAATAAAATTAAATGTTACCTTTATGGTATGTATAATAAGTCTGTGGGCACGAAAACCATGAGAAAACCTGCACGCTTCAGAACAATTCTTTAACGTGTAACCATAATTCAGTTGGTCTGATTCCCCTATCGGGTGGAAAAGATCAGACAGCAGTTGCATCATTGTAATTATCAATCTCGCCAAATCTTGAATCATGTAGGCCTAACATGCGCACCGCGACAAAATTTTGTCGACTCTCGTTCGCGAGAGCGCATCATTCTATCCCGCTCATCGCTCAGTCAGGTGAGCGAGAAGCAACTTGCGCCGACACAATACGAGTGTCGACAAAATTATCTCGTGGCGCGCATGTTAGCCCGGATGGTCATAGGGTGCGTTTCCTCAGAAGCAAAGCTGCGTGGAGTTGAACGGAGACTTACAAAAATTTACCAATCTTTGCTCATCAGAGATGATAATATGTATTTTGAGCAACGTGATTGGTCAATGTTTACAAGTCTCCGCTCAACTCCACGCAGCTCTGCTTCTGCGGAAACGCACCCTAAGCGTACTTCGAGCTCCAGAGCGCCAGCTTTGGATGCAACCGAGAATTACACGCTGAGATGAGATAGTAGGTAGAGTAGCCGGCAATCTCTGTCTATGTTGTAGTTATCTAACCCCGGCCACTTCGACGCAACCGGTCCTAGAGCACGATAAAACTTTATGATCCGTATTGTCCGCTCAACGGTAGGAAAATAACGCAATACACTAAACGCGTGTGTGAATTTCTTTGAAAGCCTGGGAACTGCCCACTCCATAGATTCGAATAACGATAAGCCGCGGTCGATTTGACTTTTTGGCGGGTTTCTTCGAAGGGCTGTAAACCTGCAAAAGGCGAGCGTATTCCTTCTTAAAAGGTCGGCGCACTTTTTACTCCTCTGGTGTTGTCCATGGGCGGTGGTAATGGGTTAGCATCAGGTGATCCGTCTACTCTTCTGTCACGTATCACTTTTTTTTTACTTGATAGGTGGCAGACGAGCAGACGGATCACCTGATGGTAAGCGATTACCGCCTCCCATAGACACCACCCATAGACAGACACAAGTAGTCAGCAGTGCGCTGCCAACCTTTAATCCCCTTTCCCCCAATTGGGTCTCTGGTCCCCTCACTCAGTCAGCGAAACACAGCGCAGGCGCTACTTCACGCCGGTCTTCTGTAAAGCCGTGATATCACTCAGGTCGAGCCGGCTCATTCATGCCGAAGTGTCGTTCACCCACGGTAAAATACATAAAAATAAAATTCTCGTACTCATAATATTTATCGAAAATACGAATAGATTTAAGACACCAAAACATATTTTTATGTTTATTTCTCATGCGATATCTGTCATGTTTTTTTACATCAAAAAACATAAATTAGGGCCATGGTCAAATACAACCAACCAACGCCATCAGGTCATATGAATTCGCAAAAACACACCAACAGCATTTCCTGTGAATAAACATCGAAGGGATAGATTTCTTGTAAAAAGTGACAAGGATTAATAGCTTTTTATAGCTTCCAAGTATAAATAGTGGGTTGAAACTCGAGGCGGTCAAGCGTGATGTCCTTTCATCGCCATCTACTCCAGTAGCCTTAGGGGAAATAAGATATATCCTGTAAAATGTATGTATAGGAATATCCCTGTATACATTCCTAGGTATACAGGGATATTGCTTTGAAATTAGTTTTTAAAACTCCTTAAACTAATGGAATCGTTTCATAGATTGCGTACCTAACAATTGGTCACTTTCAATCGATGTTTGTCTTAAATCAAATACGAGGACTTTTTCCTGAGATAGGTGGCAGACGAGCAGACAGGTCACCTGATAGTGAGCGATTGCCGCTATCCATAAACATCCGCAACACCAGTGAAGGATGAATTAGTAATTTTTTATATGTTTTTACAGGCCTTTGGCTAATCACATTTAAGATTGTCATATTTGAGGAAATTTTTGTAAAAAAACCGACAGTTTTCAATAATTATGTATTCATTCTGCTACTCAAGCCCTTTCACTTATATTATGGTAATCAATGAACATACGAAATTCATAATATTGTGGTGGCGGCCATCTTAAATTGGTGGACATTTTATTTAGCTAAGGACACTCCCGACTATTTTAACTCTCAAAAAAAAAACCCAAATCGAACAGACAAACACACAGACAAACAAAATAACAGACATGTCAAACTTATACGAGTATAGTTCGAGCAAGAATGAATGTGTAGTTATGACCTTGAGTGCGCAGAAACCAATTTTGATCGGTGTAAAAATGCATAGTGCCATCTACCGGAATAATGGCAAACCGCAAAAAAATTGCGTGCTTTGTACACACCCCGTCGCTTTTGCGTCAGGGGTTACAAAAAACATACACATGCAGAATAATTGAGTGTGGTGAGATCTCAGGCTATCACCTTCCCTCTTATATCAAATTACAGATGTTAGAGACGTAGAAAACCAAACACCTTTGTATAAAAAGAGAATTCATATTTTACCAAACCGTTGACTTGCAATAGGTCGGAAAGGTCTCGACACAATTTAAGGAAGCTAATTAAGCAGCTGATGACCGCCCAGGAACAATAGGGCTTAGAAATAAACGATGGCACCCATCGAGTTGGACTCCGAACCATTTATTTGGGAAAATAAAATATTCATTTCAGTTTTAAAAGGGGCCCGTGAAAGGGAGTTTCTTAAAAGATGTAATTTGTTAAGCGTGTTGATTTTGTGTAAATATTTTTGTTTTATTTCTTTTACACTTTTATTGTTTGATGTTTTTCTTCCCACGTTTTAGGAAAACAATTTTTATTTTTGAGGTAACTTTCGTGGTTCTCAAATCCAATATTTCTCTGAAACTGGCATCCAAATCTTGATCTTAAAATTAAATGGAATTATAGGCGTTTTATAATCTATCTTCTATCTTCTATACTATTTAAGAGATAACTTCTATAGACAACGACAAGGCTTATAGGTAAACCGAAAACACGAAACGCTTGCGCGATGTAATTTAGCACAGCGCCATCTATTAGTTCATTTCTGAATTACGGTCCCGAAGCGAAGTGAGGGCGGGCCACTAGTATCTATAATATAACAACTATCTTGTATATTATTTATAGAGATAAGTTTTATAGACATTAACAAATCTAGTTCTTTAAATTTTTGCGTTGCTATTATGGCTATTATTATTATAGACGGGAATTAACGTTGACGTTAATTTTTAAGCACATAATTATACCTATACTTGCAGTAAGTACATAATAAGTGCTTAAAAATAATGTCGAGGTAATTCCGTCTATAATAATAATAGTAATTTACAAATCTTATATACAATACGAATATACCATTACTATCCATACTATTTATAAAGAGGTAAATTCTATAGACAACGACAAGGCTTATAGGTAAAACGAAAAAGCAAAACACATGTGCGATGTAATCGACACCCAGCGCCATCTATTGGTTGCATGGGAAACTTATGTCCCGAAACGAAGTGAGGGCAGGCCACTAGTTAACGAATATAATTGTACTTAGTATGAAACTAATGTGAGTGAAAATTATGTTTAAATAGAAGTCCAGCAACAAAGTTTGTGGTAGCGGAATGCAGCTTTGAAATTTAATCAAACGCATTCCACATAACAGCGAGCAAAGAGCTATATTCAAATAAGCCATGTTTAAACAATCTAAAAGCGATGACGTAACGACAGCCATTACTAACTCATCGGTGACGCGCTGATGGTGTTCTGATGACGTCACAAACTAGCGACATCGTGACGTAATTATAGATTGTCTTTGACACCGCCATCTGGTGTTATTAGCGTGGATCGGTTAAGTTGGTTATCAAACAATACGTTTGAATAGTCCTCAAAATTCCCAAATTAATTTCAGTTATATAGTTAGAAGTAGGAGACGCACACATTCCAAGTTCAAAGAGAGGTTGACGTTTAAAGTTTCAAAAAGATGTTAACTATCATGTTTATTTACTTATGACCGTTCAATGAATCTTAAATATCTGAACAGTCGATATTCATTTATTACTAAGCTTATACAACTAATCCTTGATTGTTTTATGGAAACCAAAATAACCCAACACTGACACCCATTGCTTGCGCGATGTAAAAATGCGTAATGCCATCTACCGGAATAATGACGAACCGCCTGCTTCTTTGCTTTCTACATAGAAAATTAATGTGGGAGGAATTGGTACAGTTGGCTGCAAAGTGAACTATGATTATGCAATTTACATAATATTGAATTGTCTCGACGGTTGTTCATAATATGAGACTAGGTAACGACGTCAAGGAGTTCAGCTTAAGCGCGTAAGGTTGTGAGTTCAATTCCTGGTCAGGTCGGTTTAGAAAAAGTGTTTGTAACTTGGAAAACCTATTCTGACTATGTGTGTACATTCGTTCACCTGAGGTAGTTCTTTATCGATAGTAAAACAAAAATCGATAATATCGATAAGCCCATTTGGCACGTGCCCATAGCACAAAATAAAGACTGACACAGAAGTCTGACTTAGCCGTGATTTTGAATTTAGAAGAGTTCGTTGACATATGCTAGGGTTGTTGCCCGGCATGAGTATATGTACCTGGCCTCTACCACAGACCTCGACAGTTCGACAATCTTATGTCATAAGTTAGGATTAATGTGGTCGAAAAGGCCGTTAGTGCGCATGCGTGAGTACATGACATATTTTTAGCTCTTAGTGGGCAGTCAGACTTCTGTGTCAATATTTATTTTGTGCCCATTATCGACAGGGAAGTTTACACAGTTAGCGAGAGTAACATAGGCTACTTTTTGCCCCTCCGTGCTACGCCGAATTTAACGCGAGCGAAGCTGCGGGCAAAAGCTAGCTATGGAATACAGCAGAAATAACATCTCCATTTGAATAATACCACAGTCTGAGCTCGCAACCACAGCTTCAGCCACAGCTGGAGACACGCCAAGACACGGCGGGGCTTAACGAGGGGTTATAATTGTTTCTGTCTCCAATTGTTCAATACGAGTTAACTCCTAAATAAGTTTAAAATGTTTTAACGTTAACATAAAGCAATGGGAAAAAAGTTGCCACCTTTTTTTTTAATATGATAGGTAGTAGACGAGCAGGCGAATCACCGGATGGTAAGCAATTACCGCCGCCCAAGGACACCTGCAACACCAGTGGAGTCACAAATCCGCTGCCAACCTTTCATCCCCTTCCCCCCGGGTGGGCCTCCGGTACCCTCACTCACTCGGCGAAACACAGCACAGGTGCTGCTTCACGCCAGTTTTCTGTAAGGCAGTGTTATCACTCCGGTCGAGTCGGCCCATTAATGCCGAAGTGTGGATGTCCCACTATTAAACCTGAATCTTACCTGTCATAACATAAGACCGAAAACCATTGAAATCTTTCGTTGACTTATAATAATATATCCTATTCGGAAGCTAAGCGGTTAAATTGTAAAAGCATCTTCTAGGCAAACGCGTAACATCCTAGACCTCATCGAGCTCGACCGAAGAGATACCACGGCCTCACAGATGACCGGTGTTTTGTCGAGTGAGTGAGGGTACTGGAGGCACTTGTGATTGATACTTCAGCCTCATAGAAAACCGGGCGTAACCGGCCGTGGCTTCGCTATGTTTCATCGAGTGATTGAGGGTACTGGAGGCCCAATTGGGGGGAAAGCGGGTTAAAGGTTTGTTTGACCACCTGTACTTGTGTTGCTGGTGTCTATGGGTGGCGGAAATTCTTGCCATCAGGTGATCTGTCTGCTCGTCTGCCAGCTAAAAGACCCACCCATGAAAAATGAGTTTTTTTATGATATAGGTAGCAGACGGGCCGACAAATCACGGAGTGATTGGACATTAGCGTCATAAGACCCAGACAGCAGACACAATGGAAAATCAATTGTTTTGTGCCTTTTAAAAGGCTTTTGGGTCTTACAACGTTATAAACTCGACACAAAGACTCATGCCTCTTTAGCGTTTAGTTTAACAATTTTGGGGTAACTATTTAGACACCAGGGATTTAACACTATTACTGTTTTAAAATGTGTAACCAAAATGTGTTCATTTCTTCAAAGTATCGAGTCATTCGAAGTATTTCGGTACAAAGACGAGGTTCCTCATAATCACCGTCTTTATAAACCAGGACACCTCAATCAGGGGGTATTCATTCAGGCTAAAATTAAATTCGGTGGCGTAATTTATGCAAACCAGAGCTCTAACGATCCTATTCAGTATAGGAGTCCAGGATTCTTGGTTAAGATGTATCTGCTCCCGAGAGAATTACGGTATTCTATTGTAAAGCAACATTTAGCTTTCTATGGATCCATAGCCAAATGGCAACGGAACTCTTTTAGATTTGTATTCTTTAACCGTGGGAAAGCTACGCTTCGGCATGAATGAGCGAGCTCGACTGGAGTCTTCAGAGAAGACCGGCGTGAAGCAGCGCCTGCGTTGTGTTTCGTCGAGTGATTGAGAGTACCGGAGGCCCAATTGGGCCATTAGGCCTTCCAATTGGAGGAAAGGTGGATTGAAGGTTGGCAGAGCATTTTTGACTCTACTGGTGTTGCAGGTGTTAATGGCGGAAGCAATCGCTAACCAGGTAATCCGCTGCCACTGCTGCTCTGGTCGTCTGTCACTTAATCATCATCAGCAACCCACACTCGTCCACTACTGGACATAGTCTCCCCTAGCCACCGCTCCCGATTTTCGGCCACTCTCATCCAGCCCACACCAGCCAGCCTTCGAAATCTCATCATCCCATCTTGTCACAGGGCGTCCCAAAAAAAAAATAATAAAGAAGATTGGACCAAGAACCTCCACGAGCCGGCTGCCCCGTGACCCGCCGTACATATTGATGGAGCCAATTGGCTGAAGGTCGAGGAGTGATTGGACTGGCCCGTCTCAAAATGTTTGTTAGTCCTGGTTCATGTATAGAGGGAGAAGGCAAATAGTCAGTGGTTTTTACGGTCATCCTTTGTTTTACATTCCTCGTAAGTGCACTGAAAGGAAAAGGGTGTAGGGTTAGGGTTGATCCCTTCTCAAATCCTCCGACACCTCATCCTTGATATTGAAAGATTGAGTCCTGCGTTAGTTCCCAAATGTCACACCAGTCGATACCTTCACAGACCGAAAACGCTGTCTGCCTAGGTATGTTAAAAAATAATCGATTTCTCTTTAATGGGGACTACCGCGTGTGGAAAATCCGTTAGATGGCGTACGTGTAGACTGAGGTCCAGCTACACGGTGATTGGTTATTTTTGATGTGGGATGTCAAAATGTCACTAAACGACCAATGACGTTGAAGTTGGACCTCAATATACACGCACGCTATCTAACGGATTTTCCACCCGCGGTAGCTCCCATTAAATATTAATGGCCTGCCCTCACTTCATATCGGGACATTCGTGTTCAACAGAACCAATAGATGCCGCTAAGTGTCTATTATATCGCGCAGGTGTTTCGTTTATTCGATTTATCTATAAGCGTTGTCGTTGATTATAGAAATTAGCCTCTTTGTAAATAGATTAGAAAGAAAGAAAGATAAAACGTTTATTTGGTACCATTCATTTGGTATTTATTTATTTATTGCTGATATATGTCTTATTTTGGAACGCACATTCTTATCTTTGAGTTACATACCATTATTTATTTTTTCAACAAACACACATTTCAAAAACAGTTCCAATATACAGAAACAGATCTAATTTATTCAAGCTGTACACCAACATACCTTAATCGTATTCCCAAAACGACGGCTTAAACGAACGAGACTGCAGACCGTTCCATGTTACAATCCCGCAAACCGAATTCCGGCCGTATCGCGGGCCGGGCGGCCGATGTTTCCACCGATATAGCTGCTCACTCACCGTTCACATTAGCTAGTGCACTTGAAAGAGTTATTAAAATTTCTATCTTTTTTTTTATGTGATAGGTAGCAGACGAGCAGGCGGATCACCTGATGGTAAGCAATGCCGCCGCTCATGGACACCTGCAACACCAGTAGAGTTACAAGTGCGCTGCCAACCTTTCATCCCCTTCCCCCCCGGGTGGGCCTCCGGTACCCTCACTCACTCGGCGAAACACAGCACAGGGGCTGCTTCACGCCGGTTTTCTGCAAGGCAGTGGTATCACTCCTTGTCTTGTCTTCTTCTTTTCAACAAATATTAAGGCAACCATAGAATTACAATATAAGTACAAGAATAATAATATCAATCGGTAGGTACTACTAAAAACATACCTAACGCACATGTGTACGTAAAGTAGTCAATATTTGGATTCGAGGCTTGGTCCTACAACTTAGAATAATAATTCTAAGTCCTACACGACTTATCTCAATGTTAGTCATTTTGGTTCAACATTTTTCTATATTTCGACTGCCGTCCATAAGTACAGCACTTGCCCTATTATTTATCGACGTAACTTGAACATTTTTTTTTATTCGAGTACTTTACAGTCCACAGACTTTTGGCTACAATCTTATGAAATAACATTGCTATGTTGCTCCACGTGTGCTTACATTGATTGCATCTGAATTGTGTGGTGTTCTTAGTTATATTTGTTTTGTTTAATTACCATAATCTTTTCATTGAGTGGAGGTGTATAGGGCCTCACTCTTTGTTATAATTTCATCATCATCATCATCAGCCTGTTGCAGTCCACTGCTGGACGTAGGCCTCTCCAAATGCTCGCCACTTTGATCGATCTTCGGCTACTCGCATCTAGCTCCAGCCAGCCCTCTTGCGCAGATCTTCACTCTATTTGGCCTCAGGCCGTCCTACACTACGTTATAATTTGCCATATTCAAATTATTTTATTCATCCTTATAAGTGGCCGCCCGCGACTTCGTCCGCGTGGAAAAGTGACTTTTTACCCTCCTTTTAACCCCTTACAACCCCCTTTTCGCAATAAAAAGTAGCCTATGTTCTTTCTCAGGGTCTAGATTATCTGTATACCAAATTTCATTTAAATCCGTTGAGTAGTTTTGGCGTGAAAGAGTAACAGACAGACAGACAGAGTTACTTTCGCATTTATAATATTAGTATGGAAGTATGGATGATAGAAAAGCTAGCTAGCAGTTCAAGATGCACAAACGAGGCACAATCCTGCAACGTGCAATCTCGACGCGCGGTCAAGCATTTGCAGCGTTGCATTTCCCGCGGCTGACGAATTAATTTGCTGTCGTCTGACACGTGTGCTGAGGCGAGCTGTTGCAGCACGTACGTGATATAAACTATCGGATACTGGGTGTATCAGTGAGCATTTGCGTACCTTTAACCATGTGTTCTACTAACCGTTCTGAACAACATTTGTTCTACGACTTTTTTTGAGCAACTTTTATTGTTCAACGACTGTTTTTCGACACAATTACAAAATATACGTGACACACGATTGCGACGCTTGGGTTTCCGGGTTTGATTCCGCCAAATGCGCCATCCAACAAGTCAAATGGACATCTGTAGCTAACGATGGAAAGAAATGCTCTTTTCTTGAAGATCACCAAATCGTATCTGTTCGAAAACACTATCGTTGTAGATACCAGTTTAAGTTTCAAAACTTCTGAACCAAACGTGGTCCCGACACTTCTAATTGCAAGCTTAAGTTACCTAGTCTCACTTAACTAAGCTAACGGCCAATTAAGCAGCCGCACCCGGCGTCAGGTTAAGCTATAACCCGATACCGCGGACGCGTCAGAACGCTAATTACTTAGAAAGTAACATGATATCGTCTACGTAATTAAATGAAACCGATTTGCTTCTAATTGGGATCTGGGAATACTTGGGTAACTTGGGTAAATAGGAGAGATCAATATTTTAGTCCTAGATAACCAGCTTTGCTGTTTTTTTAAGCAACATCAGTGGCAAATCGTTTGACTCGCATGATGGCATGTGACTACAGATGAGAATCCAGACTTGAAAAGAGGTTGTAGGCGGACGGTGCTCCCCAAATGAGCTTTCCAGTATAAGAGAGAAGGACCCCTCCTACTCTCTTAAAAATTAAAGACAAGAGTAATGAAGGACCCCCGCTATCGGATCTTAAGGGGATTGCTGGCAAAGATGAAAATAGCCTGGAATACCAACAATGCACAGAAAAAGACAGTAGAAAAATTTATTGATCGATATTGAGATGACGTCACAAGTCCTTAAATAGTCTAATAACAAGCAGTAGGCGGATCACCTAATGGTAAGCGATTGCCGCCGCTTATACACCTGCAACGCCAGTAGAGTCACAACTCACACTTTAACCCCCTTTCCTCCCAATTGGGCCTCCAGTGCCCACACTTACTCGACGAAACCCAGCGCAGGTGCTGCTTTGCGCCGGTCTTCTGTGAGCAACCGTAATGTAGGCAACTGGTATTTGAGTCTAATTATTTTGTACCCTCCTGATTCCTCCCATTGGATCTCAGTTTTTCCTTTATGATGGTCCTCCATCTGCTTCTGTCTTTTGCATCCTGGAGGGCATCATGGAGCTTGGTGTCCAGCATCGAGCGTAAGTACTTGGTCCGAACATCTCATTGGACTACGACCTCTAGGTATTTTGTACCATACGTGTATAAATTACACCATTGTTAACGCCCGACTCTCCTTCAGCATGGTTATTTGGTGGCGATTTTCGAGCACCTTTCGGAACCTATTCGATAAAATTTCGCGTGCACGTAAAACAACTTTTATCTCACTTAAAAAAGGTCACAACATCGTTCCGTGTTGGAATTAATGCGTCCTCCTTTTTGCGTCCCGGGATTTTCGGATGCATTTTAGATGTTCAGGGTGGATGGATGCGGTTTTAGGAGAAAAAAGGAATGAATTAAAAATATGCGTCTTTTTTCGGGGAAGTCCGGCGTGAGCGTATGTGAGCTCGTTTGAGAATGGTCTGACGTAATTAAAATTTGTTGGTTGTGCTTGTTTGGAGGTCTCTGGTTAGTCTAGATTAAAACAAGTCTTGCGTCTTTGTAAGTAACAAATAATATCAAAAAGAGTAAGAGAACATTTATTGAACCACAACATAATATTTACACAGACAAAAAGACAAAATAATAAAACATAGAAGTTGCGGCCAACAAGGTTCAAAAACTACTGGACCGATAAAAAAATCCTCGCACCATAGAATTAAGCATTATCTTTGATTAAAGTATTATATTTTAACACGGGATAATTATACTTAAGTCTATCTCACGGAATAAAACCTAGAAGTCCAAGAGGGCAAAGCAGTCAGTTTTTTTTTATTTTATAGGCGGTAGGCAAGAAGACGGATACCTAATGGTAATTGAGATCTCCCACTCGTGGACACCCGTCTAAAAGCGGTGAAAATCGCTTCAACCAAGCTCATTCGCTCGCTTAGCTCAGCTTCTCTCGCTTAGCTCATCTCCGCTCGCTCCGAGCCGAGGTCTAATCCGTGGTATTACGTCGCACACGTAACTCGATCGGACAGTAATAGCGGCACACGCCACAGATGCGGTTTCACGCAGCTGCCTTTGTATAGAGATTCCACACAGTAAGGGCGCTTGAGGAATTGAAGTAAGTGTTTTCGTAGCGCAATTTTTAAATATACTAATATTTTCACAGCAGAAATATTCCGGAGAAGGATCACTTTGCGTCAACCTTATTAATTCGTTCGTGTAGCTCAGCTAAGCTCGATTAGCTTAGCTCCGTTCCGATTAGCTTAACTCCTCTCGCTTAACTCTGCTACGCTCGATTAGCTCAGCTCCGCTCGATTAGCTCAGCTCCTCTCGATTAGCTCAGCTCCGCTCGATTAGCTCAGCTCCTCTCGATTAGCTCAGCTCCGCTCGATTAGCTCAGCTCCTCTCGATTAGCTCAGCTCCGCTTGATTAGCTCTGCTACGCTCGAGTAGCTTAGCTCCACTCGGTTAGCTCAGCTACGGTCGATTAGCTCAGCTCCACTCGATTAGCTCAGCTTTACTCGCTTAGCTCAGCTCAGCTTCTCTCGCTTAGCTCATCTCTACGCGCTCCAAGGCGAGGTCTAATCCGTGGTATTACGTCGCACACGTGTGCGATGACTCGATCAAACCAAAACTGCCAAATTTAGATTGGATCTGGAAGCTTTTTTTGTAAAGCTGCAAAGCACGGACAACTGAGAGAAGCTGATGGAAAATGAAAATTAAAAACTTTACAGCGCACAAACTTCACTACTGAGACCAGCTAAACTATTAGAAGGATTCAAATCCAAAAATAATTTAAAAACATGGTAGGTAATTGTGTAAATGCTTCTATGCTTCTTCTTGATCTGAATAGGTATTTTAATCACAATGATGGACGACTAATCTCAACTTACACTCAATGCTATTATTGTAACTACGTTTGAAATAGGTAAATTATCAGTTCTTAAAAACTGTACCCTATTCAACCTATTCTATTCTATTTGAAAAACGACAATTATAAATAGTTCCCATTCCCACAGCGATCCTTAAAAAGCATCCCACATGCGGTCCCTACCAAAAACGCAATTTGCATTGATATAGATTTGCAACTTTCGTATATGTGGGTTGAAACTGTGCAGAGCGGTTGTCCCGTTGTATGCTGATTGCACCCTATTCCTGACACCTGGGGCTCACCAAATTACCCCATGGGACTAGTTTAACTGAATTGAGGTTATCTCTCTTTGTTTAAGCTGTGTTTATCGATTTGATTTTATTTTGACTTTGTTGGTCGCACGCAGTTTAGATGACATTCGAAGGCTGGCTGGTGTGGGCTGGATTCTCATCCAACCCACAGCCCAGTGGACGAAAAGCGGGAGCGGTGGCGTGCAATAGGGGAGACCTATGTCCAGTAGTGGACGAATGTGGATTGCTGATGATGATGATGATAGCGCACTTTAGAGCGACGATTGCGTTTAGTTTAACGAACTCGGGACCCCATCAGCCATTTTGGTTGGAACCAAAATGGCAGGATGGTGCATTTAGTAGTGACACTGCCTATACGCCAAAAGTCGTGGGTTTGATCCCCACCCTTGGAAAACATTCGTGTGATGAACACTTGTGTTTGTCCAGTGTCTGGGTGTCATATACTTACCTATATATTTAAGTATTATAATTGTGATTCTCAGTTGTCTGATATCTGTAACACAAGTGCTTAAGCTACTTAGTACGGAGTCAGGCCAATGTATGAGATGAGATAAAAAAAATGCATCGAAGTTTCTCTGTAAAGAAATTCTTATTATCAGTTTGAAGTCAGAAAATTATAGGCCCTACCCATTGCCACTCGAGCCACGCAAGTCTTTGTCTTAGGCTATGTCTTCGACCTTAGATCTTCTGCGGATCTCATCATTTCTGACACGATCACGCAAAGGGATTCCGAGCATAGCCCTCTCCATTGCGGTCAAATTCAATATGCTACTTCTTACTTAGTTACTCGTAGTTATACCTAGTGAGATAGTTACTTGAACTATAAACAAAATGTATTAATCTACAAATAGGTAGCTTTGAACTCTTTTGTCTTAGGCGTTACAGTACTATCTATTGTTGTTTAGCATGAGTATTAATTAATACTCGTACTAATTAATCTGGGCAATCACTCCAGTCTATTGTTTCGAACATAATGTATAGCAGCATCTTTGGATGACTATGACTGTACGATGGATAAGTCTATGACTAAAATAATAGTAATAAATAGTAATATAACCGTGGGAGAGCCATGCTTCGGCATGAATGAGCCGACTCGACACAGAAGACCGGCGAGAAGCAGCACCTGCGCTGTGTTTCGTCGAGTGAGTGAGGGTGGCTTAGGCCCAATTGGGGGGAAAGTGGTGTAAAGGTTGGCAGCGCACTAGTCTCTACTGTCGTTGCAGGTAGGTATCTATGGGTGGCAATTGCTTACCATCAGGTGATACTTCTGCTCGTCTGCCACCTATCCCATGGTCTAGTAATAACGCAGTAATAACATTATGTTAATTTTGTTCGTAGCCCAAATTTGACCCTTCAGAATTCATGCCGAAGCATGACTTTCCCACGGTTTAGATCTTTTATGAGATAGATTGCAGATAAGCAGACGGATCACCTGATAGTAAGCGGTTACCGCCCCCATAGACACCTGCAACATCAGTGTAGTCACAAGTGCGCTGCCAACCTTTTAGCCCTCTATATCCTATCCTAGTATCTTCACTCACTTGACCAAACACAGCGCAGGCACTTCTTCACGACAGTCTTCTGTGAGGCCGTGGTATCACACGAGAGCCCATTCATGCCGAAGCTTCCCACGGTCTAGTAATAACATTATGTTAATCGAATGCAAGTTTGATGCGGCTAGATCTGGCTGTGCATCGCAGCACTCGTGGCCCTAATTTGACGCAACGGGCGATTGCATAATGCTATCTTTGCATGAGCCAGTATACTTGCTTCAACTTGCCTTGTAGCGTTGTGTGCAGATTGGGCCAAAAATGTGTAAGTACCTACCTGAGTTTTTCTGTTCAGAAATTCTCGTCAGCCCGATGTCTGGAAGTTGTGGTCTTTTACCCCCCTCAAAAGTTGACCTGCCAGCCGTAATGGGCTATCATGGCAAAAAAAACAGTTCTGTAGGCATACGGAAGTGTGTATAGCGGAAAAACGAGCAGACAGCTCATCCGATGGTATGTGATCACCGTCGCCCACGGAAATCTTTGGCAAAGCTTTGTATCTACTCACAACGACACCTCAACAGGCCCTGAGGATGAGAGTGACAGACTCAACGGACACTTTGTCTGTTGTTTTGTGCTTGTCAATCTCTTACGCTTACTATCAGGCGGAGTGAGGTCATCTTGAATGTCTTCAATAAAAAACGTAAATCGGTAATTTTAAGATTCTGATGTCAATTTCGCAGAAATATTGGATTGGAGAACTGCCACGTTGCTTTGATCTCAAAGCTTGACGCCCTAAAAACTAACTCAACTTATAGCTTTATTCCCTGTCTGCGACCTTAGATCTTCTGCTGTCTCATCATTTCTGACACTTATTCTAATCGAGTCGATGGTGGTAAAGTTATATTTTCTCAGCCCAATACCACGCGTACTCTGCTGTTGGTTACCTGTAGGAGGTCATCATACGCTATAGGGGCACGGAGGGCAAGCCAGAAGAAGAGTCTCGATCTGGCAGGCGGCGCATCATTCACAGATATTGCTAGATGCACGCATCTGTGTACCTACCCCCATTTGTACAGTTGTCTCTATATCGGCCGATCCTTATGCGTAGCCTGTTAAGGGACTTCCAGGTCAGTCATGGCAAATTATGTCCCAGGCAAATTGTGATTTCTAACACGATAATTCTATATTATAATTCATCTTATTTTATATTATAAGCCCAGTTGATCTAGTGGTTTAAGTACCGGTCTGTGATCTCGGGGTCCTGGGTCGAGCAAAGTACGTTTCTAATTTTTCGAACATAGCTCGAGTTTGTGATCACCAAATCCGCATTAGCCAAGCCTGGTGGGTTTGTATAGAAGTGATGACTTGATTTCTATGGTGGAGGCCTTTACCCTGCAGTGGGATAGTATACCTATATAAGATTAGATAAAATAAGATGAGTTCGAGGCAAGTCCAGCTTCACATCTAAAGGAAGCACACAGCTAAACGTGAATTCATATGCGGAGGCAGCACGGCGCATATTGTTTGCGGCGGTGTCACGGCGCCCGAATTAATGCGTTTTGCTACTTTTTTTTGGTTTTTGCCAAATTGTTTTCAGCGAATTCTGGCAGAGGAATTACTTTGCAACTCTAAATTTCGAATGAATTAAATTGCAAGTTTGTGTACCTATGCTGTGAAACGTGGAACATGATTAAATTGGAGATTCTGTGGTGGGTAGAGGAACAAATAGCATCGGCCGATGCAATTCAAAGGTTTAAAATGAGTATTAACTGGTTTTAGTGTGTCAATTTGGTGTCACTCGTATTTCGGGCAGTGAAATAGCAATGAGAATCGTTGAATGTATCATTGTTAACACTGCTATTGTGGGTTTTTTTTATGTGATAGGTAGCAGATGAGCAGGCGGATCACCTGATGGTAAGCAATTGCCGCCGCCCATGGACACTTGCAACACCAGTGGAGTTACAAGTGCGCTGCCAACTTTTATCCCTTCCCCCGAGGGGCCTCCGGTATATCACTCATTCGGCGAAACACAGCACAGAGGCTGCTTCACGCCGATTTTCTGTGAGGCAGTGGTATCACTCCGGTCAAGCCGGCCATTCATGCCGAAGCGTGGCTCTCCCACAGTTAAAGTAGTAGTTGAGTGAGTGGCAACGTGAACACCTTGCTTTGATATAATAGAGTATTAAAAGGCTTAAAGGTTGACAACACACCTGTGACTCTACTGATGTTGCACTAGGCGTCTATGGCTGCAATCGCTATCAGATGACGAGTCTGCTGGACTGCTTGTCTGCCGCCAATCACATAAAAAATGTAAGAGGCGTCCAGATCGTAGTCTTACCACAACGGATATACTCTATGGTCCTGCCACATATCTTCATAAACTATCAGGTGATCCGTCTTTCCCATTTATCTAAGACGGACTTGTCCTAAGAACCTCTTGACATAAGACCTAATGTTCTTTAAAGGGTTACTCGAACTTTTCTCAGGCCGCATGCATCTCTTTCTGGCTTAGCTTGTTTTTTCCTAACATATGACGAATCTATTCCCCCCACATACAAAATTCATGGTCTCTCCTGCCATTTGCCAACTGTCATCATGAATTAAACAACTTTAAAATGTCAAAGTCAAACTACCACAAGTCGTCTGATGTTGCAGCAAATATAATTTGTGGAGTTCTGCGAGTTTTTTCTCACATTAAACCCACCTGGACTGGTGCCAAATATCATTGATTTTGAATTTTTAACCTCGCCCTGTAGGGGAGGGAAACATGATTGTGTAAATAATATCGATATCACTTGATATCTACATTGATGTTCTTTCAATTAGACATGGATAAATTAAGAATTACATACAGAGTCGTTGCGACATTCTGAACGAGATTTCATTACATTCTTTGCGTCTTTATATCCTTTTTCCTCCAAAATTTACATCAGAATCTTAAAATTTGCTCATTAGTTAAGGAACATAAGAATGCTATGTAACTAACAATACAAAGAATGTCAGATAAATACGGATTATTAAGGTTACGCCCTGTCTCCGGCTGAATGCGCACCCCTTAGTTCGGTTAAGTACTTCAAATTTACCAACTTGTTGTAGAACAAACGTTGTTGCTAAATGGTTGGTAGAATTGTCATTGATTAGTAGTAGTTTAAGATGTTTTGCGCGCATTAGGGAGACCTATGTCCAGCAGTGGACGAGTGTGGGTTGCTGATGATGATGATAAGATGTTTTTCGTGCTCGTTGTAAGCTATCAAAAAAACATCGATATATTTTCTCATTCCCATCCCTACTAGTGAAACACGGCGTGCATTGATGAGAATTTTAATATTCCATTTCGTGCTGATGCACTTTTATGTTCGTGACTGGTTGTTTTTCGTTTATCGACTTTTGAAGACTTGCAAAATATAAACTTCATGGCAAAAGGCTTCACAACTGAACAGGAAAGAAAAGTCTTAAATTTTCAGGAAGAATCGCGACTTTTCTTCAACCAACTCTGGAGTTGGTTAGAGTTGGAAAATAACAATTTTTAAGGTGGTTTTCCACCATCGGGACGAGACGTGAAGAGGCGAAGAGAGAATTGAATTATGTATGGCACATTTCCAATCCTCTCCTAGCGCATCATGCGACGATTAAATGTTTGTTTTTTTATGTGATAGATGGCAGACGAGCAGACGGATCACCTCATGGTAAGCATTGCCGCCGCCCATAGACACCCGCAACACCAGTAGAGTCACGAGTGCGCTACCGACCTTTAAAAGGTTGTCCAAGATACTCGTATGCCCTTTTGGCGCCCCCCGATCTATAGCGCTACCATGAGTTGACATCGAAAACTGACATAACGTAAACTATTGCTCTGTCTCTTTCAAATGCATCACAATGAAACAGACAAAGCGATAGTTTTCGATAGCGAGGATAGAATTTCTACTGCTAGAGATAGAAGCTGCTGAGTATAGAAGTGCTACTGATACCATTCTTTCAACGTGGCCGAGCCATCGGAGTCTTGTGCCTTCGTCCCTTCCATTATGTTAGGTTGAAATGAAATTATGTAATTTACAGCTCTCTCCACGCTTCGTCTCGCCCCTCTGGTGGAAAATCACCTTTACGTCAACTTATTTAACTTTTTTTAAGGTAAACATTTGTTTGAGGGAAAATTTTGAGTAACTTCATCACCATCAATATTTATTATCATGTATTTATTTTTCACCCGTGACAGACACGGGACGGGCTATCTGCTGAAACTCAGCGTCACGGCACAAAATAATTACACACAGAAGGTAGACTCAGCCTGATTTTGAATTTAGAAGAGTTCGTTGACATATGCTAGGGTTGTCGCCCGGCATGAGTACATAAGTGCGCGGCCTCTACCACAGACTTCGACAATTTGGACCATCTTATGTCATAGGATAGGTTTAATGTGGTCGAAAAGGCGTATTTCCCCGTTAGTGCGCATGCGTGAGTACATGACACGTTTTTAGCTCTTAGTGGGCAGCCTACTATCTGTGTGTAATCAATTTGTGGTCACGGAGTGACAATTATTGTCACGTCACGGTGATATGCTGAGCGGGCGCTCTTTCGGCTCACTTTTTTGTGTTTTATTGTTTGGCTTTTTGTGTACGTACAGCCACACATTTCATCATCATCATCATTTCAGCCAATAGACGTCCACTGCTGGACATAGGCCTCCCCCAAAGTTCTCCACACAGATCGGTCCTGTGCCACCCGCATCCAATGGACTCCCGCGACCTTTACCAGATCGTCGGTCCACCTGGTGGGAGACCTGCCACGGCTGCGGCCTCCTGCACGTGGCCTCCACCCAAGGACCTTTCTACCCCAACGGCCGTCTGTTCTCCTCGCAATGTGCCCTGCCCATTGCCACTTGAGCCACGCAATTCTTTGGGCTATATCTGTGACCTTAGATCTCCTGCGGATCTCATAATTTCTGACACGATCACGCAAGGAGATTCCGAGCATAGCCCTCTCCATTGCCCTCTGAGTGACTTTGAGCTTCTTAAGCGGCCCATTGTAAGCGGCCACGTTTCAGTTCCGTATGTCATCACTGGCAATACACACGCATTAAAGACTTTCGTCTTCAGACACTGTGGTAGATGAGCCGAAATATGCTGCGTAGCTTCCCGAACGCTGCCCAGCCGAGTTGGATTCGCCGTCGACCTCTTTCTGGAAGTTGACTTACCAAGTTGCACTTTTGTCGAGGTAAATATATTCGCTACAACTTCCAGTGTAGAGCTTCCAACTTTTACAGAGTGGGTACGACATGAGAGTTCAACATGAGTTTCGTCTTGTCCATGTTCATTTTGAGACCCACTTGTTGAGAGACTCTACTGAGGTCGTAAGCATTCTGCTTAGGTCTTCCAAGGTCTCAGCCATGACTACGATATCATCGGCAAATCGAAGGTGCGTCATGTACTCGCCTTTATATTGATGCCATGTCACCCCATTCAGAAGCTTAAAACGTCCTCCAACAAAGTTGTGAACAGTTTCGGCGATATGACGTCACCCTGTCTCACACCTCGCTGGAGTGGTATAGGCTTAGACTTCTGGTCCTGAAGACGGACTGACATGGAGACAGCCACACATTAAAGTATACAAAACTGTAAAATTTCTTCAATCGACTCTCATCTTACTGTCATACACATAAGGTTGAATATCAATTAAGGAAATTTGGCAGGTTGTGGTAACCTGATGTGAGGCTGACTGTGCCTATCACATTGTGTTGCGTACTGTTTTTTAATCTTGTAATGTGTGTGTGTCAATCATTAAACTAAAATTGCAATAAAACTTTCTTAATTATGGTTCTTGCAATCAAATCGGAAACATTTTAAGGCTGGTTCTTTTATTCTGACTGGTGAACCCGACTGTGTCAGGCATCATGATTTTCATTAGGATTTACGATACGATACAATTAACCACTCTACCAATTATTAAAAGGCTATACGAATGAACTAGCGCCGCCAACCTATTTACACTGATTGATGCGAAAATACGATATTTTTGAAGAAAATAAAACATTACAGACTTAGATCCAAGTAAATTGGATTTTTCAAGATGCAGTACAATATTTGTACAATATTATTTAGGTTAGCGGCGCTAGTTTTTATTCGTGTAGCCTCTTTTATTACAACATGAGTAGGTACATGGGTACTCACTAATTTCAAAATTTGGCCTACATCAGTTATTTGTAGTAGTATTAGTAGTATAGGTAGTTATTTGTGTTGGGTCTGGGTGTTTGTAGTTCCTTCGTGTTTCTGGTTTCAATAGTACAAGGGAAACCTTAGTTTGGGACCAGGACAATGTCTGTGATGTTGTCTCAATTTATTTATTTATACTATGATACGATTATTGTTTAAACCCTCTACAGACAGAATCTGTCAAAACATTTTAATATGCATCTCACTCATCAACCAACTAAAAAGGAAAACGTCATATAAAGTTAAACCAACACATTCAAATGAAAAACATTACTCCAGTGAGCGCGACAGGAATTGATGAGAACTTTAATATTCCATGGGATGCGAGCCAGTTTTGATGCACTTTTTATGCATATTTGGGATTCCGTACTCAAATAGTAAAACCTATAAAATATAAAAGACGTGGTTAAATGGAATTTCATCATCATCATCATTTCAGTCAATAGACGTCCACTGGACGTAGGCCTGGACATAGGCCTCCCCCAAAATTTTCCACACAGATCGGTCCTGTGCCACCCGCATCCAAGGGACTCCTGCGACCTTCACCAGATCGTCGGTCCACCTGGTGGGAGACCTGCCACGGCTGCGGCCTCCTGCACGTGGCCTCCACCCAAGGACCTTTCTACCCCAACGGCCGTCTGTTCTCCTCGCAATGTGCCCTGCTCATTGCCACTTCAGCCACGCAATTATTTGGGCTATATCTGTGACCTTAGATCTCCTGCGGATCTCATAATTTCTGACACGATCACGCAAGAATCTCATCTGGATCAAGAATCAAGAGATTTCATCTGGATGGCTGGCAGTCCACTACTGTGCGCTTTGCCAGGAACTTTCTGCCGCGTACGACAAAAATATGGACGACTGCCACCTGCGGTATTTCCGGACCACTACTACTACAAACCTTCAAGAAAGGGCATATCTCGCTCTAAAAGGCCGGCAGCGCACCTGTGAAGCCCCTGGAGTTGCAGGTGTTCATGGGCGACGGTAATCGCTTAACATCAGTGTCCGTGCTCGTCTGCCCCCTATACTATAAAAAAAAAAAAAAAAAGAAATTCCGAAATGGAATTTAAATATTCACATATACATCCTGTATTGTATTGACTAACAGGACAAATCAAATTCAAGTAGATGGCAGTTGGCAATACCGTTGTGAGCGTTCCCTCGACGATACGCGATATGATCTTTGTCTTTGTAGGTATAATCTGCCCTGCTATGGCACACTTTTTCCATTATTGTGTATACTTGTATACTTACCTATTAGTTGTACCAACTAATGTTTGTTAATTCCTTTACAGTCCATCTACAATCCTAATAATCACAGAATAAAAATATCTCCACATAAGCCACGTAGGTACTCTAAACCGCCCAAAAATATTTTGTTCAAATCCCAAAAACACAGCACGAAATCCGGTTACAAAATTAACAAAAAAGACTCCAACTAGTCACTGCGCGGACAGCATCTACTATTCACAGCCGTATGAAAGAGTCTTTGTGCATCGTGAAAGTAGGTCATCCTGTAGCTGCGGTGCACTTTGAACCACGGTAATCGACAACTTGATATATGGTGGTGGTGGGTTATGGTGGCTCGGTAAGCGTAATGTTCAACGCCCTGCAACAAGATGGGATGATGACATTCGAAGGCTGGTTGGTGTGGGCTGGATGAGAGTGACCGAAATCGGGAGCGGTGGCGTGCATTAGGGGAGACCTATGTCCAGCTGTGGACGAGTGTGTGTTGCTGATGATGATATATGGTGGTTTTAGTGACTTCATCTCCTGGCATACCATTTGTGTACAGACAGCTGCACATTTTTTTATGTCCCAGGAAATGTATTACGCATACCCGTCGGGGGCGGACGAGTTATGTTGGACTCCCTCCGCGACGGGGGGGGTTTACCGACTAAAACCTCTGGGCACCCACCCTTCCGTCGTCCTTAAGAGAGGAGAGACCGTGATGATGATGAAGCCTTTACGCTCTACGAACCTCCCTGGACGGGGCCCGCCTAGGCGGGACGCAGGACAGAAAGTATTAGCCTATATACTGTCCCACTGCAGGACTAAGGCCTTCATCATACAAATCAAGCCATCGCTACTGTGATAGGATTAGGCTTAATCACCACGCTTGCCTAATGCGGATTAGCTATGTTCAAAAAATTCTAAACTTAGTTTTTGCTCAACTCGAATCGAATACCTTACCAAACATAACCGTTTTTAGATAAGATAAATTTCATACACATCGGCAAATGATTTTAAATATTTATCAAATCAAAAAGCCAAAACACTAGCACGATGCAATACATAGCACTATCTGTGGTTACAGATTGGAACTAATTGCAAAATTACGTCCCGAAACAAAGTGAGGGTGGATACAATAACTTTCTATTCTATTTTATAATAAAGTAAAACATACCGATACAAAACTGTCAAATCCCTCTGTAAATAATGTCCTTATAGATATTACTTCTTTGTCGGTATCTACGACTCTGATATAACCAAAATGGGCCGTCTAAAAAAATTATGGCCCATTGGAAAATGTTGAAAGGGAAAATGTAGAATAAGATATGGCAGCACCACAGTAAAATACCCAGTAGCGTTAGGTGGTTTTTAAACTATAATTTTTCACAACATCTCTCATACATTGACCTGACTCCGTACTAAGTTAGCTTGTGTGACAGATACCAGATAACAGAAAAAACACAAATATAAAAGGTACGTACATAAATATATAACACCCAGACACTGAACAAACAGTGTTCATCACATGCATATTTGTCTGGACAAACCACCCTGGGATGGGGATCAAAACCACGTCCTTTGGCGGATGAGGCAGGGTCACTACAATGTCAAAAAAAAAACATTTAGTATATGGTGTCAAATGACAATTTTTGAAGAAAAATCGCGTAAATTAAACAATATACACAATATACACTGGTGTTGCAAGTGTCCATGGGCGGCGGCAATTGCTTACCATCAGGTGATCCGCCTGCTCGCCTGCTACCTATCACATAAAAAATAAATTAAATCGTTTCCCTGTTACTTAAAATAGAATAATTATAAAAATCGTAGCAGTATACATGTGTATATTTGGATAGTGATAGTATATCAGTGAATAAGAACGTGCGTCTTTTTCAAGGAGGTCATAGGTTCAAAACCACCCAACCTTCGATTTTTCAAAACCATCTAACGTTATATCACTTTATTCTGAAAACCGGCTCACCGGGTCATTAGAAGATGAGATGAAACGAGTCAAGCTACTAACAATGTTTTACACTGTGACACCACTTAGTTACATCAGTAGCAGTTAACAGGCTATAAAATGAATGTAATATCACTTATTTGAATAGAATTGGTGTCTTTGGCAAGATTTGGTTTCCTTAGTAGTTCGTTTGTGAATAAAAATCTTGGTATACTTTAACGAAATAAAGGGAAAGAATAGAAGCAAGCCAACAGATGGGTGACGGTTGAGACCAACAATAACAACAAATAAGTGACAAATCCAGAAAAAGTTGGCGTGATGATTTAGACCATCATAATTAGGATTGGCAAGCGCTGGCTACTGACAGAGACCAATGGAGAAGTTTGGGAGAGGCCTTTGCCCAGCAGTGGGACAGTTTTAGTTAATAAGAAAAACTTAAAGAAGCAAGTGGATAAGTGATCACTGCCCGTGGATATCCGCAACACCGGTGGAGTCAGTAAAAAGAGCGCTGCTAACCTTTACACTCCCTTTCCTAAATAGAGGTTGGCAGCGCACTTGTAACTCTACTGGTGTTGCAGGTGTCTATGGGCGGTGGTAATCGCTTACCATCAGGTGATCCGTCTGCTCTTCTGCCACCAATCACATAAAAAAAATCCTATCCTACTACTATTATAAAGGCGAAAGTTTGTAAGGATGGATGTATGGATGTTTGTTACTCTTTCACGTAAAAACTACTGAATGGATTTGAATGAAACTTTACCACAATATAGCTTATACATCAGAATAACACATAGGCTACAATTCATAAAAATATATTGTGTGGATTGTCCAAAATATGACTGTAAGTGTCAATAATTAACTCCACGCGTACCAAGTCGCGGGCGGCCGCTAGTATCCAATATGGCGGACCAGCCAAAATGGCGGAGTAGGTTTTCAAAGCATTGCTACAATATGGGTATCAAAAGAGTAACTTTTAGGGCAATGTAAAATACCAGACTAAATTCGCATACTCGAGTTTCCTTGCTCTCCAGTGCAGCCCCATCTGTTGACCATCCGTTCCGTGCTCGCAGTTTCCAATTAGTGGACGGCTTTGTGTCCATATGATTGTCACCCTAGTCCGAATTTCTGCTTTAATAAAATGGAACTCCGGATTGGAGTTTTCAATTTTTAGTGCGATTTTTTTATATTGACTTTGGTTTCTTCGAACTGGATTAGATCTGGGTGGGATATGATCCACCAATAACATTAACTGGGTAGGAAAACATATAAAATAAATAAATAAATAGGTGATATGGGTGTACAGGTGACGATAATAATTAACTGGGGGCGTCAACCCAGTACACCCAGACCCAAGAATATTTAAAAAATGTAGTTTCCTAAATTGACTAGACCGAAAGACTTTGAAAAAGGATTTTAAGTGACAGTTCAAATAATATATTATGCCTTTTATAGGCATTTATTTTGTAAAGGGTTGCGAAGGTCAGACGGCAGACTCTTCTTTGTAATTACCAAATTTCAGGCTAGTGGTGATATACTAGGTACCTATAGTATAATTGATGCGACGGTATAATTATCATCTGTATCTTTTTTAGAAAAGAAAGAAAGAAAGAAGAAGAAATGAAAGAAAGAAGGTTTGACTGTGGGAGAGCCACGCTTCGGCAGGAATGGGCCGGCTCGACGGGACTGATACCACTGCCTCACAGAAAACTGGCGTGAAGCAGCCCCTGTGCTGTGTTTCGCCGAGTGAGTGAGGGTACCGGAGGCCCACTCGAAGGGGGGAAGGGGATAAAAGGTTGGCAGCGCACTTGTAACTCCACTGGGGTTGGAAGTGTCCATGGGCGGCGGCAATTGCTTACCATCAGGTGATCCGCCTGCTTGCCTGCTACCTATCACATAAAAAAAAAAACAAAAAAAAATGTTTTACCATTGGCAGCGTCCATAAGATAGCCTATTCTCTTTTCATTGCTTTGTTGGTCATTCACCAGGATGGTATGTATCCTAAGAATTATGGATATTGCATAAAGTAATTTTTATTTGAAGACTTGTTTCGTCAAATTTAATTGCAATACATCATGCTGTCAACCTAGTGACAAGGGCCAGAGAAGTTAGTAAAAGTTAAAAGGACAACTTAATCTTAAGTGGAACATCCTATTAGGAACTTGTATAATTATTTCGATCCTTAATCACTGGCAGGATGAAAGACCCTCAAGTTCTGGACGGTAAAATTTTAATGATAGGCAAAAGATGAAACAATTGAAACTTTGTTAAAGTTTCAAACTGTTTTTGTTGGGCTCTCCAAGTTTGTGTACGACGTGGAGAAATCGTGAAATCGGGTTTTTTTCAAAATGCCTAATAAGTTTTTACCAAGCCGCTTGGCAGTCGTGGCCACACAAGGTCGACCGACGATCTAGTGAACCGATCTGTGTGGGGAACTTTGGGGGAGGCCTATGTCCAGCAGTAGACGTCTATTATACGGACGGATCACCTGATGGTAAGCAATGACCATCGCCCATAGACACCTGCAACACCAGTAGAATCACAAGTGCGATACCAACCTTTAACCCCCATTCCCGTCAATTGGGCCTCCGGTGCCCTGACTTCCTCGACGAAATACAGCGCAGGCGCTGCTTCACGCCGGTCTTCTGTAAGGACGTGGTATCACTCCGATCGAGCCGGCCCACACATGCCGAAGCGTGGCTCTCCCGCGGTAAAAAGCATTTTAAGTTATAGAAGAATTCACTACAAGTCTTTTTCATCAAACTTAATTTTTACATTTCCAGTGAGGTCATTTCACAAAAAGTGCGAAAGTTCAAATTAAACTGCGACATATCTGTTCTCAAAAGTGGAACAAAATGTCTTTTTAGTGTCTACAGTTTGTAGTTTACCCGCTCGGATGTTGACTAATTTAACTTCTGTCGACGAGTTGTTTAGTAATTTACAAGCGTATCAAGGTATCAAAGGGATGGAACACACTAAAGTAGGGCTTATTTAATAGGTCACATTTGAAATTTGTTTTTTGAAATTTAGCTTTTTATACTTATACTTGAGCTGAAGTGGCAGTGGGCTGGCCATATCTGCCGCAGAACTGACAACCGTTGGGGTAAACGAGTTCTGGAGAGGAGACCGCGTCTTGGTAAACATAGTGTAGGACGACCTCAGGCCAGATGGAGTAATGATCTGCGCAAGAGGGCTGGCTGGAGCTGGATGCGAGTAGCCGAAGATTGATAAAAGTGGCGAGCATATTTTGGAGAGGCCTATGTCCAGCTTATAAGTACTCTGGTTTTTAATCATGTGTAGTAAACTGACAGATGAAAATGACAAGTTTCTATGCATTTTGACATTTTGCATCTGTAAAATTGAGTGATAATGTATGGGGATAACACATGGACATGTGACAGTTTACTACACATGATTATGAACCAGAGCATAGTTAAGTAGGGTCTTTTTTTTCTATTCTCTATATTGACTGGCCGGATGGCGCATTTGGTAGTGACCCTGCAACAGACGCCAATGGTCGTAGGTTCGATCTCCACCCTGGAAAATATTCGTGCGATGAATGCTTGTTTGTTCATTGTCTCGGCGTATATGTAAGTATTTACAACACACACAACAGTAACACAAGTGCTTGAGCTTAGTAACTTAGTACGGAGTCAGGTCAATTTGTGAGATGTGTATGAGATCTAGTCAGATCAATAGGTACTTCAATCTTCTCTATATCTTGATATTGTCAATACAGGGTGCATTTGTGAACATTTACATCCCTTTAACCACCGTCTTCTACCAACTAAGGTACAGGCGCCATGGAAGGCCCACTTAATTTCAAAAAATTATAAAATATTGCAGATAAGTAAAATAATGAAAATACGTAATTAAAGTTGTAATATATTTATTTGAGAAACGATAAATCAAAAAAAGTAGTACAGTTTTAATCATTTAAATGCAATTTTAAACATTTTTTAAAAACTTGTTCATGGGCTATCTTAGGAAGCTGGTTGCTTAAGATGGCCCGAAAAATATTAATGGAAATTTATATATTACAAGCACTTCAACATTTTAAAATAAAAATACAAAACATAAAACACATCCTTCTCATAACATTATTCATAAAAAGGCATAAAATCAACAAGAAATTTAAATGTGGGTATCTTAAGTCTATCAAACTAAAAACCAACTATAAAATAAAAACAAATCACTAAATGAAGTTAAATTTGACGTAAAAATAAACTCTAAAAGTAACTTACCAAAAATAAAAATATATTTGTTCTTTTTTCAAAAAGTTTAATTTCCAGTTGGGCTATCTTAGGAATACTGAAAATTCACTTTGAGATCAATCATATAAAAACTATACTAGTTACGCTACTATCTTAAATGGAGTATCCTCCTAACAAAAAACAATCTGTAAAGTATCCCAATCAAAAGTGAATTAACTTAAAAGCATAATCACAACTTTAATTGCAATCTAGACCTGGGCTATGTTAGGGTATTATACTATGGGCCATGATAGGAAATTACACTCCGGATAAATATAATCCAGTAAAAATACAAAAACGTTAATAAAATAATAGCACTTACCTGTTGTTCAACAAAAATAGTTCAAACTATGAATTGTTACATTTTATATTCAACAGATTTGCTCTAAATTTACTATTTTCCAAAAGTATTCACATACAGGAGGTTATAAAACGTGTATCGTCTTGACATGACCAAATGAACGGTGGTCTATCTTCAAAATGAAGACGCGCGCGAGTGAAACACGCTTGCAATATTGTCTGTGGCACTAGTAGCATACACCTGCGAAATTTCAAATGATTCGAATAATCATTACTGTATTTTTTTTAAAGTGGGCTATCTTGGGAGCTGGGCCATCTTTGGCGACACTACCTTATTATGAACTCCTTTTTTTCTACGACTTTTGAAAATCTCTATATATCTATCTCTATCTCGTCACTGTCTATACAGGATAATTATATCTGTGAACATTTACTTCCCTTTGGCCTGGCCATGTCTTCTACCAATTCTGAACAACAGTCATTTGTTCTACAACTTTTGAACTGCAAAACGTTAGCGCGATGTAATCGACGCACAGCGCCATCTATTAATGCAATGTGTAACTAAAATCCTGCTTAAAGCTGAACCGAAAAGGCGATGCCCTTGCGCGATTTAGTAAATATTTATATTCCTTTTGCTATCTGTACTCGTACATCACAGGTAATTGGTCGTCTCTCATTCGCTATTCATTCGCCAACACGAGATCCGCTGGGATCGGTTTAATGAACAGAATAAGCCCCCGCACAAACAGACTGTGCGATTAGCTCTAGACGTGTTTATGTTCGTGTTTGTACGTACATAATTGAGAAGTTGAAGATTAGACTTTATTTATATAGAAATAGGTGTGAATCTATACTTTTTATTAGGTGTGTGGGAGAGCCACGTTTTGGCGTTAATGAATCGGACTTATACCACGGTCTATTGGAAGACTCTGCAAAAAAATCAAAATAAAATTATCTAAGGTTCTATTTAAACTGTCAACATATTTTTTTAAAGATATTGATGCTTAATACAGTAGGAACAAAAACTATACGGTGTCAACGGTGTGTTTTTAAAAGAATCGAAAACTTGATTCTATTGTGATGTGATCTACGCCCAACGCCCTCTATTGATAGTTTGGAAGTAATCCAGTCCTTCACTTAGGTATCAACTAAAGTTACTAATTACTTTCACTGGTCAGATGGCGCATTGGTAGTGACTCTGCCGTGAGACGTATGAACGTCAAAGGGGATCGAACCCATGACGGGTTCGATCCCCACCCTGGACAAAAAATTTTGAAGTGACTTGTGTTTGTTCAGAGTCTGGGTGTAATATAAGTAAGTCGGTAGGTACTTGTGTTTCCTCTATTGTCTGATATCTGTAACACAAGTGTTTAAGCTACTTCGTACCGAATCAGAGTAATGTATGAGATGTGTGATTTATTAACATAACTTTGACTTAACTTCGATGAGATAAACATTATGTCATCTATGTCTAGATTATATCCTCCAAAGAAACTCCCAGTACCTATAGATCGCTTTGACATATTGAACGACCGTAAACTTATGAACTAGATATACCAAAGTTATCCATGCCTCGGCGCTGAAATTTGAACAGGGGACTTTTAAATGAAGCCAGAAAACAATGTGACATTAACTCCCGTAACCTAAAACAGTCAAAAAGCTTTGAAAGAACTTACGGTGGATCCCAATATTCCCGTCGCGTTAGTAAATGGGTGCATACCTATGGAGCACAAAGCAGTATGCAGTATTCTATTTTGTAAAAAAACACCCGGGACACAGTAAATAAGAGAATACGTAGTAAAGTCATAATTGGACAGGTAAATTCTACGGCTACTGTGATCAGGGGAATGCAAATTTTTAAGGCGTCTAAAATAGAGCGTGTACTCAATAACCCATCATCTTTTAACTCTTCTCGTGAAAATATAGTTTATTGGTGAAATTATTTTTTCTTTTATTACACCACCAACTTAAAGTTTCAGTCGTAACCACCTATAACGAAGCTAAACGTCAAAAAATGTGATAATAATCGTCGAGATCATCCCCATTTTGATAAATTATACCTATTACTTCTAGGCGAAACTGTAAAAGAATCTATCCTATCTAAGCAAGATTAAAATTACTCGTATGTACCTAACAGGCCCCCTTATAAATAGATACGTTATCTGAAGTCTAAAAACCTTTGCCATATTACTCCCAGAGCACAGTTTAGACTAATAGCAATTATTATTATTTTCCGAAATAACGGTAAATAAATATAAGGCCGCTTTGACAATTTAAAACCGCCATTTATTACCAGTTAATCCAAAATGTTTGTCAAATTCCAAAATTGATGCAGATCATCAAAAAGGTTTAGATTTAATTACAGTTGAGTCCAACTCAATGTAATGGGCAATTAATTTAAAAGATTTTCAATCAGATCTAAGTTGTCTCACTGCTGTATTCCGACTGTAGTCGCATTGAGCTTGAAGCTGCGCTCAGACAAAAACGCTCCAGTTTCACAGAATTGCTTGATACACACTGACTTTTAAGTTTGTCACAGAAATAAGTTCAAGATAAAGGATGTGGTAATAAAAAAAACAGCGTAAAGCAGCGCCCGCGCTGGGTTTCATCTAATACCTACTGCTGGCGCATCAACTAATGCCGTGACAATTTAATTTTAAAGTAATTTAAGTAGGTTAAGCATTAGTAAATAATTAAAAATTGGTGTCAAACAAGCGAATTTTAAATTACGCAAAGCGAAATACGTGGCGGCACGACATTGGCGCCATCTCGAAAATCTACTACTAATAAATATAATAAATAATATAATAAAGCTGAAGATTGTTTGTTTGTTGTTTGAACGCGCTAATCTCCGAAACTACTGGTGCGATTTAATAATTCTTTTTTGTTGGATAGTCCATTTATCGAGGAAGGCTAGGCTATAAAACATACGCTATGACCAATAGGAGCAAAGACAGAGCGGTAAATGTGTAAAAAACGGGGAAAATTATCATTTTTGAAGGCTTTCTTGCGTGCGCTGCGGAAAACGGTTCAAGATACACAACAAAATGTATGAAAGAATTATTCCTCTATACATGATCTAAAAAAGTCCGCGACGGCATATGTCTATCTTTTAAGGTTAGTCACAATGACCGTTTTATGGTACCAAATTTGGTTCGAATAATTTGTTAAGTGTATCAACAAATAATATTAAGGGGGTTGTAGGGGTTAAAAGGGGGGTAAAAAGTTACTTTTCCACGCGGATGAAGTCGCGGGCGGCCGCTAGTAATTAATAAAGTAAATAGGTACTTTAATTGATTAAATTAAGACTTCAATTACTTTTCATAATTTTCAGTGGTTTCGATCATGGCCCGATCGATCATCGAAGTTGGGTTTGATTCCCGGGTCAAGCCGGGGTATGTTCTAAAATTTTCGATCATCTTAGCCATAGAGTAACTTATAATACTATCCTAGCTCTCCTAGCTCGGGTCTGTGCCACCAATCCGCAAGCGTGGTGATTAATCAAATCATAGCAGCGATGACTTCATTTTTATGATGTAGGCCTATTCCCTGGAGAGGGACAGCGGCTGATACTTTACTTTACTTTTAACCCTTAATAAGGCAATGGGAAAAAAGTTGCCACCTGATTTTGAAACTTATCTTTCATAACATAAGAGGGAAAGCCAATGAAATGTTTCATAGACTTATATCCTATTAATAAAATTAAAGAAGACCAAATTTTTCTGCAACCGTGTGTCTCCGAGCCCTAACTTAAACAAGTCCATTTCAATATTCCCTTTGAAACCATTACATGATGATACTCTAATTTAGCGATCCTCTCTGGAATATAGTCTTCATTAAAACTGGATATATGTATGTTCATTAATTATGTACTTACTAACATATAATCAAATACAGTCTCTAATACAAAATCATAAAGTTCAAAATAACATCAGTTATTTTTGGTTTTAGGGTATGTATTAATTTTGATGTTGGTTTGTTTGGAAATATCATTATTGGGAATAAGGTTTTGTCCCTCGTGGTTGTAATTCTAATTGGTAATACATTTTGAAGCAAATATTCCTTTGCCGTATGATGAAATGTTAAAAATTCCATAGAAAACGAGTGAGTGAATGAAACCAAATACAATACAGCTAAACAGCCCTATGTTTAGCTGTATTGTATTTGGTTTCATCATCATCATCATTTCAGCCAATATACGTCCACTGCTGGACATAGGCCTCCCCCAAAGTTCTCCTCCACACAGATCGGTCCATTGCCACCCGCATCCAAGGAACTCCCGCAACCTTCACTAGATCGTCGGTCCACCTGGTGGTAGACCTGCCACGGCTGCGGCCTCCTGTACGTGGCCTCCACTCAAGTATTTGGATTGAGTACGTTAAACTAAAATGTATTTTTGTGGTGCTTTAAAAATAGAATCAATATCAAATTAATATCAAATTGACAACCTGTCATAAAACAAGTCAAGTTGTTAAACCAGAGTTTATCGCCTCTTTACTCCAATAACGTGACAAGTCCAATCAATATTTGTTTAGACTTATCACGTTATTGAAGTAAAGAGCCGTAGATAGTCCCTTAACTAACATCAGCAGGCTCTGGAATCCGAATTAGAAACTAATCGGATTTTGCATGAAAACTATCCCTTCTCTGTGGTACGGACAAAGTTTCCAAGGGTTTTGATACTGGCACACTTAAGTCGCTATTAGCTCGTACTTGGTCACCCCAACCGCAATTTCGATTCGGAAATCATTCCTCAGCTTAACTTAATAGGCTGTTTAAATTCCATCGGCTGTCCGATAACAAAGGTAATAAAATTGGCTTTGAAACGTCAAACGATATGGTAATGTAAGGGGCACCTCTTTTACATTCGGTGCACGCCGCCGATATTTCACGGTGAGATCTGCTCAAATTCAGATAAAGCTGGCTTGGGTAGGGGGAGAGGGATTTTGCAATTAAGGACCGATTTTATAACCCAGAGTACAGAACTAGAGGCTCTAGACAGGTTGCAGCAACGTGCTATTGTTGGAGATCATGAGGTGACTAAGTCCCTAGAACCTCTTCAGCTACGTAGAGACATTGCCAGTCTTAGTGTTCTCGACCGCCTCTAAGATGGGGAATGCTCTGATGAGTTATTCCAACGAATGCCATCCTCTCCTTTCCATTCCCGAACAAATCGTGCTGGACAGCGTTGCCATCCACACATACCGTCCAGACCAAGAGGTTTAGCTCCCGTCCAGACCAAGAGGTTTAGACCAAGAGGTTTAGCTCCCAAGCTATCAAATCATGGAATATCCTTCCATTTCATGTGTTTCCTCCTCTTACAATCCTAGGTTTTTAGGCGGTGCGTGAAACGGATCTCAGCAGGCTTTCAGGGTGAGAGTGACAGACTTAATGAACACTTTGTCTGTTCTTTTGTGCCTATCAATCTCTATATTTGGATCTCACGGCCGCTTACCACCTGGCGGAGTGAGGTTGATTGTCTTTAATATTAAAAAAAACTGTATGATTTTGTCGAAACTTTCTACGACGTACCTAATTACTAAAGGCGCTGCGTGCCCCCTTTTGATGCTCGACAGTCACACGCTAAAGCGCTCCGTACCCTATAGGGTAGGGTATAATGTGCTGTATACAGCACATTATGATTCATTCACATTATTGAGAAACTAGTGTAAAACCGTCGATCTTGTGGTAAAAATCTAGTCCCTTTTTACCCACTATAAAAGAGATAAATCAAGAAAAAACCTACCTGAAATAGTTAAACTCAGAAACTCAGCTTAAAATTTCAAGCTTATAAAAAAGTAATCAGTAACAAAGTTCCTTTCACGGATGCAACACTTGACCAAACTCATTTTCAGCATCTCGCTTCAAATAAAACTTTCATTGCTCAAGGACTGAAGCTAACCGTTTCATTTAAATACAAAAGCCATTTCCATATAAACTGTCCATATAAAACACCTGAACGTCTGCAGATTGTGGCTTACACTTATACTAGAGCTCTGTTATACTGTGACTCCAACGATCCCCTTTTAATTCCAAAACTTACAAACTCAACCTTATTTCTTATACAACAAGGTTTGTGTTGAGTGGGTTGATAATTTTGTTTTGCAAATACAGGGTTGGCTTTCAAATTTTTTTGCTGCCGCCGCAAAACGAACTTCGACTTTACGCGTAAAGATATAAAGTTTCTTGCAAATGACTTTCCTAAGTTGGTTGATGCAAAAAGTGGTATTGAAATGTAGATATTATTGAAAATAACACACGCCTCAGTAGATGGTGAGATAGAAAACGTTACCGTTGGGTTTTTCATTTCATCTCTTTGTATTACCTTTTGTCTTTCGCCTTTGATTTCTCATCGTGAAGTGTATGATCGTTCCGTTATAAGTGTTTCAGTTAGTTGATTCAATATTCGATAAAGTCTTTGAAACGTTGTTTATCTTTTATTCTTTGTCTTTTGCTTGCTACGTTTTGGTTGAATTGTCCAATAGATTTGCTGCTTCATTTGTTGTGAGCTTTTGATGATTTAGCCAATCTTTGCTTTAGAAATGCCTGTTTCTTTTTTTTTGTTTTTGTTCTATTACGATTACTAGTAGCTCTAACTAGACTACTATTTGTATAGTTTTATTGATGTGCTTTAAAATTATTGATATCGGCGAACATTTGTTGTTTTTGGATTTGGTTCCCACCTTCATGGGCAATTGTAATTTCACTGTGGGAGTGCCATGTTTCGGCTCGACCAGAGTGACTCCACTGCCTTACAGAAAACCGGCGTGAAGCAACACCTGTGCTGTGTCTCGCCGAGTAAGTGAGAGGACCGGAGGCCCACCCGGGGGGAAGGGGATAAAAGGTTGGCAGCGCACTTGTGACTCCACTGGGGTTGCAGGTGTGAGTTGTCTATCGGCGGCAATTGCTTTCCATCAGGTGATCCGCCAGCTCGTCTGCTATAAATTACAAAAAAAAAATGCTTCAATGTCGAGTGAACGAGATTATCTTCCTGCCGGGCTAACATGCACGCCACGAGATAATTTTGCCGACACTCGTATTGTGTCGGCGCAAGTTGCTTTCTCGCTCACCTGACTGAGCGATGAGCGGGATAGAAGGATGCGCTCTCGCGAACGAGTGTCGACAAAATTTTGTCGCGGTGCGCATGTTAGGCCTACTGAACGCACAAAGATTTTTTCAAATGCCTTATTTATTCAAACTCACTAGGTCAGCAGTCCACTTTCATTTCGATAGACGTCTCAACTCTCAACACAAAGTGGATCCCCCGTAGGATCCAAAACGACCTTAGAGACAACATTGGGGACATTCACGGGGCACATTCTATGCAATCTATTTCGGGCCTCAGTTCGTAGCAAGTCACTTTGAAACCGCAATGTAACCAAACGACATTATCCCACAGCAGGGTTGCCAACTTCTAGAAATATTTACCCCTAATACTTAGTAAGCCAATAGAAGAATTCAGCTAGGCTGGGCAGCATTTGGTAGGCTTCGTCAAGTCTTCTCGTCACCCATCCCTCAAAGTCTTAAGTCGAAAGTCTTCGCCCAGTGCGTCCTTCCGGTCATGACTTACGGTGCCGAGACGTTGGACACTCACGGCTGGACTAATCCAGCGGTTTCAAAGTCGCTCAAAGAGCTATGGAAAGGGCTATGCTCGGAGTATCTTTGAACGACCACATCAGAAATGATGTAATCCGACAGAGAACCAGAGTCCACCGACATAGCCCACCGAATTAGCAAACTGAAGTTGCAGTGGGCTGGTCACATTAGCCGCAGAACTGACAACCGTTGGAGCCATAAGGTCCTTGAGTGGAGACCGCGACTCGGCAAACGTAGTGTTGGACGCCTGCTACAAGATGGGATGACGACATTCGAAGGCTGGCTGGAGTGAGCTGGATGAGGAGTGGCCGAAAATCGGGAGCGGTGGCGTGCATTAGGGGAGACCTATGTCCAGCAGTGGACGAACGTGGGTTGCTGATGATGATGATGATGATGACTTAGTAAGATCACCGAACGCTGACCACTGATCCGCAAACGTAGCATACATCTGGGAAAGAACATACTAAGCCCCAATGAAACTAGGGATCTCAGTCCCAAACAACTAAATAATTTAATACAATTTCTTAAAAGTGTAGAGTTTGGGACTGAATTGTAGCAAAGCGGCGATTAAAATTATTGTCACTATTATAGATTAAATTGGTTGAAGTGGTACTAGTCTGAATAGGACCTGCATAGCCGCCTGATTAAAAAAGTAAGAACATAATCTCACCCGATGTTCAGGGGAGATGAGGTCTAAGGTGGGCCATGCGTGCCCGTGAAATGCCTTTTCACTCCTTAAAGAGGTCCAGGTTATATTGTTCAGGAAATACATCGGCGGGTATATTAGATACTAAGTCTTATTTATTTTTCAATTTTGACCCAGCTCAGGGGCATATAGACTATGTATATTTGGAATAATCTTTATTAACGCAAGATCCCAAATAGAAACAGGTAAACATGTAGTTGAAATATTACCTTAATACCCTAAGGGTGAGAATTCTATTTAGATATTATTTTTCTTATGATTTACCATTAAATTAGGTACAAATAGTTTGTTGGAAATGTGTCTATAAAATGAATAAATGGGATGGGTTTTTTGTGGTATTCTTTAGGGTTAAAGAATACCACAAAAAACCCATCCCATTTATTTTACCCCTAAATTTCGGGGGATTTACCCTAACTTGGGAACCCTGTCTCACAGTGCGGCTAGACACAGACACAGAAGTCTGTGTTATTTCAATGTATTTAGAGCTAGCTTTGGCTCAGCTTGAGCGAGCTTTGGATGCGCATTTGCATTTTGGAGCGAACTTCTGTAAGCACAAGACTTACAACTAGTGATGGTCAACTGTCAATGTTGGTATCGATAATTTAATAAGTTTACTAGTAGCCGGCTTTCACTTCATCTCGGGATGTTAGTTTTAATCTGCACCAAATGGCGCTGGGAGTCGATCGCATCGTGCTAGCGTTTTGCTTTTCCGGTTCATGTATGTTTAGAAAATATTTGCGTTTTGGAACGCACATTAAAAAAAGGTTGAATGACAGCAGCTGTCAAGTTAACTGTCACTGGAGACAAGAATAAAGATGACGGACTTTCATGCAAATGTCCAAATCCCTTTTCAACCCCTTAGGGGTAGAATTTTTAAAAATCTTTTCTTAGAGCTCGCTATTATGTTATGTAAATGCGTAGCTTTAGCTTGCGATGTAAGCAGGCTGCCACCCTTCTTTGTATAATTATTTTGTGTTACCAAGGACGAATAGAAATCCCCCAACATTATTGTTGTCAAAAGTCAGCTCTATTTCACTATAAAAAAATACGATGCAAAATAATATCCTATCCTAATCCTAACTAATATTATAAATGCGAAAGTAACTCTGTCTGTCTGTCTGTCTGTCTGTCTGTCTGTCTGTCTGTCTGTTACTCTTTCACGCCAAAACTACTGAACGGATTTAAATGAAATTTGGTATACAGATGATCTAGACCCTGAGAAAGAACATAGGCTACTTTTTATTGCGAAAAAGGGGGTTGTAAGGGGTTAAAAGGGGGGTAAAAACTTTTCCACGCGGACGAAGTCGCGGGCGGCCGCTAGTAATAGAATAAATATGGCCACTGATTTTAGAGTAAATTTAGCGTCCTATTAATCTTTCCTATCCTAAACATTTCCCTCATTAAAAGCTTAAAACATGAAATATCAACATATTCTCCAAAATCCGATTTCAGGAGCCAACTTCACAATCTATTTTGTACTTTAACGCTTTTACTATACGGTCAAAAATACTTTTTGCATGGTGAATATTGTTGGACCTAAAATTTTGAATTGATATGGTTTTCTAAAGTCAACTCTACTGTTTTCGTAATAAGGGTGGTCGTGTTTTTATTTGCGTATTAAATAAAGTTTGTTTACGTATTTGCCGGTTTATCAGCGCTGCTTATAATAATATATGCAGGCACCCGCTATACAAACGCCTTTGATTTGTCTCCTTCGAGTTGGGAACAAGGAAATGATTGGAGTTTCCTAACTAGGTGAGGACTAGCAGACAAAGCCTCGCACACGGCATCCTTACTACACTTGTTCTACGTTTGTGTACACAACTATCGCCAAGAAGTAAGTAATTTTTGACCGTGGGAGAGCCACTCTTCGGTATGAATAGCCCAGCCCGACCGGAGTAATATCACGGCCTCACAGGCGACCAGCGTGAAACGCCTGTGCTGTGTTTCGTCAAGCGAGTGTGGGTACTGGAGTCTTAATAGAGGGAAAAAAGGGGTCGAAGGTTTACAGCGCACTTGTGACTCTACTGGTGTTACAAGTGTCGGCAGTGGCAATCGCTTATCATCTTGTAATTTGTCTACTTGTCTGCCATCTAACAATAAAAAAAAATGTATTTTCTAAATTTCATGAACATAGGAACCTACCGTTTAATGAAATGAAGTAGAACCAAATATCACTGAAAAAATTCTCAACAAGACCATTACATTTTCCAGAAAAGTCCAAATAAAACCATAAAAATACCTTGAAATATACAATCCTATATTGGTTTCTAGGATATTCCAGTTTCAACATATTCACTTTTAAGGATTCTATACACGTACGTCCGTTATGCAAGAGCTGATGTCTGCAACATCGGTTTTGTAACACACAGAGTAAATGTTACTAAAAGTATTGAACTTGATTCTGCCTGGATCACGAATATTTCATCTTCTTCTGTAGGCTAAATAGCCTACAGAAGAACCTATAAATATAGGTAAAGAGAAAAAATTTCTTCTTAAAAAAACTTCTTTACCTATAAATATAGGTAAAGAGAAAAATCTAAAGATATCGACAAAGTTAATAAACTGAAAAGGCGAAACACTAGCGCAATGCAATATACGCCCAGCGCCATCTATAGGTACGGGGTAGAACTAATGTCGGGGACTACGGTGCGGTGACCTCCTCGTGTGGCTTCCCCGGTAGTATTTTCTTTCTGTTTGGAACTGCTACCGGAGGGGTCCTGGTGTCCCTGGGCAACGACGGGTAGCAATTGGCTTATCGCCATATTTCTACCCGACGGCTGACAGCTGCACTTTGAGGCCCAGCTCTGTCTGGGCCGGGGCCCTGTCCGGCGCCCTGTGAGGATCTCCTCCACTTTGGGCGCACCTTGACGTGGGCCCCACCGAGTGGGGCGCCTTCGGGCGCCACCCCCCACATCTTTTGTGGGGGTCTTTAGTTGCTGGTCTGCGCTGCGTCCCACAGCCAGTGGGATGCGGCAAAGGCCGGCTAACCCCACCTCTCCGCCCAGCGACTGACTGCGCAATCCAGCGTAGCCGGCCGTGGGGCTGTCTGGTGGGGCAGTTTTTTGGAAGCCTGCAGGCACTCTCCCCCACCTTGCCCTGCAGCCAGCAGGGTGTGGGTTTGTGGAAAGTTCTGCAGGAGCCCATGCCCGCGACGCCCGTATCGCAATCCAGCGATGCGGGCGCCGCCCGGTTGGGGCTTTGTCGGAGGGCAGTGGGAGCTGCTCCGGGGGCTTTAAGCCCCGGGAGTCGGAAAGAGGCCGTACTGGCGTGCCTTGCTGTCCATGGGTGGGTCTGCGGTGATGAGGTTCGTCCTATTTCCCGCTTTCCCACCCCGAGCCTGGATTTGCCGGGAAAAGCCGCAGAGTGTTTAGTGGGTATGCCCTTGAACGGCCTCTGATTAGCAGAGGCCCAATCCAGGGGAGAGCCCCACACTACCTGGTCGTCTCCCAGCGGCCGGGCGTGCATAAGGCGGCATTCACTCTGCGTGAACAAAAAAAAAAAAAAAGAACTAATGTCGGGAAACGAAGTGAGGGCGGGCCACTAGTTATTCCTGTTAGACTGACCGGCGCTCATACGCCAATGGTCGTGGGTTCGATCCCCATCCTGGACAAACATTCGCGTGATGAATACTTTTGTTGGTTCCATGTCTGGGTGTTACATATGTATTTGAGTATTATATTTGTGATCCTCTGTTGTGTGACATTTGTAACTTGAGCTACTTAGTACGGAGTCTGGTCAATTGAGATGTTTTGTGAATTTGATTTGATTTGAGATCAAGTGGCTCAAGGTCTACTGGACATAGTCGTTACTCGTTTGGTTCGGAGGGCATCATGTTCGTGGTCCAGCCTGAACCAAGTTTGATCGAATGTGAATCCTTTAGTACTGATTGCAAAGTCAACGATAACATAGAGATTCAGTAGGCCTAACATGCGCACCGCGACAAAATTTTGTCGACTCTCGTTCGCGAGAGCGCATCCTTCTATCCCGCTCATTGCTCAGTTAGGTGAGCGAGACGCAACTTGCTCCGACAAAATACGAGTGTCGACAAATTATCTCGTGGTGCGCATGTTAGCATGGCAGGGCGGTAAAATGTGAGCAAAGGACCAAAATTTAAAGGCTGTTCCGCGCCAGTTTTCTAAAAGTCTTCGCTTACTAATGCTACTGAAAATATTTTACTGTGTTCAAAGAGAGGATAGCAGGGTAGGTCCCCATTTTGAGGTAATTTGCCACAATCCGGATAAGAATGTCCTCTTTCTGACTTCAGCCGGAGCTATATAAAACAATGTTGTCTATCTTCAAGACCCTTTAGTATTAGGAGAGCTATGTAAGCTAGAGGATACAAACGCGCCTTTTATACGGAAGATCCTGGTTCAAATCCTAACAAGTACATCGAAATTATTCAAATCTAGGTATTTCTACCATTGGTAACGAGAGAAAATATCGTGACAAAACTCGTCCCCTGTTAAAGTTTATGAATGTTAGACGGTAGTCGCTTCATTATAATAACCAGACTCCTCAAGGTCCAAATGGACAGCTTTGGATGTATTCGGGAACCACACTCTAGGATCAAATGGGATACTGTTTAAAGAATTGTTAATTGTACGAATTTGTTACGAATTTATTTGTACGATATTGTATTTGTAGTTTGCAAAAAATCGATCTATCTATTGTAAGAATTTGTATTTTGCTCTTCAATTTTAAATGCAGAAGACTGCACAAACATTTCCTATCAGACCATAGTCTATTGCAAAATTGACGTCTCAATTTGTGCTACCACACAAGGTGTTTGGTCTATCTATCTCTTTATATACTGCATTTGAGCACGATAAGGCTATTTTCTCAGTTATGTGACGTTGTATGTCTCTGCGAGTAATAAAAAAAATCTTAATACTGAAGAATATCTAGAAATTTGAAGTTTTTTCGTTGAAACTAAAAAAAATATATGAATTTATAAGCTTACTTTCATGCTTGACGTGAAAGACATTCATTCCAATTGCCACAAGCATACCTTAACGAAGGTGTCTTTCACCCTACTCCCACTTACCTACATCCTAAAAAATATTCATAGCGTGATGAAAAACCTATTGAAAAACTGGAGATGTCCACTCCACGGTACAAGCCGTGCTTATTATGTGAATTATGGATGAGTCGAGACAAGCGTAACGTCATGCAGATTAAGCAGTACGCTACTATGATATTTGGATAGGGTAATTTAGCAGACTTTACTGTTAAGAGTGTGCTAGCGTGGATGAAATGAAGAGGGCTTAGAGATGTTAGCAGATGTAGGGTGTTAGCAGATCAATTGATCAGCGAGATCATCTATACGGTTTAATTGATAAGTAATTTTATTCGCCTGAGAGACGCGCTTTGAACATGAATCGACCGAGTGATACCAAGGCCTAACAGAAGACCGGCGTAAAGCAGCGCCTGCGCTGTGTTTCGTCGAGTGAGTGAGGGGAAAGGGAGTTCTTTTAACTCCGGGTTGAGTGCCAGTAGAGTCACAAATGCGTTGCCAAACTTTAAGGCCGTAGTATCACTTCAGTTGAGCTGATCCTACCTAAGCGTGGCTCTCCCATGGAGATATCTTTTCCGATGTCTTTCAATAGCTTGACGGTGAGGGAAAACATTGCGTGGAAACCTACAAGTTTCAGATAGCTTCTGAATCGTGTAACCTTGGTTATGCTAGTCTGCTTTGCTTGTAAAAAGGGTTGCAAAGGTCAGACGGCAGTCGATTCATTGTAATTACCAGACTCCCCCATTCAATCATCAAGAGCGGTTTGGGGCAGCTCGTTCCAGAATTTCAAGATGTTTTTGACGGCCACTGTTCAAACCTAACGTCACCAATATTTTTGCGTTTTGTAGAGTTTAGCAAGTATTGTCTGTCATCTCAAAAAATAAATACCTCTAGTTATGTTAAGTTAGAAAGGTGATCAGCAAAAAAATCTTGAAATTCTGGGACGTTATTTAGACGACGCCCCCTAACCCGTCTAAGCTGGCTCCAAAGCAACAATTTTGGATGCAAGTGGGAATTGCTATGATGAGTGTTTAGTAGCAAGTTCAACACTCCAAACCGATCAAACGTCTATTCCAATCTATTCTTAAAACCTCCTTCAGAACAAAGCCAAGAGTTTTTCGCGACGAATATTTAAGCGTTTCTCTCCGAGTTCTTTAACGACTCTTTGTATCCTATTCTCTTTGTCTTCGATCTTGGCTTAAACGTACTTTTTGTCTGTTTAAAATTCCAGCACGAGAGGGCGCTTTTATTTTTTGTTGCGAATTCTTGCTTTATTAATTTTTTTTCGTGATTCTGAAACGAGTGGGGAATTTAATTATACTTAAAGCAAATACTCATGGTAGACAATGCCATATTTCATTTATTAATAACAAGTGGCCCGCCCTCACTTCGCTTCGGGACCGTAATTCAGTAATGAACCAATAGATGGCGCTGTGTCCAATTGCATCTCGCAAGCGTTTTGTGTTTTCGGTTTACCTAAAAGGCTAGTCGTTGTCTATTGAAGTTATCTCTTTATAAATAGTATAGAAGATGAAAGTTATGTGACAGCTCAATATTTTAAAGTTGTCTCTTGGCGGCGGCAATCTTTTACCATCAAGTGATCCGTCTACTCGTCTGCCACATAATTATCACATAAAACAACATATACCTACTGTACTGCAGACTCTGCTGGTGTTGCAGGTGTCTGTAAGCGGCGGCAATCGCTTAGCATTAGGTGATCCGTCTCACCACATGTCCCATTGGATAGCCACGCTTCGGCATGAATGGGCCGGCTTGACCGAAGTAATAACACGTCCTCACAGAAAACCCGCGTGAAGCAGTGCATGCGCTGTGTTGCAGGTAGCGAAGGCCCAATCCAGGGGAAAGGGGGTTAAAAGGTAAGCAGCTCACTTATGACACCACTGGTGTTGCAGGTGTCCATAGGCGGCAGTAATCGCTTACCATCAAGTGATCCGTGGGGTCATCTACCACCACATTTAATATATTTGTCCACATCTACGCAGCTCTCCAAGCAATCGAAGCGATTTTGTAGTTCGAGTTGAAAGCTCTCGGGGTTTTGAATCTGGATGGCTACAGGGCGGAGCGTAGATTTCATCAGTCGATACCTTTCGGATTTAACATTGAGGTTCGATGTGCCTCTTACCATTCGGTGATCGCTCCCAATGTTTACCGAATTGATCACTGAGACATCATTGAATATCCGGGTCTTAGTCGACATGATGAAGTCTATCTCATTTTTTGTAACGCCGTCCGGACTTTCCCAGGTCCATTTACGATGCAGCCGTTTTCTGAAGAAGGAGTTCATCATATAGAGTCCTTCCCTCTCCATATACAAAAAACACAATAAATAAAAATGCATTGACGTCACTGCACAAAGCGCAGTCTTATAAAGACATCGTAGTAAAATTTTAGACAGCCGATGCCGCCTCCAAACACTAGTACGTGCATAGTTAAGGCGCGCGGTGTATACGCGGCTTGGCATTAATTTATTCTACCTGTAACCCTGGTACAGTTTGAGTTTCGACTTTGAGCGGGCTCTACGAAATTACGCAACCTGCCACCGCACTGGGTACCTGAAAATTGCTATTCTTAGAAAAATATTGGTTTATGGGCGGCGGCAATTGCTTACCATCATCAGAGAATGAAAATGAACTACATCATGATTAAAATTCAAAATACCTTGCTGATAAGAAAAACTTCAAAAGTTGTAGTTTTAACTATAGGAGAGCCACGCTTCGGCATGAATGGGCCGGCTAGACCGGAATGACCACTGCCTCACAGAAAACCGGCGTGAAGCAGCCCCTGTGCTGTGTTTCGCCGAGTGAGTGAGGGTACCGGAAGCCTACCGGGGGGAAGGGGATAAAAGGTTGGCAGCGCACTTGTAACTCCACTGGTGTTGCAAGTGTCCATGGAGCGGCGGCAATTGCTTACCATCAGGTGATCCGCCTGCTCGTCTGCCATATCACACACAAAAAAAAACCTGTTTCCAATTTGTTGACAGATATTCAAAAAATTTTTGTACTGTGTAATAAGTTACATTACGTAATAGAGTAATGTCACTGACCCGAATATAAAAACATCACCTAAAAATTTATTTTTATAATAATTCCAACAAAATTTGAATTAGAAGTCTCTTCACGCTTAGCACGTAGTATGGAATCATTAAACCATTTTCTGCTTACAAATTTTCGTATAATGAAGGTCTTTATACGAAAACGTTTGTTCCTGTAGGATGCTTATAGCGAAGTCTTTGTGTTGTTAGACTAGTTTAATGAGAAGGCGTCACTAGAGCATTGTATGAGGAGAGTAGGACCTACAACATAAATACATGATGATTGTGTTGCAGGTCTATGGGCGGCGGCAATCGCTTACCATCAGGTGATCCGTCTGCTCGTCACCAATCACATTAAAAAAAATACTCGCAAACAACTAAATTGACACCGGACCTAATTTTTCTTATAGCTCCCTCCTCTTAACGTCGTAAACCTCATGATTGAGTATAAAATGGTTAATAGAACACGCGGCAAAAGGATGTAAATGTTTACAGATACATCCTGTATAGTTTTTATAGTTTAGGAATAGTTGCTGAGATGAGATGGACGGACACTAAATGCTATTAAAAATATATTCTTATGTAACAAGATTTTTATGTATCATTAATGTCAACTGATTTTATATTGTTATGATGTGTAAGTATGATTTTTTTGTAGTCTACTTTGCATGCCGTGGCACCCTATTCATAATTGAGACAACACTTAGAATAAGTTACTGCTTATATTATATTTCAGACTAGTGTGTGTCTTGTTGGTTGTCTAAGGACAAAATAAAATGACAAATCAACCAATTGCTATTTATTTATATAAATAACAATTGGTTGATCTGTCATTTACAGGTCAATAGAAAATGATTTCCCAAATACCTGTACCTTAAGCTCCTTGATCTAAAATTCAGACAAGCAATTGCGTAACAAAGCCGAGCAAATCTCTTAGAAGGGACCCCGCAAAGGTATCACGAACCCGAGATGTAAGGATTATGCTTTCTGATTGATTAAAGCTGCAGTTTTGATCTTTAAGCCAGCAACCAGAGAGCAGAGTCGGAGTAATGAATATAACTTCCTATACTATTTATAAAGTTATATACAACGAGAACACTTGCAACAAAACATTTGCGCAATGTAATCTACGCCCAGCGCCATCTATTGGTAGTGTTTAAAACTAATGTCCCAAAGCAAAATGAGGGCTGGCAACTAGTATTTTATTATTTCTATAGTTCTCTAAGACACACTGTGAAACAGTTTCAAGAAAAGAGCTTATTCCTTTCTTAAGAACCGGCAACGCATTTGTGATTCCTCCGGTTTTGCAGATTATGTCCATGGGCGGTGGTGATCACTTACCATTAGGTGAGCCGCCTGCTTGTTTGTCCGCTATTAATGTAAAAAAGATTCACTAGCTGCTATCCTTTAAACCCTTTCCCCCCAATTGGGCTTCCGGTACCCTCACTCACTCGATGAAAGACTGCACAGGCGCTGCTTTACGCCGGCTCTCTGTTCGAAGGTTTCGGGGCGGCCAAAACTAGGCTTCCACCCACCCCGTTACGCAATGGCGTATACGTTATACACTGTGGTATCCAACCACATCGGTACCCGGCACTCACTCGACAAAACACAGCAAAGGGCGCTGCTTTTACGCTGGTATTCTGTAGTTAGGGTTCGGGGGCGGCCAAAACTAGGAATCCACCCACCCCGCTACGCAGTGGCGTATACCCTATATACACAGTGGTCTTTTTTTGAAGTGCCGTTTCATTACAGAAGATTGGCCATCAGCTCTTTGAATCGTGGCTTATCCATGGCAAGCCTAAAAAGTTATTCGGCGGATTTGATGCCGGACCAATGTCGTATTCCTGAGCTATGACATTTTTCGCACCTTCAAATTGTACGTTACACAGTGGTATCCACCCACAATTGTCACATATTATTCCACACATACGTTACCAAAGCAATTTACTCGTAAGTCCTCCAGAACTTAGGATAATTCCGGTAACCTTTGAAACAGTAAATTACCTCAATTATAATAACACAGCCGGCGAGGACAAGGAGGCTGCCAGATATAATCCAGACGTGGTACATTAGTATAAAAGCGGAGATACCAAATGTATAGATGTGGCTGACAAATTTGAGATTGTAGGTACAAGACTTTAACATTTGCCGACCTGAGTTCAAAACCATTGCTTTAAAGCTCGAGGTAGGAATAAAATTTGATGTTTTTTAATCAATTTGCGTTTATCTGTAAGTTTCGGTTAGTTTCCAAACCATGTAACTACAAATTACTTCTCTGCCAGCCGAGCATATACATTGTCAACATGCGCGCCACGAGATAATTTGTCGACACTTGTATTTGTGTCGGCGCAAGTTGCTTCTCGCTCACCTGACTGAGTGATGAGCGGGATGCAAGGATGCGCTCTCGCGAGCCAGAGTCCAGAAAATTTGTCGCGGTACGCATGTTAGGCCTATTAGTCCTAAATTAATCTTTTTCCTTGTGCTATGGAACCAGAAAACAACGAAAAACCACAAAAACCCAGACCTAACACAAATATCTGTTTCATCAACAAACATTTCTGTTGATTTGTGTTGAACTATGAATTAGTTGTTCTGGTTCTGTTAAAGTGTTGCGAAGGTCAGACGGCTGTCACTTTATTGTAACCAGTCTCCTCAAAACCTGAATCATGGTCTAAGCTTACGCCAGCGTGCCCGACCATGATCTATACTTTATACATCAAACCGACTTTTGACGTTTAGTGAAGCAGCGCCTGTGCTGTGTTTCGTCGAGTGAGTGAGGGTACCGAAGGCTCGAAGGAAGTTTAACAGCGCACTTGTGACTCTACTAGTCTTTCAGGTGTCTATGGGTGCCGGCAATCGCTTAACATCAGGTCTGTCGTCTGCCTACCTATCACAAAAAAAAGGAAGCTACCATGGCACTTCCAGTGACCCATGATAATGTCAGACAATTCACAACAGGCTCGGAGCAGGTGTACAAAATTGCTCCTATACAGCTCTGAGTGATACTATAACAGCTTTTACAGCGTTTCAGGGCAATGTGGATTTTTAGGTTAAAAGTTATTTCGGGTTGGATTTGTTCTTAACAGGTTATACACTACCAAATTGTAAAAGTAAAGTATCAGCCTATATACTGTCCAACTGCAGGGAAAAGGCCTCCATCATAGAAATCCAGTCATCTACTATGATGGGATTAGGCTTAATCACCACACTTGCCTAATGCGCATTGGTAATAACAAACCCACATATTTTCTAAAACACGACAAACTTTTGTAGGATATTGATATTCGTAAAGGTATTCTTAATTCTATTCATATTCTATTCTTAAGTCTAGTGGTTTCAGTACCGGGCTGTGATCTCGGGGTCCCGGGTTCGATTCCCGGGTCGAGCAAAAGTATGTTTCGAATTTTTCGAACATAGCTCGGGTTTGTGATCACCAATCCGCATTAAGCAAGCGTGGTGATTAAGCCTAATCCCATTAGTAGCGATAACTTGATTTCTATGATGGAGGCCTTTGCCCTGCAGTGGGACAGTATACTCGTATAGGCTGATACTTTTCTACTTTCCTTCATTTGTAGGGGTATACCTACTTACTTTACTTTTTAGAAAATGAGTGTATTTTTTATAACTTTAAAATCGTCTGACCAGAAGTAGGTACTGTCCAAATTACTCTTTTATTAATCAATCCTCAGTTGAGCTAATTACACTTTTACAACCCTTTCCAAAGGACATTTGCTTAAGAAAACGCAGTTTAAACCCCTTCTTAATTATCCACATCAAAAAGTTTCTACAAAATGAGTGTGCTCTGCATAAGCGTTTAAAATTTATAATCCGCTTCTTGAATGTTCTCCAGATTGTGGCTTATTTGCATCCAGATTATTTCAACATAAACTGCCACTTTTAAAATGCAGTTAGCTTCCACCTTATTTTTTGGAAGTTAAAATCCATAATCCCTTAGCCTGATAGAAAAAAATGTGAAAGTTTTCGCTTGGAACGGGTATTTTTTGCACTGATGAAAATCGTTGTTGGGATGCAACTTATGATAGTGGGTTTAAGTAATGTTTTTCTCTGATATTTATGAGTTACTGAATAGGTGTGAATTTTTTTAACAAAATGCTTGGGAACTATTTACAGGATGTATAATAAACGTGTCAACATTTACATCCCTTAAATTAATGGCTTTTGAAAATACGTCAATTTTTTTCAGCTTACAGGTCGAGCGATTTTTTGTGAAAACTTGAAATATTCAATGAATAGTAGTAGATATTCTCAGTCTGTAAGTAGGTCACAAAACAAACAGTTTTAGAAACTAATTAAAGTAGACTTTATTTAGTTTCCAAACTCGTTTTCGGAACTACTGTATACCAACTCCCTCCACTCATTTTCGGATATCCAAGCTAAATATTTAGCAACAGTTTGGCACAGACTTTAAGAAACTCCTAGCTGGTAAGCTCGGCGTCAAATTAAGCTTGGTTTTAAAAAATATACCTACCTTTTTTTGGGTATCAATTTCTGTGATTTATTTCGTGCGTGATTGTGTGAGATCAGATGCGGACATAGCCCAAATTTCGTGGGTCAAGTGGAAAGCAGCAGGGCACATTGTGAGTCGCAACCGTGGCAGGCTCTTGCAAAGTGGACCGATGATTTAGTTACAGTCGTGGGAATTTCTTGGATGCGGGCGGCACATGACCGATCTGTGTGGAGAACATGGGGGCCTACGTCCAGCAGTGGACGTCTATTGGCTGAAATGACTAACTATAGTTTTCAAACTATCTAAAACGTACCAGTAACGTTTAAACCTAACTGTGCAGTCAACAACTAAAATAGATGATCAACATCAAAAAAGCGGAGTTCGCGTATGGTGTCAAATTCATACAGTTCTGTAGCGCTACCATGAGTTGACATCTAAAACTGACAAAACGTAAACTAGTGCTCTGTCTCTTCAAATGCATCACAATCAAAGAGACAAAGCAATAGTTAGCGAGATAGCGAGGATAGTATTTCAAAACATGGTTAGGCTACTGACGCAGAATCCGTATAGCCTCAAAGTGATTCATACACTCCTAAAGTGAACTATGCTCAATAGTGAGTATAGAGTTTTTTGATCATCACTATTGCTGGTGACTGTACAGCAATAGAACTCGTAAGGAATTAGTTGTTTTTGTTTTTCTGCCAGCAAATTGAGCAGAACAAACAGTCCGTAAATCATTTGTTTGTGCTAAGTTTTATAGGTTTTCGGTAGACATTTTGAGAATTTGTATTTGATTTGTGTTTGTATTTGAGGATCTGTTATGGAAAAACAGTTTATTATTCACACCACAATGAACTTAATTTTGTACTTATTCAAGGCTGTTTTAGTGAAATTCATACAAAAACAAACATTTTAGTCTAATTATATTAATAATCATAATAATCCCCGTTGGTCTCGGGGTCCCGGGTTCGATTCCCGGGTCGAGCAAAAGTATGTTTCGAATTTTTCGAACATAGCTCGGGTTTGTGATCACCTATCCGCGATATAGCTAAATTATTATTACCTACTAAGTCATAAGCAAGCGATTAAATAATAAACATAGCTTAGGGATTCCGCCTCATCTATCATTACTGATTTATACAAGCAATCTCGATATCCCCATCCTCCTCTATCATCTATGTTGATTTGCGGCGGCGATAGTTTTCTCATTTGCGCGCGATGGACGACCGAGACGAGTTATCAAAACTCACGTACTGCTGGTGAAACTGCGGCGTAAGGCTGGGGGTAGGAGCTGGGAAATGCTTCGAAGTTTGTTACTATAATATAATAAATAAATAAATAATAATATTTATTAACCAATAACACACATTAAGGGGCTATACGAATGGAACTAGCGCCACCAACCTATTTACGCTGATTATGGCGAAAATACGATATTTTTTAAGAAAGCAAAACATTACAGACTTAAACGACGAGCTGGGGGTAGGAGCTGGGAAATGCTTCGAAGGTTCCTTATAAACGCTACTCTCGTTATAGGTCATCATCTACATCATCATCATTTCAGCTAAGACGTCCACTGCTGGACCTATGTCCAGAGGCATCCCCCAAATTGGCGACAAGCTGCATAAACCGCGGGAACACATCTCTTTTCCTTGATCCAGCTCATTTATGATTAGCCGGAAGTAAGGAAATAAGTTTTATTGTAAATACTCTACCTAGGTGGAGTATTCTCAACGTGGCGAGAGCCCGATTCGCGCATGAATGGCTGGCTCGACGGAGGTACCACTCAGGATACCACTGCGCTCAAAGAATAACCAGATAAAAGCCCTGTGCTGTTTCGCCGAGTGTGAGGGTACCGGGTCCAACCAGGGGAAGGAAAAAAGGTTGCAGCGCACTTGTATCCCTGGTGTTCAGTGTCATGGGTGGGCGATCCTCATAGAACTGGGCTCTATCCCAATGTAAAAGATCTCAAAACATTGTATCAACAAACACTTTAATGTATGAATTCCCTCCTCAGTGTAATCTCCTCCTTACTCCAAGTCGTAGCGATCCAAGTTAGATTAGTTGGTCTGTTTGGCTCCGGTAATTACTCAGCGAAACATTCGCGCTAACTGCGCGTTAATATTACAAGCCGATGTGTTTCTTTGCTTACGTAAATGAAAGAAACATGAGACGAGGAACGCGTTTGGGGAAACACGGCTGTTTAATATTTACGGAGGCGTTATGTGGCTAGTGGCTTGTGAACTGGGATCGGATTAGGTAGTGCCATGTAGGGTGAACAATCTAAAACGTTACTTTAGTTGATGTTGTTGTGTATGTTATGTTGTTGGAGTTAGGTGGCAGACGAGCCGACGGATCACCTGATGGTTTTTTTTATACTAGAGGCGGCTAACGAGCAAGCGGGTCACCTGCTGGTAAGTTATCACCGCTGCCCATGAACAATTGCTAAGCCATGGTAACTGGTAAGCGATTACCGCCACCCATAGACTCCTGCAACACCAGTTGTGTCACAAGTGCGCTTACCATTTAACCCCCCTTCCCCTGAATTGGGCCTCCGGTACCCTCACGCAGCGAAACACAGCGCATGCACTGCTTCACGCCGGTTTTCTGTGAGGACGTGGTATTACTCCGGTCGAGCCGGCCCATTCATTTCGAAGCGTGGCTCTCTTACTGTAGTGTCCTACATATATATATTTTTTTATATTATAGGAAGGCAAACGAGCAAGCGGGTCACCTGATGGTAAGTGATCACCGCCGCCCATGGACATCAGCTACACCAGGAGTGCGGATGCGTTGCCAGCTTTTTAGGAAGGTAAAGGCTCGTTTCTTGAAGATTTAGAATGTCGTACCGGTTCGGAAATACCGCTGCGGGAAGTTGATTCCACAATGAGGAGGTGCGTGGCAGAAAGTATCGAGTAAAGCGCACGGTAGTGGACCGCCATCCATCCAGGTGGTATGGATGGAATCCGAGTTTATGGCGTGTAGTGCGGTGGTGAAATTTGGCAGCGGGTATTAATTCAGAACAACTCCTCGGAGCACTCACCATGGTAAAGGCGGTAAAAGACACATAAAGATGCAACATCTCTCCGCAGTGCCAGAGAAGCTAGGCGAGCAGTGAGACTCTCGTCGCCGACTAATCGAGTTGCGCGAGGACGCGGTCAAAAGGGAGGAGCTGCTGTCCCGTTAACGTAGTATTGATATACCAGCCCAAGCGACCCTAACTTAATGATCTAGGACATTAAGCCCAGTTCAGTCTAACTGTATGAAACTCATTACCCTAAAGCCTTCTGATTCCAAAGCCCATAATCACAGGCTCATACGCTATTGTTTTTAATTAGGGTCCCGTGTGACCCTAATGACGTCATAACTGAAGTTTACACCCGGCTTTATCCTGGCGCGATATGGTCACGGCCTCACGTCCGGTTAGTGTCCTGGGATTTGGTGATGGGGTTGCCAGGATTAACCACATTGAAAAAGAAAAAATATCAACAAAATTTTGAGGATTTTTGAGTTAAATTTACCCAATAGCAAGGGTAAATCTAACTATTTTAGAATGACGCTTTAGTCTGTCTATCTCCTGTCAACTGTCAGTTTTGAAAATATATAATAATAATAAAATATGTTTATGTCAGAGTCTGAAAACCTGTAGCTACGAAATAATCCGTAGGTTGATAAAACGCTTAACACAGGCGAAGTTGAGAATTGATAGCATTTGTTAGTTGTCCATTTCAACAATTGGCTTAATGTGTATGTCAATTTGTTAAGTGAAATCTGACAGAAATTACCATTTAACAATGATATGTTTCATAATTTCTTTGACGCCATATTGTTTGTTTGATTGAAAGTAAAATTTTAAAATTATTTTTAGATAAATTAGTTCTCAAATATGCGTTCATTTTACTTAACTATTAAACACACTGTATGTACAATATGCTAGGCAGTTATGAGACATCTCCTATAATTAAAGTCCCTTGCGGCTCATAATGACGTCATAACTGAAGTTTACACCCGGGTTTATCCTGACGTGAAATGGCCACGGGCAACCGTCCAGTTAGTGTCCTGGGACATGGTGGTGTTGCCAGCCTAGACTTTATTAAAGTAAAACATGTTTATTATTATTATAGACGGGAATTAACGCGACGTAATTTTTTAAGCACATAATTATGTACTTTCTGCTTGACGTTTCGGCTGCGTTACAACAGCCGTGGTCACAAGCGAACTGGCGGTGCGCGGCGACGTCTGCTGGGGCCCGGCGGTGGATCTTCCGATACCCTCACAGTTTCACTTATAAAATCACCACTGGACACAATGTCAGTGAAGCCACTCCGACACACCACGCTCACAGTATCGGTGTTTGTTCGCGTTTCCAACGGCCTTGTACGGGGTTTGCATTTGTTAATTACTGGATTCAATAGGTGAAATTTTGAATCCGTCATCCCGATTGAATTTTTTGTATTTCTTGAAGTCTATAATAATAATAGTTATGCAACGCGAAAATTTAAAGAACTATAAAACATTTTTGTTGGCGACTTTTCAAAAATGCCTACTTATACAGTGTATTAAACCACGTGTTCTACCAACCATTCTGAACAACATTTGTTCTATGACTTTTAGAAATTAGCATAAAACATTTCAACTTTCCATACAAAGTGACATGGTCATTTTCTATGGGGAGTCGAAAAAACTATTGATGTGAACAAATGTTGTTCAAAATGGTTAGCAGAACACGGGGTTAAAAGCGATGTAAATTTTTACAGATTCACCCTGTCTATATATTTGAAAGTAGGTATCGTACAGTCAACTTCAAAAATATGTATACACTTTAGGACCTTGTCACAATGCATAATGTATAAGAAAGAAGAAGTTGTTCTTATACATATGTATTGTGACAAGGTCCTAAAGTGTATACATATTTTTTGAGTTGACTGTACAATTGTACAAAAGTAACAGTAAGTGACAGAAGGTGACACTGGTAACACTGTCAAAATGGCCATAATTTGTCCTACGCCCTCGTCAAAAGCTTGCAGGGTGGCATGTGGTAATAATAAGAGCTAATATTATGTCATATACCCGGAAAAGCCGCATTTTACAGTTTCGTGACTTTAACAATGACTGGCAAGATGGCACATTTGATAGCCTAAAATAAGGTCTGATCTCAATAAAAAAACTCACCTTCTCATACAAAATTTATATGTGATTGTAGCAAATTGAATGCGAAGGTTTTTTTTTTGAGATTAGATCCATCGTTCCGTTTGGCTGGCCAGGAGGCCTATTTTTGAATTTTCGCTTCGTCCAAACAAAACTACTCGTGAGTCGCATGATTCATAATTTTTCCTAATTTGAAATCACTCGCTTAGTGTGTCGCCAATCTTGTCAAAATAGTGTGAACTCGTTTTACGCAGAAAATTCTATAATGGGTATTACAATTGTAGGACCGGTATTCAGTGTAACGTATAACGGAACGTAAATATTTTGACAGAAAAAGGGAAAAATAAATATAAATTTGACGTAAATGCGACCACTCGCCTCACGGAAACGAGTGGTTTACACCACTCGTTGCAAATCGCTCGTTTTCGAATGATTCAAAAATTCGGATGTCAAAAATCATGCGAGTGACACATTTTTTAGTGAGACGACAATTCCAAAATAGGTCTCTTGATCCTTTGTTCCATTTGGCTGGCCAGATGGCGCATTTGATAGTGACTGTGCTTCATACGCCAAAAGTCGTGGGATCGATCCCCACTTTGGACAAACATTCGTGATGATGACTTGTGTTTGTTCTGTGTCTGGGTGTAAATATGTATTTATGTATTGGTATATCCTCCTCTGTTGTCTGATATCTGTAAAACAAGTGCTAGCTACTTCGTACGGAGTCAGGTCAAGGTATGAGATGTTGTGTGAATTTTATTGGAAAAATGAATTGTATCTCCCTTCTTCTCGAGAAGGGAGAAGGAAGGGAGTACTGCCGTACTCAAAGACGTCATTATCTATCTTGTCTTTATGAATATTCAAATAAGTGCCAATATATTTACTGAAGTGTAAAATTTAAAGAAAATTTACGTCTCTGAGTGCGGTAGCAAGACGGTTAAAGAGCACGGTGTATAAAATAGAGTACATAAGTACACAGTATGTTTGCAGTTGTATGTTTGCCGTTTAATTTACATAAACAAGTACGAATTTTAGCAGTTTCCCCCAAATATTTGTTTTAAGGGCTTGTAATTGGGGCAACATTACCTCCGTGGATATTGATCTGCCCAGCAATTAAGGCTGTGCTAGCTTGCGTTAATTACATTAAATAACATTAAGGTTTTAATTAATTTTAATGATACCCATCCGCCTCGTAAATTATACCTTAGTTCTGTACCGAAATGTTATGGCCGGTTTAAAGTCCTTTATTGCTTGGACTTGTTCCATTGGGGATTATATGTAGTCGTCATCATCATCATATTATATAGGTAAGCGTGCTTTTACTTGGGTACGGTTGGACCATGATCAAGTACTTGATAGTCCTAACTAAATTATAAATGCGAAAGTAACTCTGTCTGTCTGTCTGTTACACTTTCATGCCAAAATTATTGAATGGATTTAAATGAAATTTGGTTTACCGATGGTCTTGACCCTGAGAAAGAACATAGTTTACTTTTTATTGTAAAAAATGGGTTGTAAGGGGCTTAAATGGGAGAGGGGGGGTTAAAATACTAAATAGTTAAAAATGCTACTTAAAGATAATATTCCACACGGACTAAGTCGTGGGTACCAGCTAGTCACCAATAAGTAAGTAGGTACCAGTAAGGTTTGTGATCACCAATCTTGATGACTTGATTTCTAAGCCATGATGGAGGCCTTTGCCCTGCAGTAGGACAATAACTAGACTGATACTATACCATCATTCTCTCTATAGAGGTAGAGGTAGAGAATGCCTCTTGGCATTAAGTTTGCCTATTGTATTAATCTTGTAGTGCAACAAAGTTTAAAATAATAATCTATAATATAAAAATGAATCGCAAAATTTAATGTGTTGGTAAGCGCATAACTCAACAACGCCTGGACCAATTTGGCCAAATCTTTTTTAAAATGTTCGTTGAAGTTCAAGGATGGTTTAGAATTACTTTTCCACGAAAAATTAGAATTACTTTTCCACGCGGACGAAGTCGCGGGCGGCCGCTAGTAAATAATAATACTAGCATCTTTTTACTTTTACTAAATAAAATAGATTTTTCTTTTAATGTAAAACTTCTTTTAACTGAATAATATTTCTGCTTTCACATAAACCTCTCTCTAAACGATAAAAAACAAATATTCTAATCCAAACTCTACCAAAGTTACGATTCAAGCTCGCTAAGCAGCCATCTTTACGATCTTATAAAATAGGAGTAACTAGTAAATAAACACAGAATGGAAGGTAGGTACAATGCTTAGCAACTCATTACTACCACATTACTCGGTAAGCGTAGTGTTGGACGCCCTGCGACAAGATGGGATGATGACATTCAAAGGCTGGCTGGTGTGGGCTGGATGAGAGTGGCCGAAAATCAGGAGCGGTGGCGTGCATTAGGGGATACCTATGTCCAGCAATTGTCGAGTGTGGGTTGCTGATGATGATGACATTACTACAAGTCTACGCACAACGGCACGTGGTCTGTGATGTGGGTGTTACTCTGTTTTATTCTTGGACCGTCGTTATGTCGTAACGAGAGCATTTTTTGCACTACGAGGGCCAACACTTTACATTACACAGTGTATCTTCTGCGTATGTATGTAGAAACAAAATAAGTGACATTAAACGACAATAGTTTATTCAGTTTAGGTTCTTAAAAATATGTGCATACATTCATAGAACAGTTTATGGATGTATGTATTTCTGGATTTCTGCAAGTAAACAACTCAATAAACTCATCATTGCCATAGATCGTCGGTCCACCTGGAAGGAGGCCTACCACGGCTGCGGCCGTGCACGGTCCTGCACGTGGCCTCCACTCAAGGACCTTCCCACCCCAACGGCCGTCTGTTCTCATCGCAATAAACTCGACGGTTACTATTCAAGTAATTGTTTTACAAGATATCACCATCTATAAAAAAAGCATTTTTTTGTAACAAAATGTTGTTTATTTTACCTATTCCGCTACATAATTATAATCAGCGTTAGGTAAACTGTAGTATATATCAACCTAGCGTAGATAATTGTTCCTATCATCCCTTCTGTACTATTTGCTCATATCCTTGTACCATGTTCCCAATAAATTCTACTCAGCAATATGATTCTTGGCTCCATCCTAGAGTTATTCTAATAACGTTTGACTAGATGCCATTATTATGCCAAGAGACATAAAAAAGGCGCATATGGGAAAAATTATGCCAGCGTTTCTTTGGAGCTATTTGGTTGTTTGGCCAATAACTGGCGGAAGATTTGTGGAAGAATGGAAATATGCAAGGGATAGAAAACAAACTAGTGATGCTGAATAGTTAAACTGTCGATAGTTGATCTAGTTTCTATTCTTTTTGAGGTTTCTTGATAATTTTAGTCCCGATTGCAGATATAATGTTTATTATCTTGTTCATAAATTACATTAATACGAGTACACGTGAACTTGTTAGGACGTGAAATTCTTAATTAAATCACTCACTTTCTCCGATAGCTCAAAGACCCAAAATGAGTCTTGACCTCCGATAAGAGATGTCGCCATTTGTCTCGGTCTTGTGCAGCTTGTCGCCAATCTCCTGCTTGCAATTCTTGCAGGTCCGCGTTTACTACGTCTCGCCAGCGGTAGCGTGGGCGACCCGATGGCCGATTTTTTTTAATAGTATAGAAAGGCAAATGAGCTAGCGGGTCGCCTGATGGTAAGTGAACACCGTCACCCATGGTTGGCATGGTATAGGCTCGTTTCTTGAAGATTTGGATGTCGTACCGGTTCGGAAATACCGCTGCGGGAAGTTGATTCCGCAATGAGGAGGTGCGCGGCAGAAAGTGTCGTCTAAAGCGCACGGTAGAGGATTGCCAACCATCCAGGTGGTATGGATGGAACCCAAGTTTATGGCGTGTAGTACGGTGGTGAAATTTGGCAGCGGGTATCAACTCAAACAACTCCTCGGAGCACTCACCATGATAAAGGCGGTAAAAGATACAAAGAGATGCAACATCTCTCCGCAATGCCAGAGAATCTAATCAGCGATTGCACAAATTAATAATGCTGACGCGGGCTATCTCCGGCAATTAAATGGTACAGTCAGCCACACATCAGGTTACCAAAACCTGTAAAATTTCCTCAATCGATATTTAACCTAACATGTGTGACAGTAAGATAACAGTCGATTGAAGAAATTTGTCAGTTTTGTATACTTTACGTACTACGTGTGGCTGTACGTACAGCAGTTAATAACGTATACCTAATCAAAGTCAACGATATTAATTCGGCATTACTTTAACACCAGAATAACAAGGGTGGTGCACTTCCGCGGCCTCAGCCCGCCGCGACAACTCACCAACTCCAATAATATAAAGTTGAGCAAACTGTGCCATTGTGGCCCCTTACCATTGGTCCACAACTCGTAAATAAAAGTTCTAGTTGTGCATAGATGCTGTGCGACGGATTTAATAAATGTTTTTTACCATTTACCAATACAATAAGCTCTCTCTCTATCTCTCTCTGTGACATCGAGATTTTCGCAAATAAGCCACAACAATTCAGGTACTGCAGTCCATCGACTAAACTGCTTGGGACACTTAAACATGGATACTCTTTAAGTCATTTAATTAACCATTTTTTTATAATTTTGATTATTTTAGGTATGTAATATATTTTTGTATACTTTTATCAATAATAGGTAGTTCACATTGCATGCCGTGGCAACTTATAAATAAGACAGCACTTAGATTTAAGTTAGTTTTTTTCGGTCTTTTGTATAGTGTTTATCTTGTTGATTGTCCTAATAAATAAAAATATTTGTTTAGCAAGGGCGGCAAAATACTCATAGCGCGCCCACTCTAGGGTTAAGGGAGGCCTTTGTCCAGCAGTTGACATCTATTGGCTGAAATGATGATGATGAATTTAAACGGTTAAATTACTAATATAACAAAATCTTCAGAAGTCACTTCTCGAAAGTTACTTCGAGTTTCCATAGTACAAGCCAGCAATCCAGTTCAGTTTGTTGGGCAAACAAATAATTAATCTGCCGAGGGTATAGTTTAATTGCTTGTTTGAGTTTGTCTTGTAGTTCGTGGCTCGGAATTCTGCCTGACGAATCTAACCGCTACATTGTTCATTTGGGAGATTGTTTCGTATTTATCAATAGGTAACGATGAACCCTTTGAGGCTTTGCGTAACGTTTCTTATTGCGCTATTAAGGGATTCGAACAGCCGTTTTACGTATGTAGTCGAAAACAATCGCAATTTTATGTACCTTGTAAAAAGCATTAGAGAATGAAACATGGTTTTATTAGGAAGTGCTTTTTTAGGTGATAGGTGGCAGACGAGCAGACGAATCACCTGATGGTAAGCGATTGCCGCCGCCCTTATACACCAACAACTCCAATAGAGTCACAAGTGCGCTGCCAACCTTTAACGCCCTTTCCCTCCCAGTAGACCTCCGGTACCCTCACTCACTCAATCACGAAACAAAGCGCAGGCTGCTTCACGCCGATCTTCTGTGGGGCCATGGTATCACTCCGGTCGAGCCGGCCCATGCCGAAGCGTGGCTCTTCCACGGTAAAATGTGTGTCTCCAAACAGTGTGGACCGCTACTAGTTCTTCATAATATTATTATTATGATTTTTTGAATCTGTTATTCAGCGTTCTTCGAGCAATTTGTATTCGATAAAAAATATTTCTGATAAAAAAATTAAGAACCTAAGTACATTATTTTGCTCTGGAACTTTTCTCTTCAATGTAACAAACCGTAACCAAATTTGTAATCAACGTAAAATTGTATTGGACAATCGAATCCTTAGGGGAATTCTTGAATTTTAACATCAGTTTCTAAGAATTTATACTAGGTACTACTTACATAGAAAGACCAACAATCATTTTTGTCTGATAGGTGGCAGACAAAAACTGAAAACTGCAGGGCTGAAGTGGGAATGAGCGGGTCATGTTTGTCGAATGGACCCCGAAAGATGGACTGGCATTTGATTGTAACCCAATGGTTCCCTGATGGACGCCGACAACGGGGCAGACCTAGAAAGCAATGGAGTGACGATCTTAACACCTTTGCAATCGATTGGTCACAGATGGCGATGGATAGAGATCGATGGAGGGACTTGGAATATAGGCTTACTTAAAAAAAAAAGGTGGCAGGCGAATAGACGGATAACCTGATGGTAACCGATTGCCACCGCCTATAGACACTACAAGTGCCTTGCCAACCTTTTCCCTTTTTACCCAAATTATGCCTCCGGTCCTCATTTGGCGTTGGCACTAATCTTTATTTATAAAGAGACAAACTCTATAGACATTGACAAACCTTATATACAAACCGAAAAATCGAAACACTTAGGCGTGTCGCACACACACTCAAGAGTCGAGGCGGAAGCGTTCAAGAGGCGCACCGCCTCTGACTTTTCTGTACAATCAAATATGTCAACGCATACTGCCAGAGTCGCGGCGCAGTCGAGGCGCAGTCGAGGCGGCGGAGGTGCAGAGTCGAGTCGGCGACGCGGCGCGGGCGCACGGCACGCCGCCGCCGCCCCGACCCCGCCGCCATTTTTTCATCCATTCCATCCATTTCCATATTGAATGGGTGTAAACGATGCGCTGCACCAGTCTCACGAAACTCAGTACAACACCATCGGTAATATGAAACTCTTGGAAGTTTTAATGACAACCGAACCCGCCAAAGTAGGAAAGTAAGTGCACATTAAATAGTTACTATAACATCTCTCACTCTTTCATTTTAGCCGTTTAATACAGTCACGTTTAATACACACACACGGCCATTTTAACATTAGTCAATGTCATCTGTCTGTCAGTAAGATTACTTGACGGTTTTATTTATCTCATTTTAAATTATAATTTTAGCTATTTATTTCATTGTTATTTGCGTAGTTTTCAAACGTAATCTGTAAACCTTTGCAGTGTTTTACATTTAAATAAAAATGCCAGGGAATTCATGCGAGATTTGTGGTCTTAGAACAAATCGGATGGGAAACGAAAAACGGGCATTTATGGCTCAATTTCCACTGGATGAAGCTCGGTTAGTACATTTTATGAATTAATAAGGATCAAAAAAGGTGTATTTATTGATAATTTATTGTTTTTTTTAGGACATATTTTCAAATTTAAAATGTGTGAATAAATTTTACATAAACACTAGTGCAGTGAAATATTTTATCGACTAAGTACTTATCGATCAATATTTTTTTGTATGTGTGATTCATAAAAAGATGGATGAAAGGGATTTTAGCAAATTCTCTCTTTAAATCTCCTCTGTATCTAATTCCATTAAAATCAATTTAGCGACTGAGCTGTTACAATTATGAAAGAGTAGTTTTTGCATTAATGGTAGTACAGTCGGCGTCTATTCTGGTTAAGTTATCCCTCCCCTCCCCCACATGCAGTGTATGGACGGTCCAAAGATCTACAAGGGTAACTTGACGTGTCGCCGTGTGTACCTATTGATATGCTGTTATTTTACTTTGTGGGTGCAAACAATGGGTAAAAATAACAGGCAAAGACGACTTGGCCGCAATGTTTAAAAGGTTTGTTTCGGACATTTACAAAATAGCATTTTTATGTTTGTTACAGAACCTTCAACACTTGACACATCTACGTATTACCTACCCAGAAAACGGCGTCAGATAATTTGAATAAGAACAAGATCGTGCAGCCCGTACGTTCTTCGACTTGCTTAAATTTTGATTTAATTACTTGTAATATTTCAGACATTTTACAAAACTTAATTTTTATGTTTGTTACAGAACCTTTAACATTAACACACACCTACGTTTTACCTACCCAGGAAACGGCGTCAGATAATTTAAAAACGGATTATATATCTATAATGTATGTTTTAATTAAAAAATAAAATATTTTAATAACTTAATTTTTTACTCAAAAAATTATGGGGGTTATCGATATCATTTTATCGATAACGCTAGCCATCCCTATTTTTTGGGTCATGTTGGCAACATTGTTTTGTCAAAGTTTTAGTTAGGTTTGTTAGGTTGGCACTGACCGAGGTCATGTGTTTCATAGATTGTATCGTTTTCTTTTTTTACTACAGAGTCCCGTCTCTTAAACGTAGTGATTACTTGCTCAGTGCGCTGCACCTCCGCCTCGACTCTTATATCACACCACCGCCTCGACTGTGCCTCGACTCTGGCAGTGTGCTACCCGCCTAGCGCGTTGCAATTGTCGCTCAGCACCATCTATTAGAAGACAGTGGAACTACTAGTCTTGAAACGAAGTGAGGGCGGGTCGCTAGTTTTTAGCAAACTTTTTTTTTCAAAGATTCTTTAATCAAGTGAAAAATGCATCTACAGTAAATCGACAGATGTTCCTAGCTGGTTGTGGTGAACAAGATGATGGGCTTGACTGCTGGCTTTGACAGCCTGAGTACTGTCTAGGGCTGGACTGCCGACTCTTGGGTACAGGGTACTCTCTGGCACAGCATTTGATCACGTGAGGACAAGTGCACGGCTGCGGAAGATAAGAGATATAAAGATAGATATATTATATTCTTTATTGCACAGAAATAGAATAGATAAGTTAAACAACAGCTATAAACAGTCCAATAAGGCGGTATTATCGCGGTGTAGCGATTTCTTCCAAACAACCTTTAGGTGGAAGAGAGAAAACAGCGTGTTGACAATAGGGGTAAGGCAGTGCAAAGAGATAACGAGATAAGAGGTGACGCCTCGGTGATGGAGGTAGTCCACTTTCAGCACCCAAATTTTAGCTCCTAGACGTTCAGCATCTGGCCTAGTCCACATTTCATCATCATCATCATTTCAGCCAATAGACGTCCGCTGCTAGACATAGGCCTCCCCAAAAGTTCTCCACACAGATCGGTCGTATGCCACCCGCATCTAAGGGACTCGCCTTTCACCAGATTGTCGGTCCACCTTTAGCACTAGTCAAAAATATCAATAGGTGCTGAAAGTGGACTAGACCAGGTGTTGAATCTCCAGATGCTGATACTCTGGGTGCTGAGAGTGGACTACCTCGTAGCGATGACTCGATTTCTATGATGGAGGTCTTTGCCTTGCAGTGGTGCAGTACAATATGCTGATACTTTACTTTATTTGTTTCCACTTCTTTTCCATGTCGCGTCTTCCTCCTAATTCTCAAAAATTTTGGTCTCCTCTTTGGACATTTGCATATACTTCTACATCCTTTCCGTCTCTCAGCTGCAGCTCTCAGTCTTGATCTTATACTGGTACAGGACCAAGAGTTCCCAGAAGCTCGACAAGAGCAGCCAGTTCCTAAAATAATTCAAAAAGAAATTATACCGTTGAGTTGAGACTGAAGTGTATTTCTTCTGCATTGGTAGCTTAATTGCTACTAAGGCATAGATTACACACCGTTAAATTTTAGTCATTCAATCCCAAAGTAAAGCAATGAAACAGTTAATAAGCATGCTAGATTACAGCATGACTGTGTAGCAGCACCTCATCTTCATCATCAGCCTATTGCAATCCACTGCTGCCATTTTGATCGATCTTCGGCTATTTGCATCCAGCTGCAGCCAGCTATCTTGCCCAGATCGTCATTTCATCTGGCCTGAGGCCATCCTACACAACGTTTACGAAGACGCGGTCTCCCCTCCAGAACTCGTACCCCAAAGGTGGTCAGTTTTGCGGCAGATACGGCCATCGCACTACCACTTCAGCTTACTAATCCGACGAGCTATGTCGTCTATTCACGACCGAAATTGTATGCCTGTCCCTTTCACATGAGGCCTCTCAAGTAGGACACGGCAAATCGCTGATCATTGATACATTCTGACATACCACAGGAAAAGCCATAGGTGATAGAAAAACAAAAAAGCTGATTAGAAAACAATTAGTAGACCAAATAATACTTACCCATGACAATATTCAATGTCATAAGTTGAAATTTTCAATCACGGCCGTAGAGATTTTGGTAACCATGCCTCAGTGTAGTTGATTTGAAACTGAATTTCGCTTATATACTTGAGATAGGTACTATATGCTCTAATACTTCAGATTTTTTTATGATATAAGGGGCAGACAAACAGATGGATCACCTTATGGTAAGCGATTACCGCCGCCAATGGACACTCGCTACACCAGAGGAGTCACAAGTGCGCTGTCGACCTTTTAAAAAGGAATATGCTTTTTGAAGGTTTACAAAGGTTTTAACTGTGGGAGAGCCACGCTTCGGCATGAATGGGCCGGCTCGACCGGAGTGATACCACTGCCTCACAGAAAATCGGCGTGAAGCAGCCCCTGTGCTGTGTGAGTGAGGGTGTTTCGCTGAGTGAGTGAGGGTACTGGAGGCCTACCCGGGGGGAAGGGGATAAAAGGTTGGCAGCGCACTTGTAACTCCACTGGTGTTACAAGTGTCCATGAGCGGCGGCAATTGCTTACCATCAGGTGATCCGCCTGCTCGTTTGCTACCTATCACATAAAAAAAACAGGTCGTATAGCAGGCGATAGTTCACCCACACTCTATCAAGAGCGTTAAAAGCAAATAATCTAAAAAACATCCGCCAATTAAACCATTTTGCATGCTCCAAAAGACTGGACTGAAAAATCAGTTTCGCACAAAAAAAGCAACGTCACAGAGCGTTTGAAATGATAAAAACTCAGACAATAGAATTCGTTTCATACAAAAAAATACGTGACGTATTGTTTTCCGAACAAAGCTTGCACGTGAGCCACACATTAATGAAGGCTGCCAACTGCCAGCTATTATGTATGATAAGTGAATCTGTACAGGTGTATCGATAAACCGTTTCATCTTTGTCTTATTTTTAAAACAAAAGCCACACACAACACTACAATAAAAAAAAACAGTTTTTATTACAGGGTGTAGATGTATTGCTTGAACAATATAACCTGGACCTCTTTAAGGCAAGAGTGAATAGGCTTTTCACGGGCAAGCATGGCCCACCTTAGATACATCAGGTGTGATCGAGTTCAAATGCTTGTCTGTCGTAGAATAAAAAAGAAAAAAAAATACTATCTACTTATCTGCAAACATTTACATTCCTTTAACCACGTTTTCTTCCAACCATTCTGAACAACATTTATTCAAAAACTTGTCGATATTCATTGAAAAAATATTCGACTCCCCATACAAATCAACCGAGTCACGTGACCGACTTTGTATGGAAACTTGAAATTTTTTATGCGAGTTTTCAAAAGTACTTAATTACTCCACTGGCTCAGCGACCCGAAACGAGTCTTGGCCTCCGAAACAAGAGAACGCCATTTCGGTCGATCCTGTGCCATTCAAATTCAAAATTGATTTCAAAAGTCATAGAACAAAATATGTTGTTCAAGGAGTAGTCAAGGTAAACGTTCACAGATACACCCTGTATACTTAAACGTTTGTAGTAGCTATTTGGCGTTGGCAAATACTGCTAGGTACATCGCCATCGTCTACAAAACTGTGGTTAAGGGGCTATACGAATGAAACTAGCGCCGCCAACCTATTTACACTGATTGTGGCGAAAATACGATATTTTTGAAGAAAATAAAACATTACAGACTTAGATCCAAGTAAATTGGATTTTTCAAGATGCAATACAATATTTCTAACACGCTACAAGTAACAATAATGTTAATTATTGTTACTTGTCGCGTGTTTTATATATTGTATTGCATCTTGAATAATTCAATTTACATTTTATCTTAGTCTGTAATGTTTTCCTTTCTTAAAAAATCTCATATTTTCGCCACAATCAGTGTAAATAGGTTGGCGGCGCTAGTTTCATTCGTATAGCCCCTTAAGTATTTTGAAGTTTTTTTTTTAGTTGATTTACTTATAACCGTGTCAGTAGCCCTTTGATTTTTACGGGACAGTATTTTTATCCAATCATCGTCAAGCATTTGTGGCCGCAGATGAGCTACAAGCCCAAGGGCTCTCGACTTTACTTTGTAGAGTTAACGAAGTACGAATAGCAAATGAGCGCTCAAAGAGACACTGAAATCTACAAGTACGATCTACTTTGAGTAATTACAAATAATAATATCATTGTTAAATAGATAGGTACGATATTTATTAATAAGTTTAGAAGATGATATTGTTGTGTCTATTTGCGGCAGTAATTGCTTACCATCTACCATCATCAGGTGATCTGTCTGCTCGTCTGCCACCTATCACAAAAAAAAATTAAAAGTAAATAAATTGTGAAATGTGGAGGAGGGGTAGGGAGGCCTTTGCCCAGCAGTGGGACACGACGGGCTTTTAATAATATTAAAAAATAAATTGATCAATTTCCTGGAAGGTTAATCAAAACTAATTATTTGAAAAAAAAAAACTTTATTTTTTTATATGATAGGTGGCAAACGAGCATCCGGATCACCTAATGGTAAGCGATTACCGGCGCGCCGTCCATGAGAAGCCACAACACCAGCTGTAGAGTCTTGAATGCGCTGCCAACCCCCTTTCCCCAAATAAGCTTCCGGTACCAACACTCACTCGACGAAATACTGCGCAGGCGCTGCTTTACACCGGTTTTATAATGAGGCCGTGGTATCATTACAGTCGAGCCTACCCATTCATGCCGAAGCGTAGCTCTCCCACCGTTAAAGTTAGTTTTATAGCTGACCTGTGAAGTTGTAAGTGTTAAACTCATTACGTAACTTTTTTGACTGACCAGTTAAATAACACTCATGTAGAAATCTCTCTATACCGACTTTCATATTTAACCAAGCTTAGCTCCAGGGATTAATACCCATACACTTTCCCGTTACGAGCCTCATATCGGCACATCACAGGGATGTAGTGGCGTTATGGGCATGCAGTAATGACCCTCTGCTGACCTCATTTACGTTACTGTGTAGGTAAACTGACGGGTTTGTGTTGGCATTTGTTCGTTTCTATATAAACTTATGTACTGGCAAAAATAAAAGCAAATGTTTAAGTTTCAACAAAAAAAAAGAAAAAAAATCTGTTTTTTTTTTTGAAAGAAAGAAAGAAAATACAATTATTGATCATTACAACATTCACAGCACAGAAAACAACATAACAAAACAGAACGAAAAGCAACTTTTTTCGAGTAAAATAAATTTTTTATAGCATTTAAACAGCTTTTTTTTAATCATATAACTTCTGTAATTAAGTTCTAATTTGAACTTTTTTTTTATAGGATAAAAGTGTTTTTAAAAAAATTCAAGATGTAAAATTAATGTGCGTGAAAATGAAAGTTATGAAAGATGTGAAAAACCGTGGGAGACTGGTTTTCTGTGTTGTTGTAGTATCATTTGAGCTAGCCAATTCATGCCGAAGAATGGCTCTCCTAAACATCTATACTATTTATAAAGAGATAACTTCTATAAACAACGAAAAGGCCAATAGATAAACCGAAAACACAAAACGCTTGCGCGATGTAATTAAGCACAGCGCCATCTATTGGTTCATTTCTGAATTACGGTCCCGAAGCGAAATGAGGGCGGGCCACTAGTATAAGAATAAAGAAGTGATTTTGTATAAATATAACAACTAAACAACGTAAGTAGGTACGTAGTTATAATATATAGGTACCTTAAAAAACCTTAATATTTGTACAAAAATTCTCCGACTTCCTCAGGTTTTGACGAAAACATATCAAAACTCTGATACATTTCCCAGTAATCATCTAAATCGGCCAAGAACGAGCCGGATTTATTCGTAGAGTTTCGTGCTCTGAAAAGAATTTCTCCACGTATCGGATTAAAAGTGCCCGACAGGGTCCTATATTATTGTGGGAGAGCCACGCTTCGGCATGAATGGGCCGGCTCGACCGGAGTGATACCACTGCCTCACAGAAAACCGGCGTGAAGCAGCCCCTGTGCTGTGTTTCGCCGAGTGAGTGAGGGTACCGGAGGCCCACCCGGGGGGAAGGGGATAAAAGGTTGGCAGCGCACTTGTAACTCCACTGATATTGCAAGTGTCCATGAGCGGCGGCAATCGCTTACCATCAAGTGATCCGCCTGCTCGTCTGCTACCTATCACATAAAAAAATATATATTATTTTTACTAAAATTGCCCCACACAACGAGAAAAAAAAAGAAAAGAAATCTATGGAATTATTTTTAATTTCCCAAAACTGTAGATACCCTCATTGTTAAGATAAATAAGCGCACTGAGCTATCACCACACTCTGAAAAAATATCACCACATGTGACTGTGTGATAGTCACATGAGGTGATATAAAGCTAGAGCCTGAAATTCGTAAAGATTTAATTGGTGAAATAATAGAAAGTCGCCTATTATATTTATGTTTAGTACTATACAGAGTCATACGATCAAAATCTGATGACGAACAGTCAACAGCATTAACGATCACAATCAAAAACTCTATACTCACTATTGAGAGGAATTCGCGTCAGAACTGTATGAATCACTTTGAGGCTATACGGAGTTTGCGTTAGAACTGCATGAATGGCTTTGAGGCTATACGGAGTTTGCGTCAGAACTATATGAATCACTTTGAGGCTATACGGAGTTTGCGTCAGAACTATATGAATCACTTTGAGGCTATACGGAGTTTGCGTCAGAACTATATGAATCACTTTGAGGCTATACGGAGTTTGTGTCAGAACTATATGAATCACTTTGAGGCTATACGGAGTTTGCGTCAAAACTGTATGAATTTGACACCATAGCTCCGCTCAATTGTGAGTAAAGAATTTTTTTTCGTTCTTTGATCTTTTTCTTTTTGATTTTGATCGTCTACTGTTTACTGTACCACGTTTTAGGGAACCCTAAAATTCGTACATAAAAGTTGGAAGAGGAAAAAAGATTCCTCAGTCACATGGGACCGAGGCATCAGACTGGAAAATTGGATCCTCCGCTTTGGAATCGATGGTCTAATTTAGAAAGTTGTTACGGAACCCGCTGCAGATGTTAGCTCGACGACCTGAGGTTAATAGTGTGTGGAGAGCTTGGTTTTGAAAAACTAAAGGTCGTTTGTAGAAGATGGAAATTACGAAATATCTTAAAAGGAAATTGTTGGTCTCTTCTTTTTATTTAAAGGTGGGTCCAGACGAGCGTAACGTGTAATGTATGATTACGTCTAATTTAGCGTCAATAATGTGTACGGCACACAAATTCAAAGCGAATTGTGTCCAAACGAGCACCGCCTTTGTGTTCGCAAGAAAAACCGACAGCCGATGAATCAACCGCGAGCGCTACGCGAGCGTTACATGTAGGTAATGCTTGTAGTGCCGTCTACTCGTAGAATTCGTGTTACATTACACGGTGGATTACATTACACATTACACTCGTTTGAACCCACCTTAATAGCATCCTATTAAGGGGGATTAATAGAAGTCATATCGTCACAAAATACAAGCCAACAAACAGATGGTTGACGGTTGAGAGACAGACCCAGAAAAAGATGGCGTGACGATTTAGAACGCCACAAACTGAATCCACTAGCGCTGGCTGGTGATAGTGATAGAGACCAATGCAGGAGTTTGGGAGAAGCCTTTGCCCGGCTGTAGGATAGTTTAGGCTAATTACCAAGTTGTCAGATCAGCAACCGGATTACCTGATGGTAAGCGATTGCCGCCGCCTTATGCGCTGGCCTTTCAAGACCCTTTCCACCCGATTAGGGCTCCGAAACCCTCACTCACTCGGTGAAACACAGCTCAGGCGTTGCTTCTTTTGTGAAGCCGTGGTATCACTCTAGTCGGGCCAGCCCATTCATACCGAAGCGTGGCTTTCCCGCGGTACTAAGTTCGTGTTTTGTTATTTTTTTTTATTGAAAAATATATCTTGGTACTCCATAGCCACAAATATAAACATCACACTATTAATTGGTGGTATTGTTTTTGAAATAATTACCCACCATACCTATCACTGGGGGTATGGGCGGTGGTACAGTGGGTTAGAAGGGAGACTCGTGTTAGTCTATAAATTGGTATCTGTAATCTAAAATTAACAATATTTACTCTCATTTGGAAGTTTCATTTTCCACACTACGTCTCATTTTACAACTGTTTGATATTTGATCAAAAATGCATTATAGATGCGCATCGGAATGTTTGTGAAGCCGACCTGTCGCTACTTTATATTTGCACGAACATTGCTCTTCTTGTTTAAATACACCGAATCACATATAAATGTATTTTATTTAACTTCTGATTAAAATTTCAACAGTTTTATTTGATTTGAACATTTAAATAGCTATCTGCGGGCAACTATGTTACATAAGACATTAATATTTAGAGATTTTCTACATTTAACTATGTCATCATGCTATGACTGGTCCAATGGCACATTCTTAATGTGATAGTGGACTCACAACTACTCTGCTAACATATTGGGCCTCTTGTTCTCTGCAAAAACAACGCGACCGCTGTTTCACTTTCTGTGAAGAAGTGGCATCACTCTGATGGAACTCATAGATGGAAAAATTGGTTCTGTCGCGGACAAAAGTTTAATCCTTCGTATTTTTCATTGAAGTGAATGTGTTACGCCCTGCTACAAGATGGGATGATGACATTCGAAGGCTGGCCGGAGTGAGCTGGATGAGAGTGGCCGGAAATCGGGAGCGGTGGCGTGCATTGGGGCAGACCTATGTCCAGCAGTGGACGAGCGTGGGTTGCTGATGATGAATGTGAAAAATTTAGGTATCTTCTATCTCCTCATTGAAGTGAAATAAACATGTTCCAAATTTGATCGACAAAGAAACCAACGCCTAAAACCCCATCTTACCTCCAAAACGCAATTTCTCATTTCGCAAACTCAACGAAAACACGCAATTGACACAATCCCGATCTAAGTACCGGCACAAATACTCGAATCGGCAAACAATTTGGCGAGTAATCTGTCCCTCTCTAATTTGGTGTTCAAACAATCCTTTGGTAGAGTAAACACGAGCTGGCGGTCTCGGTAATTTGTTGTTGAAAATTGCGAGGATCTTTCCATTGTTTTTGTGGTCGCAAGTTAAGTTGGAAAATGTACGAATGAAAGAAAGGGAACTTTGTCTTATACTTACAATCCATACTAATATTATAAATGCGAAAGTAACTCTGTCTGTCTGTCTGTTACTCTTTCACGCCAAAACTACTCAACGGATTTAAATGAAATTTGGTATACAGATAATTTAGACCCTGAGAAAGGACATAGGCTACTTTTTATTGCGAAAAGGGGGTTGTAAGGGGTTGAAAGGGGGGTAAAAAGTTACTTTTCCACGCGGACGGAGTCGCGGGCGGCCGCTAGTAGATAATAAATAAAAAAATAAATGCGCCAGACAATCACACCAATCAATCTGGTCTCAATCTGGGGCAACCCCTGTACTATGAGTACCAGATGACGATATTTAACTGGGGCGTCAACCTAGGACACCCAGACCCGAGAAAACTTAGAAAATGACTAGTTTTCTAAATTGACTTGACCGGGAATCGAACCCGGGACCTTCCGCGCTTCGGGCGAACACCTTAGCCACTGCGCCAACGAGGCCGTCGATGTTAGCTTAAGCACGTCTTGTGTACACATATCTTGTAACCAATCTTGAACCGACCGTAATTAAATGGTATAAAACCATCATACTATATGAATCTGAGCATTATACAATAGATTTATCCTCCGGTAAACTTTGGTCTACTCGGGCTTTACAGCATTAACTTTTTTTTTTATATATTATAGGAAGGCAAACGAGCAAGCGGGTCACCTGATGGTAAGTGATCACCGCCGCCCATGGACATCAGCTACACCAGAAGGAGTGCGGATGCATTGCCGGCCTTTTAGGAAGGTATAGGCTCGTTTCTTGAAGATTTGAATGTCGTACCGGTTCGGAAATACCGCTGCGGGAAGTTGATTCCACAATATAACTGTCGCACTCAGAGAGATCCATTAACTTTAATTGTTACTTAAGAAAAAATATTGACTTATTTCATTACGTAAAAAACTATCCAAAATTAAGGTAATGAACATTGAACATTCAGGTAAAAGGACATCTCTGAGAGCGGACTAAGTGTTTAGACCCCGAGTTAAACTTGTATAACTTACCGATATCAATCTCAAAACTTTGACCAACTCTCGATGCTCATCCTCAGATATCCATTCTGAAACTCGGGCCTCGGTAATTTTCCAGTTGGATGCGCATCTCAATAGGGGGATCCGTGAGGCTTTGTAGAAAAGTTCCGGTGCGTAACTTTTGCGGTGCGGAAGATATATTTGGTCGTAAATATTTTGTTCCGTGAACACTATTCAAAAGTTTGGATTTTTTTTATGAGATAGAGGAAAAGAAGAAAATTAGTAAGGGATAACGATAAGGGTTTTACTGTGGGAGAGCTACGATTCAGCATGAATGACTTAACTAGAGTAACACCACCTCACAGAAAAGCCGTGAGCCGTCTGCTCGTATGTTAACTATAATAAATAACGTAGAAACTATGTTGATGGTCAACTGTCGCACTAAGACACTTTTTTTTATGTGATAGTTAGCAGACGAGCAGGCGGATCACCTGATGGTAAGCAATTGCCGCCGCTCATGGACACTTGCAACACCAGTGGAGTTACAATTGCGCTGCCATCCTTTTATCCATCCGCATCCGGTACCCTCACTCGCTCGGCGAAACACAGCACAGGGGCTGCTTCACGCCGGTTTTCTGTGAGGCAGTGTTATCACTTCGGTCGAGCCGGCCCATACATGCCGAAGCGTGGCTCTCCCACAGTTAAATTAACACTTCAATTGAACTTTAAGATTAAAAAATAATAATGACCCTCTCTGAACTTTTCTCCGGTGGCCAAACTATTATTATAAAGCGACTAGTGGCCCGCCCTCACTTTGCTTCGGGACCGTAATTCAATAATGAACCAATAGATGGCGCTGTGTCCGATTACATCGCGCAAGCGTTTCGTGTTTTCGGTTTACCTATAAGCCTTGTCGTTGTCTATAGAAGTTATCTCTTTATAAATAGTATACACATTCGACTATACGTATAGCGATAGTCTTAGTAAGTCATTATGACTGCATTATGGCTAGATCTAATTCCATACCTGGTCTATTGTTTTTAGTATGTACAGCCACACATCAAAGTATACATTCTGTCAAATTTCTTCAATCGACTAAAATCTTCGTGTCAAACTCATTAGGTTGAAAATCAGTTGAGGAAAGACAGATTGTGGTAACCTGATGTGTGGCTGTCTGTACTTGACCAAGTCTAAATTTAATTTTAGGTGACGATAAAATAAAACAATCATTATTTTATTTTACTAACCATTTATATTTGTTTCCGAAATTTTATTTCTATTCGTAAATTACACAATAATATTAATTTACAAAATAATAGATGTTAAACAATCAGTCTTTTTGAAGATAATTATTTTAAAATTTAAGTACATGAGTAATACAGAGTGCTTTCATAAATATGTTACCCGACTGAGGTCCGATTTTTTTTTATGTGGTAGCAAACGGGCAGGCGGATCACCTGATGGTAAGCAATTGCCGCCGCCCATGGACACTTGCAACACCAGTGGAGTTACACGTGCGCTGCCAACCTTTTATCCCTTTCCCCTCCCCGGGTGGGCCAACGGTACCCTCACTCACTCGGCGTGAGAGACTCACACAGCACAGGGGCTGCTTCACGCGCCTTAGGGCCGATTTGACTAATCCTCTGTTAAAAATATAACATGACGTGATCGTCTGCCAATTTCTGCAAAAAAAAATCTGCGCCCCATTTGTGCCTTTGTCTTACTGAAAACTAAATAATATTTATCTTAACGTCGTAAGACCCAAAAGCCTTTTAAAAGGCATAAATAAATAAATAAATTGAGACAACATCACATACATTGTCCTGGTCCCAAACTAAGGTTTTCCCTTGTACTATGGAAACCAGAAACAACGAAGGAACTACAAACACCCAGACCCAACACAAATATCTGTTTCATCAACAAACATTTGCGTTGGTGCGGGAATCGAACCCGCGACCCTTGCGTCTCAACCGGCGCTCAAACCACTACACCAAACGGGTCGTTAAAACAATTGATTTTCCATTGTGTCTGCTGTCTGGGCTTTATGACGTTAAAATAACTTGCTGAAATGTTATACTGGGCGAAGGGAAGGAAGGGTTAACAACACGCCAAGGGTAGTTGCCGCGGGAGAGCATTTGGCATGAATGAGCCGGCTCGACCAGTATGATACCACGGCCACACTGAAGACCAGCGTGAAGCAGAGCCAGCGCTATGTTTCTTCAAGTGAGTGAGGGTACTTAACGCGTGGGTGGCGCCAATCGCTTACCACCAGGTGATTCGTTTGTTCGTTTTCCACCTAACACATAAAAAAAAGTTTTGCAGCGTAGTGGGTCCGGCGTATTCCCGATCTTAACAGGTTTTTGTTCTTCATCCTACCACTGTATATAACTACTAGTGGCCCGCCCTCACTTCGCTTCGGGGCCGTAATTCAGAAATGAACCAATAGATGGCGCTGTGCTCAATTACATCGCGCAAGCGTTTCGTGTTTTCGGTTTACCTATAAGCCTTGTCGTTGTCTGTAGAAGTTATCTCTTTATAAATAGTATAGAATATAGAATGATATCACTCTGTATTATCATGTAATCTAGTAGTATATATAAAAACCATAAAATGACATCAAAAAATGTAAACCTTAACATTAAAAGCAAACAAAAAGATAAAACATTTCAAAAACTTAGCAGCCGTCGTTATTATAATAAATAAGTACTTACAAAACATTTTAATACTAAACTTTGGCAAAATTAGATACTTTTGTATAGTAGATATGTATAGGTCTTTTAAAAGTGTCTTTTTTGTAATAAAAATGTGAAAATAACTCACTTTGACATTGACATATTTCAACAATAAATTATAATATGGGTTAAGTCTTTATTGTTCTGTAATTTACATTGATTGGTTGTGCCACTGCTAATAAATGTCTTCTTTATTATTATAGTAGTAAGAAACTTCATTGAAAAATAAAATAAATAGACACAGAAGACCAGCTCAAGCTGACATCGATATTGAAGAATTCGTTGATTATTTTCGGCAGTACCTATAATGGTGTAATGTCTCTTTTACACAATTTCCGGTTTTGTTAGTTTTATAGTTCTGTATTCGACTTCGAATTATGTACAGTTCTGTTTCTATCTCACACCGAATTACACCGAGATCACTGTACTAGCAGTACTGGCAGTCTGTAGTACTGTAGTAGGCAAGTCGTTCTGTGTCTATGTATTTTATGCCATAGTAAATTTTTTGCACTCTGCTTTGAATCATAAAATCTCTAAGTACACAATTTCATACTGAAAGTTTACATCTTTTTACATAATGTGATAGTGCAACAAAGAAATATGAAATCGTTTAAAAAGTTATCCCAACATTTGTGTTAGTTAAGTAGTTTTACAGATATCAATTTTGAACACTTTTGACGCATTTAACTGTCTTTAGGGTTATTATGACCAAAGCTAAGCATTCAATATTATTATTTGGATTGGGCTGCAGATTCATGTACCTGGTGTTGTTGTTACTTGTTTAAAATACTTTTTGTAGGTATATTGAAAGAAAATTTAAAATATACAGGCGAACCACAAAAACGCATTAAACTTCTTTAAGCCATTTGATAACAATGTTTTGGCACTTCATTATTCAATATAAATTGAATCAGATTCAATTTTAATATCAAAATCAATAACAAAGTCAAATAATTCATTCCTACTAATTATCTACACTTACATTTATAATTGTTTTATTTACAATTTACTTAGAAGTACAAAAATATTAAAGAGCTAAAAGGTTTCTTTCCCTAGGGCTTAAGCAGCTTAAGGATATTTTGATACAAAGTAAAGGTACATTTGGAAAGTAGGAGTTTGGAAAGATAAAATCAATCGCAAGTGTTGTACTTAGATATTGTAGCTTTCAAATTGGCATTCTTCTTAATCACAGTTTAAAGTAAAAGTTACGATGATTCTGTCATTATTATGTCCTTTCTTGATAGAATCAAAAGCGTAAATATACACGAGGTATCAGTGAAGATTTACATCCCTGTAACCACGTATACCAACCATTCTGAACAGATATGTTAAATACGACTTTTGGAAATGCTCCTAAAAAAAATCAACTTTTCATACAAAGTTGTCGTGACACGGTCAATTTGTATGGAAAGTCCAGTAGTTTGTAGTCAAAAGGATGTTAATGTTCACAGATAAGCTTTGTATGATATTATGAACACATTCAGATAAATTGTCGATATTTTTAATAAATTTTGATTAGCAGCGAAGGTTATCCAAAATGAACATAGGCTATTGTACTTACTTAATCACTAGTTTGTCGGTATATAACATTTATAATGTCAATGAGAAAACATTCTATTGTGGTAATGAACACAACCATTAAAATTAGATTAGACTAGATTCCTTTAAACACTACAGCTACCTGTGATGTGGCACTCTGCAGGCTTCTGTAAGTAAAAAAAAAACTTTAAGTAAGAGATAAACTATTGACTCCTATATTTAATTGCCTTGGGGCACCCACATCGCTCGCTTAAGAGTAGATGTTGGTAATTTTTATCTTTTTATTTTATCACTCCTTCCGTACTTACCTATACTCTTTCAGTTCATTAAACGTGATGTCTATCAAATGTATTATTTCGCTTTTTTTATTTAGCATGCCTTTTATTCTCCACCGACACATCTCAAATGCTTTTTTTAATTCCCCACCCATAACGATTTTGTTCCCGTCTCTCACCTCCATAAAATGAAACTCATGTAGAGACAGCCGCACATCAGGTTACTACAATCTGTCAAATTTCTTCAATCGAACCTCGCCTTTATGTCAGACGTGTTTGGTTCAATATCAACTGAGGAAATTTGACAGATTGTAGTAACCTGATGTGCGGCTGTCCGTACCTACGTACATTAGTTAGATTTAAATAGAGAGTTTTTCTATGTAGAAATAATTGAAGACACTGGTGGTACTCAGAGAAAGAAAAAGCAAAGTCGCTATTTTGTTAAGGAAGCGATTTCTAAAACTTACTTCTTGGTACACTTTTCAATGTTGTTGTTCTTGAGACACAATCACTTTCTTCCGATTCTGATCTCATTTGAAAACTCGTTTCTGTAAAACAAGAAATTTCTTACAAATCGATTCAATTGAAAATATTACTTTCACGATATTCAGATAATTACATCATCTATAACAACAAATAAAGTAACTATTGACATTTTCTAAAAATAATTAATCAGTTGACAAAAAATATAAATACATAGCTTTTATGAAGCCATTTGACATACACAGAATTTATTAGAAGTAGTTATTGAAATAAATATGCTAAAACATGACTTACCACTGTCATATCGGGATTTGCTGTTACCCGGTAGATGAGCTCTACTGGGAACCTCTTGATTATCCACGTGACCGAATGTTCTGAATCCTATAGCAAACTGCGCATAAGGACTTATTTCGTAGAGTTCTGAAAGAACAAAATCGCGACATTTAGATTTGGGTACCTACGATTTATTTTAACAAAATAGAAATAACTATTACAAGTAATATTTTCAAACGTGTTAACTACTTTTACAAACAAACCTCAAATGTTGAATAGTTAAGTGATAATTATGCACAGACGTTCAATTTATCATAACCAGTCATGATAAACTAAATCTACATTGTTTGTCTGTTAATAATTTTATTTCATACATTTTAGTATTTATTCACTGACTACCAATAAAATTGTTTTTTGTTTTGGTGTAAAAATTTCCAAGTAAGTATAAAATGTTTTTATTTTTATCTTAGGCTACACTATTTAGTCAAACTAACCATGCTTAGTATCCGCAGTCAAGTGGACTGGGGTGCTGTAAACTCTATTGTTAACATCAGCTGGCATACTTTGGGGAGTATTCACTGTAGCATTGCTGCGTTCTGATTTGCATTCTGCTGTCAGAGAATTTCTATACTCCGTTAGACGATTATGGCTGCAAAGATGTACACATTATTTTTATAGCAGTAACATACTTATTACGTAGAAACAATGGATGAGGCTGCCAAGGATCGTAGGGAGTGCAATGGGGTGATAGAGAAGAGCCTTATATAAGTATAAGGCTCTTCTCTATCACCCCATAGCAGAGGGTGGATGTGGGCCGATATGAGCTTGAAGAAGATACTTATTACATAACATTATTTATTACTTTCAACGTAATCTTAATTTAAAACACATACATTTAGTAAGCATATTACGTGCTTACTTTTATGCACTCATAGAAGTTAAAAACTTTCAAGTAGGGCTGTCAGAAATCAAATTCACCGATATTTCCTGAGTTGAAATTACCTATGTTCTTCAAAACGTTCCACCAACAGTTAAATCAACTTTGTAATTATAGCTAGAAATTTTAAATATAATTTATGCAACTACTCACTTATGTCTCTTCACAAGGATGTAAACGCAAGTAAACGAACAGATCATCAGTAAAATAGAACTGCAGATGATGACCAGCATGTTCAAGTCGAAAAAATCTGAAGGTGGTCCAATCGATTCTGAAATACAAACGTCATAATATTTTTAAATATTTTTATTAAAAATGCTGAAACCTTTTGCATAGTATAAGTCCTAAAGCAATGTAAATATTTACTAATTAACTGAGCCTAAAATATTGCTAAAGTTCTACAAAAGTAAAAATAACTGTTATACCACATATAAAATTAAATCTTACTGCCATACTCAAAGACGTTAATTAAACCTTAACTGTCATTTAAGTAAAAATGCTGATATTTATTTTAATAGACAAAAAGAGTTTCTATAATTAAGATAATAGGCATTATGGTTTAATGACGTCTCGTCGTCGTCGTCAGTGTGGCAGTTAATTAGATAAATAAGGATATTAAAGTACATAAGTAACTAAAGAAACAAGCAAATACCTCCTAAAGTAGTAGTTGTAGCATAACTATACAAAGACGTAGATATTCCTGCAGCATTCTCCGCGGTGACTTTGATCTGATACCATTGGGCAGGAGTCAGGTCTCCAATTACAAAGGAGTTGGGCTGATTCAGAATGGAAGAGGAGTATTGACTCCAAGCTGGTTCTATGTGCGGCTGGAAATAAGATGACGATTTTATCAAAAGTCTTAATCATTATCGTTATAAAGTAGTCTTAAATAATATTCATAGAAAAGATAGTAAAAATTAAGGGATTTTGGGTTCAAAGATGATTAAAATAAATTTAATGAAATCTATTGCGTATACAATATCCGCAACATAACTGTTGGACTCAGAAACGTTAGGTCAATATTAAACATAACATGGCGTAATATTATAGAAAGGTTTTCATGTGCAAAACCCCTTGTCAGCCTAAATCTGAACGAAGGCCAAATTGGACCATAGACTATAAGAAGAAAATACTAGTTGGACAAAGGTCTAACACTATTATAAAATCTATTGCTCTTTGGCATGTAACGTAAAAATAAAGCCAATGAGACCGCAATTACTAGTATGCCAGCTAGCGCATCATCCATAAATGACAGTTTTCATTCTTATTGTGGAGAAAATAAGATGGAATTTTAAACTTACAAGTTTATTCTCAGCCCTCTTCCACACTTTGCCTCCATACTCCCGATACTCGACTTCAAACCTGGTGATCTCACACCCGTTGTCATCCCAGCCGCTGAGCTGGATGTAGATATGGCTCGCATTGCTCCAGAACCACTCTGTGCTTGTTGGAGATATTGGAACTGGGAGGGAAAGAAAAAAGAAAACTATACTAAAAGGAAATACTACAACGTAATTGAAGCAAAATATTTCTTATAGACATATCAAAGGCAAGGCATAAGCCTAACCAGTTCATCTTCAATAGTTTTGTATTTTAAGACTTAAGATTTTGGACGATTTAGTCATTGCCTATAGATGAAAATGCACAAGCTTAAAAATTAACCTTCCATGAATCTTGCAAGTGGTCATATCCATATGATAAACAACGGCAATATCTTAATATAATACTTGGCCCTGCTCATGAGACCCTGAAAAGTTCGTGGTTTCCATAGACATAATTGCAAGCTGCTTGTAGAACTTACCTCCCCCTAATGTGGTAGCATCAACATACGACGGCTGCGAGGCACCCACACTGTTAGCTGCCGTCATTCTGATGGAATACTTGGTGCCACACTTCAGACCCTGAAGGGTGTAGTCTTGGCTCCCCTGGAGAGACGTGCCTTTGTTAGTCCATGCGTCTTGCCAGGATCCGTTAGCTTCTTTCCAGGTTAAGTTGTAACCTGGAAGATTTAAATTATTTTTCTTAAAGTCGTACCGTAAGTCTCCCTTGAGATTGTGGCGAGTATTACAGGATTAAACAACTTCTAAATTCTTGATTCATTCATATTTCTCTAACAAAAATTTCCCACTCCTACTTCTGGTTATCTAGCAGCGGCATCTCTTGTTACGGGGTAATATGGAGTAGTGTCTGAATACATTTCTTATGTCGATATTTGATTCGCAGAACTGTTGACCAAGTTAATGGGTGCAAAAATGATTTAATGCAATATATTGCTGCGAATGGCCGATAGGTATCGGCCATTCTTCCCTTTAGACCAAGGGATACTTCCCTTTAGACCAAGCAAATTCTTTTTAGACCAGTATCCCTTGCAACTAGTTTCATATATTGTGATCTATGCTATCATACTCTTTAATTTCAAAACCTGTTCTTTTCAGAAAGTTCATTATTTGTTTTATACTTAGATTTCTATCTTCGTTGACGCCTACGACATGCTTTCCAAGATCTATGCCTCTTTTGCGTATCAGTGGTAAACTTACTTATCTTCTGCGGTTTTTGCTGTCCGTTCCTCGGTGGGTCCCATTGCAAGCGCAACGCGTTTTTATGCGCTGTGACACGCAAGCTCGGCGGTTCCGGCGTGGGTAGCACCCACACGGCATACGACACGGAATCAGAACCGTACAGGTTCTTCGCTAAGCAGGTGTAGTTGCCGCTTAGGGATTGATCGATGTCTGGAATTGAAAGGTGTAGATTTAAAAATAATTTTGCTTTTCTAGATTTTTTTAATCTATATGGATACAATTGCTAATATTCACCTTTAATCAGACCGAAATATAATGTTTGACGATAAGAACACCGTATTTTACTACTCAATGCCTATATTGCGGGAATTAAGTCAAAACATAATAATCCATCATTTTGTGACGGCGATCATCTTAAACCGGCAGAAATGACACATAGCTCCGGAACACTTCCAAATATATTAGCCTTTCAAACAACAAACAAAAATTAAATGGGTTTATTCGTTCATGAGCTTCAATGGCACAGACAAATACACACACAGACGGACAGACACGTCAAACTTATAATTTTCGTCGTTAAAAGGCTTAAGTATTTGGGCGGTCTTATTTATATCATCATCATCTTCGAGGTAACCAGACTACAATCAAATCAAAATACTTACTATTTATTAACAGGCTATCATCATGGTTCCTGGTGAACCTCGGATGATGAGTGATGATGTTGTGCTTGTGGTACCAGACGGTTCTGGGGGGCGGGACGCCCACGCACTGGCAGACGAGGAGCAGGGAACTGCCCACTCCTACTGAGATTGGTCCCCCTAGGGATGCTACTCCTGCTACCACTGGAAATAGAAAAAAAAAGTTAGTAAGTTAGTAGTTATTTACAGTTGTACCGGATTGGTATCCCAAGATACAAGCTTAGCGTAGTTTAGGTACCCCTGGAAACTATGTTGTTTATGTACATTTTTAAGTCATTTGAAGGTAAACAATTGACCTCCCGTAACCAGCAGATACATCCATCTACCCATGTGTCCATTCTAAGTCTTCAAATTCCATTTCACTCAGGTTATGCTTCCAGTACCCTCAATCATTTTCAACACAGACGCACAGACGCTAATTCACTCTGGGAATTGAGAGTTTCCTGTGACTTCCTGGTGTTACTCCGGGCGGGCTGGCCAATTTTATGGTAAAGCATGGCTCCTAAGGTTAGTGAAATTGTTCATTCCTTCTACATACCTCTTGAAGATAGCTCCGCATGAACCCTATTACTGGGCGATCCTTCACCAGCAGACGTATGAGCTCGTACGAAGACTTCATACTGCGTGCCAGAAGACAGTCCTGGTAGAGGAAACGTCAGCTGTCGAGACTGCTCCTGGCTGGCTTCTACTCGGTAACTTTGTGGGGCACTGGTGCTGGAACACGGGGATGAAGGTGCCAACTTAATACTTTTGCTCCGTAATGTTACACAGAGGGTATCATAGGCCGTGATGAGACCCGATTTAAACAATCTTCATCCGATGATAAATCCATAGTGTAACGCACAATTGCAATAAGTATGAAGTTTTTCGAACGGATGAACTTTGTTTTTTTTTGTTTGAAAGGGTATATAGACGAAATTGTTCTTAGCTTTGTTTACCTTACCTTGAAACGGGCTTCACATAAACAGTATAGTGCGTAATTTCCCCGTTAGCCTTGTCTGGTCTCTTCCAGCTGACCAACAGTGATGTAGAAGATGACACCACCACTTTGATAGCTGAAGGCGGGCCAGGTACTGGAATCAAATCATTTAGTTTAAGAGAGTAACGCCCCGTTGGTTTATTGGTTTAGGTACCAGGCCATGATACTTAAACCAATACTGGTTGTATTTGCTGGTGGGATGTTGGGGTCCCGGGTCGAGCAAAAGTATGTTTAAAATTTTTCGACCACATCTCGGGCCTGTGATCAACAATCCGCATTCATCAAGCGTGGTGATTAAAAACCTAATTCCATCATAGCAGCGATGACTTGATATCTATGATAGCAGCATTTGTCCTGCAGTGGGACAGTATTTAGGCTGATACTTTATTTTTCTTTTATAAGAGAGTTGACATGAAATAGATGATTTTCTATACCCGTCTTACAAACTTTACAAGGGCTTTATTATGAACGTGTAATGGTCGCTTTGGTTTGGTTCTTCAATTTAAAAGTTTCGATGTTTTATTGTTATTACCAGAATTCCCTAATTCTTTTTGATTTGGACGCAACCAGCCTAGGGGGCAATTCAAATGCACTCGACATTGAAGTCGAATTGGAGATTTGTTTGGAAGAATGTATGAAATCTCTAAATTCGACTCCAATGTCGAGTACACGAGAATTGCGAACCAGATACTTACCATCCTGAAGAGTGGTGCAGACGATCGGGAAAGAGAAGGGTCCAAGGCCATAGTTGGAGAAACCAGCGACTTTCACCGTGTAGTTAGTATACTTGAGAAGCGCTTGAAGATAGAGTTCGGTGTGTGGTGAGCTGATGTTCTGCCAGGGACTATCTGAAAAGGTATTAATCAGTAATTTACCCTTTTTGATTGATTTTGATAATAATTTTTTTATGTGGTGGTAGACGAGCAGACGGAACACCTGATGGTAAACGATTGCCGCCGCCCATAGACACCTGCAATAGTGCGCGACATACCGTCAATGCGATTTCCCCCCAATGGGGCCTCCCCTTTACTCGACGAACCACAGCGCATCTGCAACCAATCCTGTCAACCTCATATATGGATCTCACGGCCGCTTACAATCAGGCGGAGTGAGGTCTCTTAATTGTCCTCAATATAAAAATAGCTGCCGATTCATGCCGAAGCATAGCTCTCCCACAATTCAAAAACTAAAAATTATTGATTCAAAGACTAATGCCCAGAATAAAAAAAAAACAATGGCATCGTCTTATGATAAGGATATAGGTAATAACTTATGGCCTAATTCGGCGTTTTCCTACCTGCCTAAATGCGACAGCTACAAACCTTCAGTACTGAAGAAAATGGAATATCCTAGCAATGATGCCCCAGGTGAATTAATGGGCTGCCAGGACACTCGCAGCGATGATGAAGAGACTCCTCGACATTCCACTCCTGATGGCGGCTGTTCTGGTGCTGAAATGGATTTTTTTTTAATTTAGTAACATATAGGTATAATATTATGGTGGTAATATGCAGCATAATATTAAGGTATATCGTATCTTCTTTTATACTATTTATAAAGAGATAAATTCTATAGAAAACGACAAGGCTTATAGGTAAACTGAAAATATGAAACGCATGCGCGATGTAGGTAATCGACGCCCAGTATAGCTGGAGGCACGAAAGTATAGCGATGACCGTTATTTTGCGCACTTGTAAAAAAGAAGACTTTCTATCAAAATTGGTTTCTGCGCACTCAACGTCATAACTACACTTTCTTGCCTCAGACTATACCATCTATTTGTTCAGTTTGGAACTACTATTCCAAAGCGAAGTGCGGGCGGGCTACTAGTCTGTGAATAAATACATTCCAAAATATTAATAATACTATCATCAGCAGCGAAGTAAGTACTAAGTATGATACTTAAATTCAACTTCTTACCTCCTTCTCTTGTAGTTTGGTAGACTGGCAAAGAGAACGGACCATTTCCAGCTGAATTAAAGGCACTTACAGTCACAGCATATCTGAAACATTACAATAGAACTTCGTTAAGCAGAATTATTACTAAATATCGCTACAAATTTGGTCTTTCAGTCTAAATTACTTACCTAGTATTTTTAAATAGTCCACTTAACGTTGTTTCTTGCTTTCCTTTTCTAGACATTACTTTTACCATTTTTGTTTGAGTGTCATTTGGGCCTGAAATAAAATTAATCTAACTTTAGTTTGAACAAATAATTATGAAAGAGATATATTTTTTATCTACCTACGTAAAGCAAAACTAAAATATTTAATACCAACGGTAAAAAAGAAACAAATTTATTTTGTGTAACTATTCATAATTTTATTGATTACCTGATTCTCCGCTAATTCTGGGCACAGCTTTAACATGGTACCCTTGTAACTGTCCATTATGGCTCTCCCTAGGCGGTGGGATCCATGATACAAGGAGCTCTCCAGGATTATCTGTCTGTTGTACTTGGACTCCGAGTGGAGTCGATGAGGGTGCTGTCAAAATATTTGATAAGCTTAGTAATTTCACATTCAAAAGAATAACGCCAGAGGAAATTTCTGTCTCAAATAAATATATTGCTGTTACAAAAGTTGTTTCAGAAAATGTACATCAGAGTAAGATGAACAAATACAAGACAAAAGACTCCTACTTAGTAAAATTTTTTTGCGTCTTTCACATTTTTATAATTTCCTTACATACTGGGTATATCTTTGAACATTTAAATCCCTTAACACTTAACCAGGCTATGAACCATATGAGACCACCAGATTTTGAACTTTATGCAGTTATGATAAGGTTGAAAACCAATGAAAAAAAAAATTCCAGTGGCCTGGTTAAGGGTTAAACCACGTCTGGTGAACCATATTTGGTTCAATGACTTTTGGAATGTTATGTATGTTTCGAACAACTAGACAATACTATACTACATCATAGTAATTTATTTTACCTTCTTGTTGAGTAGTAAAATGGACGGGCTGAGTATAAGGGCTCAAGTCCACTTGATTCCCAGAGGCCACTCGAACTCTGTAGTCGACTGCTGGCTGGAGGTCCCGCAGCTCTAAGCTCTGACGCAAATCACTGTCTTGCCTATAAAGCAATGTAGAATGTAATAATTATAAGCCAGTCTACGAAATATATCTTCTATAATGTATCCCCAATTTATATTGGAGATAATATATTCACACGTATTAACTTTATTCTCGTCGGCCATTCGGCTTTTCTGTCACTCTCACTCATGCGTATTTACCAATCTCACAGCCCCCAAAAGTAAAAAACTATGAGTTTTAAGTCATTAGTCGCACACTTTTGAAATGTTTTGAAACAGTACATCTATTAATGATTATGTCATCTAGATATACACTTTTGATAGTTTTTTTTTTCTGAATAAAAAAAGCTACCTGCAGGTAAATAAAATGTGAAGGAAGAAATTTCTCACCGTGTTACGTTAATACTCTTTAGCGGTGTCCCACATCATGAAGTCTGTAGTAGTATACTGCATGGTGTAGTACTGGACGTGCGTGCTGATGGTATCCCGCCACGAGAGCTTAGCTGAGTTGCTGGTGACAGAATCCACTTGAAGGTCGAGTGGTGGTGTTGGAGGTTCTGAAGTTATCAAATAGAATAAACTAAACAATAAAATATTCAACATCGTTGTATCCGCCCAAATCCACTCCCTTAAACGTTGAAGCTTAAAACGTTGTAGTCAACATATTTCATCCAATTTCACTACAGTTAAAAATAAATTGGTCGGTTTCGTAAATGTAGGCATGATAAATTTTGATTGTACAATATTTTTGTCAACACAGTCTTAGACAAAAATAAGATTTTAGCATAACCGTAGATGCAGAGAGATCAACTAGTTATAATGAATATACACCTGTTTTTTGCTATCCCATAGCTTCAAGTACATTTAAAGTAATTTTCTGACTTTAAGAAACATTTGGCTCTATGTATATTAAAAAAATAATCGCGTCCACATAGAAACTTTATCAGTCAACTGATGATATTTTTTTATGTTTACCCTATGTTTCTTCTGGCAAATCAGTTATAGATATTCAAATTCATGACTTTAATTTATTGTTACTAATTCAAAGTCGTAGAAACACAACAAAATTAAACAAATACTCACCAAGAATATTAAGATTAACGTTGTAAGCGGCAACTCCATAGGGGTTGCTGGCTCTACACTCATACGTCCCTCCATCTCGACTCTCCACGTAATTTATGTTGATAATACTCTTCACACCATTATGAGTTAGAGTCTCGGATATAGTTATTCTGAAAAAGAGAAACATTGTTATAGTTTTTTTAGCTCTTAAGACTTTGAAAAAGTAAAATGCTTATTAGTGTAAAATTCCATTAAACATATGGAATAATTCGATGTGATTAGGTATTTTATTAACACTAATAGAAGCTCGCAGCTATTCTTGCTGAGAGTTCAGTTTGCCACTAAAATATTTTTTCAAAATAAATCACAGGTAAATACCCTACATAATAGTTAGTCCCTTAATGATAGTCGAAAAAATTACGAGTTAGAACTTTAAAGTGATCGGCATTATATATACCCACTTATCTGTGCATAACTGTAATAATTTGATTCTACTGGTAGTGAAAGTAAGTTTTAAGCAGCATGTTACGAGTATATATAGCATCATTAGTTACAAATCACCCACACGTGAAAGAACAAGCATACAAAATCTATAAAAACGGACGTCCACAGCTTCCGCAAATCGGGAAGTTCCCATTTCATCTCATTTTCAACTATTTGTATCTCGTTTATTCTATATTTCCATTACAAGTAGGCTTTTGTGATTTTAAAGGAAAATTACAAATATAGTAATACTAATGAGTTTCATAATGATGAGTCGACATGTTATACAGATAGGCTTTAGAGGAGTAGCTGGAAGGCCTTGTGATACAGCACACGAAGCCTCCGAGCTAACTGCCGATCTGAATGCACTTAGAGCCCTAGACACCTAACGCCACTAGCGCCATCTATCGGACTTTTCACGAACTAGCATGCCCGGGAATAACAGGAATGGCGACTGCAATGCCGTTTTTAGGGACTGTTTTACAAGACTTGTAGTGACATCTATCGGTGTTTCCACGTAATATTATTCCAGGAATTATTCGGGGTAAGTTTGGGAGTGCTTGTTGGAAACGTGCAGGAATAGGGAAATCCAGGTTTACATAGCAGTGTATAATTTTAGCTGAAATCACTAGATGGCATCTGTGCTTTGATGACGTCAAGTAAGGATGTAAGTTGTAACGATTTTTAAGAATAATAAATAAATTTTCAAAAGTTATTATTTTTATCTTTCCAGAAGGAAAACAGAAGATTCAGCATGAAAAAAATCTAAACACCAAACTTCTAAGAAAAGCCATAAAAATGGAAAAAAAAAGAAATTTTTGTCTTGATATAAAATGCTATACTAACAAAATAGTAGTTTCTTTATTGTCTTTCTGTATCATAACATAAAAAAAAATAGCAAACAATATCACAATTTAGTAACATACCTGGAAGACGTAAAATCCACTGGTTTTCCATCCAAACTCCACTTAACTCTAATGGGACTATCCCCCAACGGTCGGCAGGTGAGGGTTACTGGCAACCCCATCTTGGTTGTCAGGTTTGAACCCACGGACTCAAAATGCACTGGCTCTAGAAATAATGTAGAAGTTAGAACAAACTTTTTTTTGTAATAAGATAATAAGACAACGAAAAACAAAAAGATTAATAATTTCAGACCAACAGATTCAGTACAAGTCATTTAATTTCACTATTATTTTCTATACTTTTTACCGTGGGAGAGCTACGCTTCGGCATGAATGGACTGGCTTGACTGAAGTGATGCTATGGCCTCTAGCAGTGCTTGCGATGTGTTTATCGAATGCCGAGCCGGGCTTATTCGAGTGAGTGAGGGTAGCGGAGGCCCAAATGAAGGAAAAGGGGGTTACAGGTTGCCAGCGCACTTGTGACTTTGCTGGTGTTGCATGTGTCTATGGGCGGTTACAATCGCTTACCATCAGGTGATCCGTCTACTCGTCTCCCACCTAATAATAAAAAATTGCGGCCAAAAAGATTCAGTGTCACTGAATTTATTTCACGACTTTTTTAACACATAACTATACTACTTCACGACCTCAGGCCAGATGGAGTGACGATCTGCGCAAGAGGGCTGGCTAGAGCTGGATACGAGTAGCCGAAGATCGATCCAAGTGGCGAGCATTTGGGGAAGCCTATGTCCAGCAGGCCTGACAACCGTTGGAGCCATAAAGTCCTTGAGTGGAGACCGCGACTCGGTAAGCATAGTGTTGGACGCCCCACGACAAGATGGGATGATGACATTCGAAGGCTGGCTGGAGTGAGCTGGATGAGAGCGGCGGAAAATCGGGAGCGGTGGTGTGCATTGGGGGAGACCTATGTCTAGCAGTGGACGAGCGTGGGTTGCTGATGATGATGTCCAGCAGTGGACTGCAACAGGCTGATGATGATGACGATGAACTATACTTACTATTAACACTGATCCACAGATTCTTATTCAATGCATCGCCAACCCCATTCTCCACGTTGCAAGCATACACCCCCTCATCAGAGAGGGAAACCTACCTCGATGACGAGGGTTCCGTTGGGGTAACTCATCACCCCTCCACCGGCCAGATCTAGGACTGGTCTCCATATTCCTAAGGTGGCTGAAAGAAATAGAATTAGAAAATTCTTTATTTATGTTAGGTTAGGCTTTTTATGTCAAAATCATAGGTGAGCATATCATACGCATATTACAATTCACAATGTATTTAACGATACCCTTGTATGTATATATAGGATGTAATTAATAACGCCTAATAATCCCTTTAGCAGGTTAGATCAGCAATCAATAGAATCAACCCCTTTTTAAGCGGTATTAAAAAAGGTGTGGTTCTATTTTATAGACATGTCGAAACATAAGCGCGATGCAATCGACACCCAGCGCCATCTATTGGTTCAGAGTGGAAATAATGTGCCAAAATGAAGTAAGGCCGGCCATTTGTGTAAGATAAAATGTCAACTGTTTTATACAATATTGCCGAATGGATTTCTGATTCTATTTTGTTTGGAATAGTCGATTTTATTCCCTTATTTTGTTGATCTAACAGATTCAAGGGACACCAGTGTGACACGACCGAAGAGAGATTGGCCGCAAGACCAAGGGCTATAACTATACCATACTATACTTTGGTTAATTATACTATACCAACTCGTACTAGTACAGAAAGCCCACTCCTAAAAACCGTTTATAGAAAATAAAGACTTAGGCTACCATAACATAAAGTTGAAATTCCGACCGCCCAGCGTTCAACACCTACAATTATTCATACCTAGAAGTGCGTTCTCTTTCTATCGCTAACAACTGTCGCGCATGTGTCGCCGCTCGCTCGTGATTTTTACTAATTAGCCCCTCCGGAGGGGCCGCCGCATGTACTACTTGCAAGTTCGATACCTACACGCGGAGTGGGACAGGCCTGCTATGGGCATGAAAGAGCTAGCCAGACGGCTTTGAGTAGACATTCTACACGCTCATCCGAAATTCCATTAACTTGACGAAATTACACTGATTGAAAATCGTTAATAACTCGTCCTTTGATCAGTTCATTTGTAAATATATTTCCAGAAATAGGTCCTCGGTCTGGTACAATGTAATTAGGATCGTCGTCAGTGGTAATTAATTTCATTAAGTATCTGTTAATAAGACGCTTTGAAATTAACAATTAGATTTATAAGAGTTTTGCAGTGCAAAAAAATCGATCGGCTGGCCCCTTTTCATAATCGGATAAAAGAATTTTTTAACAGAAAAACTTATTCTAATATCGGCCCAACCTTAGGATGGTACCTTTAGTATACAAAATGCCAATTGTTCTGTAATTTTATTGTGCCACAATGAGTAATATTGGTGAGCAAAAAGTAAATTTGGTGTGCAAATAGTAACTTTGGTATGCGATTAGTAATTTTGGCGTGCAATTACTAATTTTAATGATAATTGTGCAATAGGAGATTTTGATGCATACTTTTGCATTGAACTGAGACAATTTGGTGTGCAAATGGTAGCTTTCATGTGAAATTAGTAATATTAAGATGCAATCAGTCGTTTGATGCACACTGAGTAACTTTGGTGTGCAATTAGTAACTTTGGTGTGCAATAGTAAACTTAGTGAATGCATTAGTACTTGGTGTGCAATTAAGTAACTTTGGTGTGCAATTGGTAATTTTAGTAGATAACGTTAGATAAGTTTGGTGACAAGCTAAATACAAGCCCTACTTAATAGGATTCCTTTGCGTCCGAAACCCTAAAAAAAGAAATAGTAAATACAGACATTAAAGGAGAAAAACCTTGTGATACCAACTTAATTACTGCAAATAGATCACCTCATTAATTAGATTGCTTGAGCTTTTAAGCATATTAACTTAATATTATTTCGGAGAAACAAACCTTAGGGATAACATAATAAATGAGGTAAGGACAAAATTGCCTTAAGTAATGAATCTTGTTCAAAAGGTAGAGTGGGAATTTGTTTAAAAGTTTGCTAAGGGGAAAATCTAAATACACAAGTTTGGGCAAAGTTGGGATTAAGTTAATTAGTGAGTGATAGGAGTGCGTTAAATAATTATAATTACAAGATATTCGATTAAGGGCTGATTTTTCAATCTTCAGATAGTGGTTTTCAATCAGTTAAATTAATAACCAGCCAAAACAAATGTCATTGAAAAAGCAAGAGAGATACGAATGACAACTACTTTTCAATTGGGAAGTATTAAACAATATCTGACGAATAACCTGTTATCCATGCATTGAAAAACCAGTCCTAAACTAAATCTACAGACGCGCTTTCAAGTGCTGTTACGCGCGTTTAATGTAAATGATAAATTTGAATTAATCAATAGATCGACGGTCCCTACGTATAAACAGACATTCCAAAATGGCAAAAAAATATTATTGCATAAATGCTTCGGATTGCCTTTACGCTCATATCCATATAAGATTTTTTTTAAAATATCATAAGGTTAGCTCAGTATACAAATCGTATAAAAGGACAAGTATAATCATCTAGTCAAAAGTGGGCCGTAGACACAGTTATGTATACATGTCGTCAAATACTTCGTTTGAAACCTAACCTGTAAAGGTGAGAGAACGAATTAAAAGCGGTCATGTCAGACATGTCCGTTTATACTGCAAACATTTTTTAATTGCTGTCGCCTTTCTTGGGGATCGGATGCACTAAGGCCGTCTTCCAGGACGTCAGGACTACGCCAGAAGAGTAGGAGAGCCGAAAGAGTCGCGTGAGTACCGGTGCCAACTCCGGAGCGCACATCTTTAGCACAATAGGTGTGATTCTATCGGGCCCACTCGACTTGTGAACATCTAGAGACATGAGGGCTGAACGCACCGAGCGTTGGTGGAAACGGATGTTGGGCATATACCCTCCGCACTGCGGTATGCTCGAAGGTACCTGGCCCCCATCATCTAAAGTCGAGTTTGGACGCAAAGAGTTTGCCCAGAAAGTTGGCTTTCTCTTTTGCGCCATGGCCAACGAATCTTTTCCCGTGCGCAAAGGAGGAAAAGACGGCTTGCAGAAATTACCTTCGATTGCTTTGGCGAGAGGCCAGAACGCACGTGTTCCCGAAGGAAGACGTTCAAGTCTCTCGCCAATTCTACCGATGTGCACCGACTTCGCTCTTGCAATGTCTCTTTTGATGGACCTGGAAGCGAAGCTGTACTCCTTTTTGGTAATTGGTGGTAACCAGTTGTGTCAGCCCGTTTGCAAGAGCGAAGTCGTAAACAGATCGACCTGCGTAATCAGTTTTACTGGACATGAGCCATTCGGCGTGGTGGGCATTGAAATCGCCAAGGAGGATGATTTCCGCAGAGGGGATCTGCTGCTGCACAATGTCCGAAGCCATCTGGATGCGCTCAAAGAGTCGGACAGTTTCGGTGTCACCGCTATGGGACCTGTAAAGGTACGCATAAACGCGAGGGTGGTCGTCGCTGTCTACACGGAGCCATAAGATAGATAGGTCCCGACCTTCAAGATTGCTGAGGCGACGAGAGCTGATATCGTCTCTGACGTACACACACTCCAGCCCTAGGTAAAAGGGAATGTTCTTCTTCTCCATACCCAGGGTACCCAAATAAAAAAGAGTATATTAGGTATTTAAGTTGATATTATTCAGCTAATAAAGCTAAGTAAATTAAGATAATTAAGCTACAATGGTGATTTGACTGTGATTTCTAATGGTAAATTAGTTCCTATTTCAGAAAAAATAACTTTTAAAAAATACATAAATATTGTTAAGAAGATAACTTATGTAACAATATATCGTTTGATTAAAACTTGTTTTATTCATATACCCAATATTATTACAAAATCTTGGTTTTATTTAATGACATTTCTTTTTATACTTTCCAGTAAGTAGGCCTACGCTTATTTAGTTTGTACCACGTATAAAAAGACATGTTACTATTAATGCATTCTGATCTTAACATATAACTGTAAATAGAATGTTTACGGATTGCTTTGAAATTAAGTCATAATTACACTTCTCGTAAAAAAAAAAAAATTAAATTCCTATTGAAAACCACCATTTGTTATTCCCGCTGTATAAACAGGCATCTTAGATTTGTCCGACTTGACTTTTTTTAAATGACAGCGTAGAACAGTTAACTCGTAGTTTTATTGGGAAATTGTGATAAAAATACATATGTTTTAATACTGCTAAAAGCGTTCTAATGCTAATAAAATATTAGTGAAAAGATATATTAATAATTTTGATTACATTTTTTTTCAGAGCAAAATGAACCTTAATTCCGCTCTCCTGTAAACCTACGTTTTTGACATGTCCGTTTATACGTAGGGACCGTCGAGATGGTGTAGACTGAATCGCGTATTTTCGATGCAAACAACTCTTTTGGCCGTTGTTTGTTAGTTGTAGCAACCGTGGGAGAGCCTAGCTTCGGCATGAATGAGCCGGCCTGACCGGAGTGATACCAAGACTTGCGTGAAGTAGCGCCTGCTTGGTATTTATAAATCAAAATCAAAATATCTTTATTCAATTTAAGTCTTTTACAGAACATTTATGAATGTCAAATATTAATCTACCGCTGATTCGGAAGGTCAATTTCTATCGAGAAGAATAAGCAAGAAACTCAGTAAAGATTTCGTCGAGTGAGTGAGAAAAAAAAAGCGATAATGCACAATGACAATATTAGAGTTTCAAAAATAACACGCCTGGCATCTAATCAACGGGTCCCAAGAAAAAACTCTCATCTGCTAAGTAAAAACACAGCAAATTAATACGATTATGTTCCTGGCGAGTTTCTTGCCGGATCTTCTCGTCAGAATCAACTTTCCGATACCGGTGGTAGAATCGCATTATGTCTATTTATTTTTTAGTAAGTATATCTTATGTATCAAGATATATATTTAATTTCATTTAAATCATATATTACCTATCTTTGAATAGTTTCTAATATTTTCTTTATGTATGACGATTTGTAAGTGCTGTGTACAAGCCTATGCAAATAAAGAATATTTGAATTAGACTTTGACTTTGACCTGGGACCTGTCGATTGTTATTTTTTGTCACTCACCATCTCTCTTCATCCAATGTATTTGAGGCATGGGGTAACCGTTAGCGTTGCAGTACACGATTCCTCTTTGTCCCAGCAAAAGCGATGTGTTTGTCGGCTCTTCTATCCACTTTGGAGCCACTGGAAAAAAGATAACATTTTGAATACAAACTAGAATCTGAAGTCATTTATGAACACACTAAGTAAAGTAAAGTATCAGCCTATATATTGTGTGCGTGGCAAAGGCCACCATGGAATAGAGGCGGGTATCGAACCCAGGACCCTGATATCACGGCCCGGTACTAAAGCCACTAGACCAACGGGGTCTTTGATGAACACACTAACTTTTTTTTTATTATCACAACATTATGTATGTATTCTAAAACAGGTAGGTAAAGCTTAGAGGTAGATTTTAAGATTCTGATGTGAATTTCTTGTTTAGAATGGTTTATAGATCACGTGGTTAAAGATGTAAATGTTCACAGGTACACCTTGTGCTACTTGTGTGCAGGGCTATCATATGCTCGGAGTATCTTTGAAGGACCGCATCAGAAATGATGTAATTAGACAGAACCAGAGTCACCGACATAGCCCACCGAATCAGCAAACTGAAGTGGCAGTGGGCTGGTCACATTAGCCGCAGAACTGACAACCGTTGGAGCTATAAAGTCCTTCAGTGGAGACCGCGACTCGGTAAACGTAGTGTTGGACGCCCTGCTACAAGATGGGATGAGCGGTGGCGTGCATTGGGGGAGACCTATGTCCAGCAGTGGACGAGCGTGAGTTGCTGATGATGATGACACCTTGTGCAAAAAAAATCAAAAAAAGTTATGTAGGTAGCTTTGATATACCGTTTATAAACAAATCCGCAGTCTGATTCACTTTCCCCACATGGTTAGTGGCTATGCACGTATATTTCCCGCAGTGTTCGAGCGAAACTCTCTTTATTATCAGCACGCTGAACAACTCGGCACTCCTCTCTGTGATCTGAAACAAAGGACACGTCCCATAACGGGCTAGGATATTGTACACGCGTTACGGGAAGTTTCACGTTTTACACTTTGGACAGTAAATAAATAAATAAATTCACACAACATCTCATACATTGACCTGACTCCGTACTAAGTAGCTCAAGCACTTGTGTTACAGATATCAGACAACAGAGGATCACAAATATAATACTTAAATACATATTATTATATAACTCCCAGACACTAAACAAACACAAGTGTTCATCACACGTATGTTTGTCCAGGGTGGGGATCGAGCCACGACCTTTGGCGTATGAGGCAGGGTCACTACCAAATGCGCCATCCGGCCAGTCATGTGTCACAGTGCTTAACCCTTAACCAGGCAACTAGACATTTTTGTTTCATTGGTTTTCAACCTTATCATTACTGCATAAAGTTCAAAATCGGGTGGTTTCATATCGATACCTTAAATCTCAAAGGGCGTAATCACCATTTTGGCCAAAATGACTTTTGAATGCTATCTTACTCCATTTTTTTTTCTCTATCGATCTGTATTATCAAAGTTTTAAAATTCGCAAAAAAGTGGTGATTACAGCCCACGTGTTTACCGTCGATAAACAAGTTTTTTTAGTCGTAAATACCTTTAAAAATTCATTATTAAGATTTCGGTCGATACACCAGTTAAAATTATAATGATGTGAAAAATACTGACTATCGAATGAGGCGTATAGGACAGATATGTGTAACAGTGGCGTTTACGACTCGAGTTACTTTAAGAATTTAAACCAAATAAAATAACTGTTAGGAGGTATTGGCATAGGAGTATGCGGTCCTAGCTTCGGCCGCCGCTTTTGCTGCTGTGTCCGCTGCCTCGTTCCCATCTATACCGATATGAGCCTTGACCCAGCAGAATTGGATGGATTTTTTGCTTGCATTTAATAGCATGAACGTATTTTTGGATGGAGCACGCCATTGGGTTGGTATTGCTCCTGTCCTTGATAGCATATAAGGCGGACATGCTATCGCACAAAAGAGTCACAGCTTGGCATCTATCGTTTAACGCCTATTTGCATGCTTGTTTGATGGCAAATAATTCTGCTTGGAATACCGAGCAAGCTGGGTGCAGACGGAATTTACGGGTTGTGTGATTCTGATTCCGTTCTGGATGGAAAGCGATAAAGGCTGCTGTACTCGTAGAAGACTTATTAAAATTTAAGCTCTAAGTAAAAGTCCTGTCGATGCAGATATTGTTTTATACTAATTTAAAAACAAAACAAAATTATAGAAATCAATAACTTTCGTTTGAATTTCAAACTAAAATGATTGCGTTTGTATAATTGAAATAATAAAATCGTTTTCATTTCTGAACTTGCCATAAATTTTGTAATAATGAAACTACCCGTATTTGTCTCTTAATTTGTATCTTCCTCATAGTGTTTTTACTTATGAAAATAGCTTTTTAAAATGCATTTTCTATAAGTTAACTAGGCTGTTACACCATAGCATAGAGCAGAATAGCCTTTTTTTCAAGTCGTAAACGCCATTATACCATAACTTATTGCAAAACAGCCTTTTTTTTAGGTCGTAAAGGCCAAGTTGTTAATATTTTTTTGGCGTAATCACAAATCAGTTTGGCAAACATTGGTTGTATTTTGAATACCATATAACAGTGTTATAAAGCTCTCGATACTCGATAATTACATCCAAATTTCATTTATATGGCATTATTACTTTAAAAGTTATGAATTTAATTCTTAGATTTTTTTTTTGTTTCGGCTCTCCTGAAAAATGATGATTTGGTGATTACGCCCTTTGAGATTTAAGGTATCGATATGGTACATAGCCTGGTTAATGGTTAAGAAATAATTATTTATGAGACAGAAAGTAAATATTTCTTAGTGCTATTTTTACACACAAGTTAGTAACGGCGTCGTTATATTGGCTATTTCTGACTTTTTTACAAGGTCTGTACCTCCTAACAATTTGGTACAATACATTACATTACAGTACATTAAAGCTACTTTTGGTTCGTGAAGTTTGTTATTTAGTTGCTGAATATGTGAAATTCATGTTTTACTTTTGTTTTGAAAGTGTTTTGCATCTCTATGTTCTATGCTACGAATTTCGAGGTGGAAAATAGAAAAATAATTTACGTGAAACTTGGTGCAGTTTTACTTTTACGTCAAGCATAAAAAATGATGAAATTTTATGATACGAGTAGGAACGCAGCATGATACAAATATTAAAAATATTTAAAATATTAGTTAGGAGGTTAGGATTAGGTACCTATTTAAATACTTTTTCTTTCCACCGGTAGAAATACATTTTGTGAAATTTCCAATTAGTATCATTTTTAGTGACAAAATACAATTATTTTTGGTCATTTAACTGAAAAACCCCCTGAGTACCAAGTTACAATAATAATTTTACTACAGCGGTCAAATTTAACGATCAGCTACGTACACAGGATATTTATAGGGTTCAAGTTTGTTCGCAAACACAACTGCACTCAATTCAGGCAGCCTGAGTCAGAGTCATCACTACTATGATGTCATTAGGCTTAATCACCACGTTTGTCTAGTGTGATCGGTGATCACAAACCCAAACAACGAGTATGCTCGAAAAATTTCAATCCGGGAATCGAACCTAGGACCCTGAGATGATGGCTTAAACGTGATGGCGAGACGTTTGATGAACACACTATATATTTTTTTAATTCTCACAACATAGGTAATAAGTATTTTGAAATAACTAAAGCTAAAGATAAATTTTAAGATTCTGATGTAAATTTCGGAAGAACCCGACACCTCGAAATTACGGCCCTTTACTTAAACATCCATTCTTGCTTTAGTTATTATTAATACCTACCTTCAAGCTCGCTGGAATTTTCTTCCCATCTTTCAACCAAGAAAAGTAAATAGGCGGATCTCCACTGATGATGTTGCAGGTTATTTGTACTATCTGACCTTCCTTCAGCCCAGAACCCACTCTGAGCTCGTCCAGTTCTGGCGCTTCTACCACTTGGATCTCGAATGACCTAAAAAAGTTTAACAATGAATAAGACTTTTTTTTTTCCCAGGGGAAACCATCATGGCCTTCACCTTGCCACATGTGGGGGACAAGGTGGTGTGTGGGACTCTAACCCTAACCAAACCCCTGGGGTGTCCATCTCAGCGCAATCGCGGTCGGATACCCCACAGCCGGGACTGGACCGTGCCGCAAATCGCGCTCGCCACTTTGAGCCAAAATGTTTGGCGCAATGCAGCCCTTCCCAAATGCGCGACCTACCAGGACACCCAGTAGGATTTTTCCCTCGCGGAGTCGTGATCCTGAGCAAGCCACTCCCCAGTAGTGGCATGCTCACGTACTCCGAAGCCCGTTTAGTCGCCTCTTACGACAGGCCGGGAATACCTTGGCAGTATTCTTAACGCCCCTAGTCACAGGGCACACAATGAATAAGACATGTCGGAACTTTACTATGGGGGAAATTATCTACCGTGGACAAAGATTGAACTTACCATACATCAAAGTATACAAAATTGACAAATTTCTTCAATTGACTTCTACCATCTGGTCATCATTAAATAAATTTATAAATAAATTAAGACAACATCACATACATTGTCCTGGTCCCAAACTAAGGTTTTTCCTTGTGCTATGGAAGCCAGAAACAACGAAGGAACCGCAAACACCCAGACCCAACACAAATATCTGTTTCATCATTGAACATTTGTGATCTTGCGGGAATCGAACCCGCAACCCTTACGTCTCAACCGGCGCTCAAACCATTGCGCTAAACGGGTCGTCAAATTGCTAACCATCAGGTGATCCGTCTGTTCGTCTGCCACTAATCACAAATAAAAGTAGCTGATGTCCATGAGCGTCAGTGTTCGCTTACCATCAGGTGACCCGCTCGTTTGCCTTCCTATCTATACTATTTATAAAGAGGTTACTCTCACATTCCACGTCAGAGCTTATAGGTAAACCGAAAACACGAAACAGTTGCGCGATGTAATTTGCTACAGCGCCATCTATTGGTAGATAGTGGATCAAAATAAAAAACAAAAAACAATTACAAACCTCCTTGCCATCTCCCCCGAAGGGCTATACACTATACAAGTATACGTGTCTCCATTCTCCTCCTTCACGACTCTTGCTATATTCAGCACCCCGTCTTCACCCGGTTCGAAGATCTGCCGTTTCCTGCGTTTCCTCTTCGCGTTCCCGAAGGTCCGTTTGTACCGACTGTGCTGGGGGAGAGTGCTGCTGATGATCTTCTTGCCTTTGTGTTCCCATTCGAGTTTGCTATAAGAGAAATGAGAAATTAAAATAATACATACATCTTTATCCATACTAATATATAAATGCGAAAGTAACTCTGTCTGTCTGTCTGCTACTCTTTCACGCCAAAACTACTGAACGGATTTAAATGAAATTTGGTATACAGATGATCTAGACCCTGAGAAAGGACATAGGCTACTTTTTATTGCGAAAAGGGGGTTGTAAGGGGTTAAAAGGGGGGTAAAAAGTTACTTTTCCACGCGGACGAAGTCGCGGGCGGCCGCTAGTATTATTATAAATGCAAAAGTAACTCTGTCTGTCTGTAACTCTTTCACGCCAAAACTTTTGGACGGATTTGAATGAAAATTGGTGTACAGATGGTCTGGACCCTAAGAAAGAATATAGGCTGCTTTTTATTGCTAAAAGGGGGTTTTAAGGGGTAAAGGGGGGGGGGGGTGAAATAATATTACTCCACGTGGAAGAAGTCATGGGTTACAGCTAGTAATGAATAAATGCGCCAGACAATCACACCAATCAAACTGGTCTCAAACTAGGGCATCCCTTGTACTACGAGTACCTACTAGGTGACGACGACGACGACGAAGGGGAGTAAGGGGAGAACGGAACTAAGATCTACTCCGGCCCTATTGTCAACCTCACCTGCACGCGTCGGCGTTCGTTCGTCACGAATAGTCGGCGGCGGCGTCCTCTGATCGCCGTGGTGCTCCCTGCTGGATAACAGACGAGGCTCTGGCGACCGAACAGTGGCGGTATAACCATACACCCATCCGGGCAACCGGCTGGAAGAGGTTTCAGTGACCTTGGGATCTAAATCACCCCAAAAATATCTGGTGCAGAAGGCAACGGGAAACCACTGCACTATATTCCCATGAAAGTCGTTATGAAAGTACAGCCAAAGATATCGAGATGGCCTTGCGATCCGCTTAGCAACCGGCGCCGTACTGCGTCCGGGGCAGACGGTGGGAAATTGGCTACCGGCCATGTAGATGCAGGAAACCAGGCAACGCATGGAAACTGTGCTACTGGAATGTCCGTCAAGATGCGGCAAGCCCAGAAGATAGACCGTACGTGGAATGTACGCGGCTTGCTGCAACCGGGGAAGCTTAAGATCTTAGAGACTGAGATAACCCGATGTCAGCTAAATATCTGTGGCCTCAGTGAAACCCATTGGAAAGGCAATGGCCACTTTCTCACAGAAACACACGCCATTTACTTCTCCGGCAATGACAGTAGCAGTAGAAATGGAGTTGCCTTCATTCTACCAAAAGATATGAGGAACTGTGTGATGGGATATGAGACTGTCAGCGATCGAGTGATGAGCATCAAACTCAAGGCGACGCCCGTAAACATCAATATTATACAGGTTTATGCCCCCACTAGCACCGCAAGTGATTCTGATTTGGAGAGCTTCTATTCGGAACTAGATGTCGCTATCTCAAAGGTTAGGTACCTTCGATCCTTCCTATCGAGAAATCCTCCTAGTTCTGGGTGATTTTAATGCAAAGATCGGCACAAACTCTCACCAGCTATGTCAGAACGTAGGAAAATTTGGACTGGGCCCGCTGGCCCTTAATGATAGAGGTGAACGTCTAATACAGTTCGCAGCTGATAACAACCTGGTGATATCAAACAGCTTCTTTTAAAACCACCCCCGGCGACTTTATACTTGGATATCACCAGATGGGAGTTATCGTAACCAAATTGACTACATTCTGATTGGATCACGGTGGAGGACTTCAATCAGAAGTACTCACACTCTGCCTGGAGCCGATTGCGGGTCGGATCATCAACTGCTAATCGCTAAAATGCAATTAAAATTGAGAGCTGCCAGAAAGCCCGAAAAAGGCAGAAGACTCGAAGTCAAGGATAGCTCAAAATTTATTGCTGCACTCGAGAAAAACTGGAACCAGTGGGCGGTTGCAGATCTAGATACTGAGACCCCAGATCAGTTGTGGGACCGAGCAAAATGCTTGATAGAAGACGCAGTCAAAAAGTCTGAACCACCTATAGTTACACGTAAACAACAACACTGGATGAGCGACTCTACTCTGGCACTTGTTGAGGAAAGGAGGAGAAGGAAAACTCTAGGAGCTGATGTAAGAACATTAAACGAGCTGTCTGGTCGAATCCAAGCAGCCTGTAGGCGGGATCGCAACAACAGTCTTCAGAATATATGCGCAGAAATTGAAACTCATGCGAACAAACATGAACCCAGAGACCTCCATCAGAAAATTCGCTCCATTACAAAAACTCTCACCTCCAAAACATGGGCTATCGAGAACTCTCTTGGCGAAACAGTAACTGAAATAGACGCCATTTCAGAAACGTGGAAGGAATATTGTCAATCGCTTTTTCAAGACCCACAATCACAATGCTTTGCTTCCACGGAGCCCACGAATGAAGAAATAGAGCCATACATTCTAAAAGAAGAAATTCACTCTGCTATAAAACACCTAAAGAATGGGAAAGCCACAGGTAGGGACGCTATTCCAATAGAAACTATTAAAGCCTTGGGTGAGCATGGCGTTCGGATGTTTCAAATCCTGTGTAACAAAATATGGCAGACAGGCATATGGCCGAAAGAGTGGGCTCACACAGTCTTCATACCGCTACATAAGAAGGGCTCCACGAAGACATGTAGTAACTACCGACTCATCGCACTTATATCCCATGCTAGTAAGATCCTGCTGCATGTCTTGAATGAGCGTCTCAAAAGTTACTTATCCAAGGAGATTGCACCTGAGCAAGCGGGTTTCGTGAAGGGTAAGGGTACCCGTGAGCAGATCCTAACTGTACGTCAAATTATTGAGAAAGCCAGAGAATTTAACAAGCCTACATACATTTGCTTTGTTGATTTCTCGAAGGCATTTGACTCCGTAAAATGGCCAGTACTTTGGAAAACTTTGTTAGAAATGGGTACGCCGACACACCTTGTGCACCTGTTGAGACGTCTCTATGAGGATGGAACAGCGTCTGTTGGAGCAGATGACGTGATGTCGAGTCATTTCCACCCCAGTGCGGGGGTCCGTCAAGGATGCATAATTTCTCCCCTTCTATTTAACATCTATACGGAACTCATAATGAGAATTGCACTTGAAGACTGGACCGACGGAATCGCAATCGGAGGTTTAAAGATCTCAAATCTTCGTTATGCGGATGACACGACGTTGTTTGCAACCAGTAGTCGCCACATGGAAGAATTGCTGAGCAAGATGGAAAGTGTTAGCCTCGGATTCGGATTAAGAATTAACCGCAGTAAGACCAAAGTGATGATTGTGGACCGTATCAATAACAACTCGCCGGAAGTCACTACAATTGCGAACTGTGACGTGGTTCAGTCGTACATTTACTTGGGAGCGTTAATCACCAACGAAGGCGGATGCGCCGAAGAAATAAAACGGCGAATGGCGATTACAAGGTCTGCCATGGACAAGCTTAAGAAAATATGGAGAAACCGAAACATCACCAAAGCCACAAAAACCCGGCTCGTCAGGGCGCTAGTGTTTCCCATATTTCTATATGCTGCGGAGACATGGACCTTGAGGGAAAGCGAGAAGAAGAAGATAGATGCCCTTGAAATGTGGTGTTGGAGAAGGATGCTTGGAGTATCTTGGACTGACTTCAGAACTAACGCCTCTATACTCCAGGAACTAGGCATCACGCAGCGTTTATCTTCTATAGTTCAAGCTCGCATACTTACTTTCTTTGGGCATGTTTCGAGGAGAGATGGAACATCCATAGAGCGCCTAGTCGTACAGGGAAAAGTTGAAGGCACCCGAGCCCGTGGACGATCACCATTGCGATGGACGGACCAAATCAGGACAGCCGTGGATGGTCCCCTACATGTGTGCACTAGGAAAGCAGAAATAAGGGAAGAGTGGCGGCGCATTGTTCGGCGGGTCACTGCAACCGACGTGACGACCACGACCACTCTGTCAAGAGTGTAACGACTAAGAAGAAATTGACTTGACCGGGAATCGAACCGTTTAACGCGCACTTTTTACATGAGTAAAATACGAAAACAAGAATTAATTAAAAGAAAGAACTGTGGGAGAGCCACGCTTCGGCATGAATGGGCCGGCTCGACCGGAGTGATACCACTGCCTCACAGAAAACCGGCGTGAAGCAGCCCCTGTGCTGTGTTTCGCCGAGTGAGTGAGGATACCGGAGGCCCACCCGGGGGGAAGGGGATAAAAGGTTGGCAGCGCACTTGTAACTCCACTGGTGTTGCAAGTGTCCATGACCGGCGTCAATTGCTTACCATCAGGTGATCCGCCTGCTCGTCTGCTACCTATCACATACAAAAAAAAAAAAAAATCAGTACAATTAAGTCGAATTCAGAATCTGTGTTAACAGTTTTCAGACTGTCAATTGAAACATTTTGCAGATCCAGTTGCAATAGATTGGGTGCACTGAATTTAAGCCTTACCAATTTCATGAAATACGCCTTTTGTAAATTCAACTCCATATATACTTCCTTTTTTTCAATACAAATACTTTCATAGTAGGTCAAATACTTGACTACTTATGAAGATTTTTCTCTAACTCATTGTTCATGGGCGGCGGCAATTGCTTACCATCAGGTGATCCGCCTGCTCGTCTGCTACCTATCACATAAAAAAAACCTCTCGTTTGCGACTAAAATAGAAAGAATCTTTTCGACGAGACTTACGAACAAAATCGTATCTGTTTTTTTTTTACATAGATACGATTTATTCTAGGGACCCGTAGACTTATCTACAAAAACGGTTTTTTTAATAATACAGTTCGTGTATGTTTATTTACACCTTAGCAATTTCTTTTATTACTTTGACGTAAACTTTAAAACAGTTCACGCGAAATAAAAAAGTTATTTAAGTCGGCACCAAATATTGCGTTTTTGTTAATTTTATTTTATAATAGGAACTTCGCTTTCAGTGTAACCGAAAATCTATTTTTCGTTTACATTGCTTAGAATTTGGCGTGGACTTCAAAACTTGTGACGCGTCATCTGTTATAGAAAACCTCCTTCTTTAAGTCAGTTAAAAAACATCGACAGTTGTACATCTCTAGTATTAACTACTTTTTTTTTCATTTTTGTTTGTTTTACAAATTTTTGATGTATGATTTACGATTTGATACAAGTCTTGCCTCTTTATATTTCATGAAATATTAATCACTGATGTTAGGGTTGCACTGTATGTTATGACAGTATTAACTACTACTTTAGCACTAACGGTACTACGTAACTGTAAGTAACAGTAACATGACCTATATTTAGTCCGCAATAGGGTATTTTACCGTCGTTAAAATATCGACATCTGATACCTAGACTCGATAATTTACTGTATAAGTGTACAATTACTGAAGAAACATTTTTAAAAAGTTTGGATACAAGAAAGTTATAGAGCAACAAACTTTTGATATACCTGTCTCTTTCTTAAACAAAATTTTGTACTGCGCTTGTAGGAAGCACTAGCCTAGTGACGTCATTAATAGAGTATCGCTCTCCTTTTCTGATTGGGAACTTTGCAACTCTATATCTTTGGAACTAATGATGATAGAAAAAAAATAAAAATGGAGCTGTGATTCATACTTCAAAAACTTTACAATAAATAAATAAAAAAAAGTCGTAAAATACCCTATTAGCTCTATTCAGAATACTATTGAATTGTTTCAGTTCACGTGTGCTAAGCGTATTAGCTAGGAACGCTATAACTAAGTTATCCAGTTCAAAACTTTGTACGTTTATTGAAAACTAGATTATTACTGTGACGATTATTGTTACTGTAAAAGCTCGAACTACGCTAAATCTTAGGTAAGATTTAAGTTTAAGTCTTAGGATTTACCGACATGAGTTGGTAAATCCATACTAATATTATAAATGCGAAAGTAACTCTGTCTGTCTGTCTGTCTGTTACTCTTTTACGCCAAAACTACTCAACGGATTTAAATGAACTTTGGTATACAGATAATCTAGACCCTGAGAAAGGATATAGGCTACTTTTTATTGCAAAAAGGGGGTTGTAAGGGTTTGAAAGGGGGGTAAAAAGTTACTTTTCCACGCGGACGAAGTCGCGGGCAGCCGCTAGTGTTACATAAATCTGAAAATTCGAAAATTTTTCGAGCTTTTACCATTAGAGTTCAGTATACACCGTGCTTCTTTAACCGTTTTCACACTTTTTGAGGGCGTTATACTGAAGAAAACAAACATTTTTCTCCAAAAAACATAGGGTCAAAAAAAAAATTCACCTTCGCATACAAAATCATCATCAGGCATCATGCATCAGGCAAGCGTGTTAATTAAGCCTAAAATCTCAACATAGTAGAGATAACTTGATTTCTACTGCCTTTTCCCTGCAGTGGGACAGTATAAAGGCTGATACTTACATTTTAGCTAGGTCACATATTAACAATCAAAATGTTTCATTATCAGCTTCGTATCTCAAATCAATCTAATTAGATCTAATACGTCACTACAGCTGTAAATGGCCCTCGATACGGGAACAAAGGACTCGACTATGAATAGAATTGTTACGGGGAACATTTCCGACGATTTCCCATTAGTGGTGCGAATCGAGTTAGATCAGATTATGACTCATGTGATTTTTTTCTAACACATTTTTTTTGTGATAGGTGGCAGAGAAGTAGTCGGATCACCAGATGGTAAGTGTTTACCGCCGCCTATAGACACCGGCAACACCAGTAGAGTTACAAGTGCACTGCCTAACTTTAACCCCCTTTCCCCCCCATTGGGCCTCCGGAACTCTCGCTCACTCGACGAAACAGCGCAGGCTGCTTCACGTTTTTTCATTATTTTCACCGTAGGAGAGCCACGCTTTGGCATAAATAGGCCGGCTCAACCGGAGTGATACCATGGCCTCACAGAAGAAAAGAAGCAGCGCTTGCGCTGTTTCGCTGGGTGAGTGAGGGGAACGGACCCAATCGGGGAGAACGGGGACTTAAAGTTTGGCAGCGGACTTATGACTTACTGTTATTGCGAGTGACCATGGGAGGCAGCAATTGCTTACCTTACTTTGACCTGACCTTTGAGCTGACCGTTGAGTCTACCTGCAGATTCTGTAAAACAGAGGATGAGACACCAATGCACATCCTCTGTCATTGTGATGCCCTCGGGCACTCAAGAAGCCGAACCCTGGGCAGCTACCACATCGGCCCGGAGGATGTTAAGGCTATCGCTCCCAAGGCTATCACACGGTTCATGATGACCGTGGGCCTAGGAGACGATCTCTAAAAGGGAACGGAGGACACAATAGATCTTATCGGTCGCAGTGTCCACTCGATAAGAACGCTTCCGGACTTACAAATAATAATACCTTACTTTACCTATTAGGTGATCCGTTTGCTCATCCTGTCACTTAAAGAAAAACACATTCATTTCTATACCATCGATCGACGTGTGATAAGAAATACCGATCGACGGTCGGTTGATTCAATGGTTTTATATCTTTGTGGATTATATTTTTCATCATCATCATCATCATTTCAGCCAATAGACGTCCACTGCTGGACATAGGCCTCCCCCAAAGTTCTCCACACAGATCGGTCCTGTACCACCCGCATCCAAGGGACTCCCGCAACTTTTACTTGGTCGGATTATATCTTTATTCTTGGGTTATTAGGCGGGGCGTGAAACGGCAAATCAGCAGGCCTTCTGGGTGAGGACGGCAGATTCAATTGATATTTTCTCGGTTCTTTTGTGCCTGTCAACCTCCTATAATTTGGATTTCATGGTCGCTTACCATCAGGCGGAGTGAGTTCATCTTGACTATCCTCAATCCATACTAATATTATAAATGCGAAAGTAACTCTGTCTGTTTGTCTGTCTGTCTGTCTGTTACTCTTTCACGCCAAAACTACTCAACGGATTTAAATGAAATTTGGTATACAGATAATCTAGACCCTGAGAAAGAACATAGGCTACTTTTTATTGCAAAAAGGGGGTTGTAAGGGTTAACAGGGGGGTAAAAAGTTACTTTTCCACGCGGACGAAGTCGCGGGCGGCCGCTAGTATAAAATAAAGGTTTATTTTATGATAAATACCAACTCAATACTGAATAGTATTGAGTTGGCCTTTAGTCTGAATAGACTAAAGGCCAACAGTCCAATTATAAGCTAGAGAACGGACATAAAAAATATTTAACACTCTTTAAAAAACCCTTCAGTCGCACCCCTAGTTCCCGATTTCATTAAGTTAATAGGACAAAACCTCTTCAAACGTACTTGTTAAGTTAATTTGTTCTCGATAAAAGGGTATCAAAAATTAATGACGTCAAACGGGACTCGATGAGTAAAATTTGGGAACGTCTTTTTGAAGTGGAATCAAAGGTTTATAAATAAGTGATTTACTCGTAATAAAGTAGACTAAAGTAACTGTTAGTTATTGAACTGTAGGAAGTGGTATGAGGAAAACATTGTAATAACAATTTTGGCGATTAAAAAGAGTAACTGGCGAGTTTAGGACTAGAAACGGCATTAACGTAGAAAAAACGCCCTTAGGCCAGATGGAGTGACGATTGCCGCAAAATAGCTGGTAGGAGCTGGATGCGAGTAGCCGAAGATCGATCAAAGTGGCGAGCATTTGGAGAAGCCTATGTCCAGCAGTGGACTGCAACAGGCTGATGATGATGATGATGACACATTAAACAGAAATAATATGCACGTACCTGATTGGATAGCCATAGTAGGGACACCTTAGTTTCAATGATTCTCCGCTTTGAACTTTTATAGGCGGCAAAGTTCTGATGTACGGTGGACCTGTAATGACAGAACCATGTTTTATAATGCTGCGTTTCTGTAAATGTCACACTTGTAACTCCACTGGTGTTGCAAGTGTCCATGAGCGGCGGCAATTGCTTACCATCAGGTGATCCGCCTGCTCGTCTGCTACCTATCATATAAAAAAAAATGTCATTAATTGGTAACCTATTTTTTCTCAGATTATTATTTGTGAAGAGCATAGGTAGGGTGAAAATTACCTTTTGTGCAAGTTTTTTTTACAATATGGCTCTACCATCCTTTACGAGGATAACTTCACCATGTCTAGTGAAATAATTGATATGAAGTGGTTAGTCAACAAGTTTGCTAAAATGTAATATTTATTTATTTATTTATTGGATTACCAACGTAAGTTACAGCGTTGAGTACAATAAACTACATGAATATAAATTAAATAACTAACTGTTCTTACACTTATAGGTAAACACATCTTGCTTAAGTAGGTACATTAAAAAATTGCAAAAAAAAATAAATATTGTAGATAGCGCCTTCTCTCACTACACAGGGTGACCTGTGTGAGAGTAGATTTGATCTATTCAACACACTGTAGAGTTTTTTTTTTAATATGTCGGAGCTTGGGTGGCCGAGTCCGACATCAAGGGGTCGGAGATTCCCCCGTTCCCGCTATCTTGCATGGTGTGGGCGTAGTAAGGGTTCCCCTAGCAGCGTGAATGAAACGACGAACTAATGGCACTAATGTCGCGTAAGGAAACAGACAAGTCCTTTGGTACGGTGCTTCACTCATGAGAGCTCAGTATAAAACTCAGTATAAAACTGACTCACGAACTACGAATCTTCCAATTTATAGCAAAATTTCCAAAGGCCATGTCCAGGACCCCCACTAGGTGTCCTGCGTTTCCGGTTCGCGGTATTAAAATTTATTTCGAAATAATCCCATTACAAAATATCACACGATGATTTTACAACTCAAAATTACTCTACTTAATTTTTATCCTCAGTAATTAATTTTAATTAACACTAGCAGCCTTAAAAATTAAAAGAAAATCAAAATCACTAATAATTACACGCCGCGCCATTTTCCATTTCCGGTAAAATAAATCAAAATTAAAATCAGAAAAATCAGACGCAACTTCCGCTCAGAAAATTCAAATTAAATTTCTGCTAAATAAATCGTCAACTTCCGTTACGAAAATAAAATAGAGGCTTCCGCCCAAAAATAAGTTAGCGCGAAAACGAACTTCCGGTGAATTAATTTTGACATTTGTGCGCAGTAGCGCCAATACGAATAAAATTACGTTTCCGGCGAATTACATTTCAATTAATTTGGCGCGCATAAACGCCTACGTTACTACTTTAAATCTACGAGGAAACTTCCGTTCTCGCCTAATTTAAATTTAAAGAAAATTATAGCGCGTAGTGTCTCCATCTTGCATTTCCGACACGGCCATCTTGACAGATCACCCGTCCTCGGGTGCAGCAATGGATGCATCTGTAAACAAAATACTCCAAAGAGTACTACTGCTCGGCTATTCTGACAATAACCTAATCTTTAAAGGCTTCTAGTAACAATCGTTCAATGTACATTAGGTACTCAAATTCACAATTTGATACATCCACTTAGAACGAACAAGACCCGACCGTACAGTTTCAGTCTACTTAGAACACAACATAAGTCTCAACACGTACAACACACATGTAATCAGGTAACAGGTAGACCAGTCCTTCGGCTACCTCGGTTTCAACCCACACGCACCACAGTCGTTGGGTTACAGTAGAAACACAGTCCTTCGGTTACTACACACACACAACCTTACCCAGAAACACAGTCCTTCGGTTTCTGCGTTACCCAATCTACACGAGTGTTGCCATGTTAATTCTGATCTAGTTCAGAATTGCCAATATCCAAATTACTTGGAACTTCATGATCAGGAACCTTGCGCACACGGTCATGGGGGTACTTGTATGTTCGATTAGATGTTAATGATTTCAATCGATATCTATCACCATCTAAAAGCTCAATTATTTTAAATGGACCTTTAAACTTAGGATCTAATTTCACCTGATTGCGTTCCTCATTTTCAATCAGAACGTAATCCCCCACAGAAAACTTTTGTAGTTTGGCTTTATTAGAATCGAACCGTCCTTTATCATACGCAGCATTTAAAGCTATGCTCTGATTCGCCTGAGCTGGGTGATTGTTGCAGGAGGTGGCGGATTCGTTAGCGCTTTTATCTTACCAGAACTTACCTGTGGTAACTCGCGACTTAGAGACGCAACTCGGGAAAGAGTCAGAAAAGCAGGTATCTCGGTTTGTATAATCGAAAAATCGGGTGAATTATTTAATTGACAGGAATCAACTTCTAATTTACGCGCAAAAACAATTTTATTCGATGTCATAATATTTACAGTCAAACCTTGATCTAAAATTTCCCTGCCAATCATGATACTGTTCTTAATTTGATGGTCCTGAACGATGTGAAATAAAACCTCCAATTGAATATCGTTAATTATAACCTCAGACAGTATTTGCAATGAGCTGTGAACAGATGCCTGTCCTATGCCCGTAAGGGTAACCACGTTATGGATATGCTTTCCCGAAAATTTTCAAGCCACACTTTCTTTTATGAGGGATCATTTGGCACCAGAGTCATAATGATAAGGAAACGACTCACCCGTTATTGCGCAGCTCCCCTGTAGGACTGCTAACCAAGCACACGTCTACACGGCGCTGGTCGCTGGAGCTGCTGCCGGAGACCGCGCCGCTGGTCGACCCTCTGCCGTGGACTGCACCCTGAGTGGCACTTGTCGCCACTCCGCGCTGACACTTTCTCCTTCCTTCGGTTGTCCGTTCATTAGTGTGATCAACGTGGCCGCAGGAGTCTCGATGCAGTCGTATCTGGCCTTGAATAATTCTTTAAATTCAGGCCAAGTAATTCCTGGGTACGCTATCTGCGATAGCCAGCGTGATGCGCTGCCTTTGAGAGCCGCACTAAGCGCCATCACTAGTTGACTGCCTTGCAGGTTACGCTCGGATATACAGAGGTCCACGGTGTCGCACCATGCACGAGGATCGGCTTCGGACTTGTCTGGGTTGAACTCTGGCAGCGAGATCTTGGAAGTACTTGCTGGGGTCTTCATTGCTTCAATCAGCGCACAAAAGTTTCGATTCTGTGATTCCAGCATAGCACGCAGAAAGTTCTCGTTGAATTCTGGTCCACGTGCTTGGGATAATCCCACTTCTGATGTCGGAGCTTGGGTGGCCGAGTCCGACATCAGGGGGTCGGAGATTCCCCCGTTCCCGCTATCTTGCATGGTGTGGGCGTAGTAAGGGTTCCCCTAGCAGCGTGAATGAAACGACGAACTACTGGCACTAATGTCGCGTAAGGAAACAGACAAGTCCTTTGGTACGGTGCTTCACTCATGAGAGCTCAGTATAAAACTCAGTATAAAACTGACTCACGAACTACGAATCTTCCAATTTATAGCAAAATTTCCAAAGGCCATGTCCAGGACCCCCACTAGGTGTCCTGCGTTTCCGGTTCGCGGTATTAAAATTTATTTCGAAATAATCCCATTACAAAATATCACACGATGATTTTACAACTCAAAATTACTCTACTTAATTTTTATCCTCAGTAATTAATTTTAATTAACACTAGCAGCCTTAAAAATTAAAAGAAAATCAAAATCACTAATAATTACACGCCGCGCCATTTTCCATTTCCGGTAAAATAAATCAAAATTAAAATCAGAAAAATCAGACGCAACTTCCGCTCAGAAAATTCAAATTAAATTTCTGCTAAATAAATCGTCAACTTCCGTTACGAAAATAAAATAGAGGCTTCCGCCCAAAAATAAGTTAGCGCGAAAACGAACTTCCGGTGAATTAATTTTGACATTTGTGCGCAGTAGCGCCAATACGAATAAAATTACGTTTCCGGCGAATTACATTTCAATTAATTTGGCGCGCATAAACGCCTACGTTACTACTTTAAATCTACGAGGAAACTTCCGTTCTCGCCTAATTTAAATTTAAAGAAAATTATAGCGCGTAGTGTCTCCATCTTGCATTTCCGACAAATATATATTCTATTCTATTAAAAAAACTGTCGAAGTCAGTCAAAGTCTCGGTCACTTAATAAAACCCCGATGTTTTTATCGACCTATGGATTCCGTCGAGACTACTTGTAACGAATTCGCAGGTTTTATGCACTAATCAGACAATGCAAGTTGTTCAAGTGACAACTCACTCGACAAATAGCAGTGTTAAAAACGACACGTTTAACGATTTACATAATAATATCACTTTGTGATATTTCACTGCACAAAGTACAAATTTCCACACTTAAATCTACTAAATAATAATGTTAAAACCCTTTGAATTGCATCAGCCGATGCACTTTGTTCCCTTTTTTATGTTTCCCAGAACTGTCAACCGTTGGAGACGTAACGTCCTTGAGTGGAGACCGCGACTCGGTAAGCGTAGTGTTGGACGCCCTGCGACAAGATAGGATGATGACAATCGAAGGCTGGCTGGTGTGGGCTGGATGAGAGTGGCCGGAAATCGGAACCGGTGGCGTGCATTAGGGGAGACCTATGTACAGCAGTCGACGAGTGTAGGTTGATGATGATTATAGACTTCTAACCAACACTCACCATAGATATCAATCCTGGCAACATGGACCACGCTGGAATCACCTTCTATAGCCACACATGAGTACAGGCCGCCGTCTTCTACCCGTGTCCTAGTTATGTTGAAGTGAGAGACCACACCCACTCCTGAGGGTGACATCATCTGGCCAAGGGTATACCTGAGAAGAAAAGAAGTGTATTGATTTCTTTTTGATAGATGGCAGACGAACGGATCACCTAATCATTGGTGCTTCGAGTTTAGTGCTTTAAGAAACACCTTGGTTGGTTTAGCATTACGATTTGTAATATTTTGCGCAATAAAGACTATTCATCTATTTATTTATCACTGTAACCCACATTGAAATTGTATGTACATAAAATTTCTGAAATTTCTAATTCTTAAGTGTTGATTTTTTAAGTGCAGAAATAGGCAGACGAGTATGCGGCCCATCTGATGGTAAATGGTAACCGCCGCTCATAGACAACAACAATGCCGAGGCACAGTCATGCCGTTGCCTACCGAGAAGTACTCTTTTTGAAACTTCGTTCAAAAAAGGACATGTCATAGCGATCAGGGAATACCGCAACTGGAAGGTCATTCCACAATTTGCAATTTTTGCAGAATAAAGTATATCTATCTATCTTGGATCGCTGAGCCAGTAGTAAGTAAGTAATACGGTATTTCCCTTTGTGTATACCTTAACCCAGTTAACAAATAAACAAATTGTTCCTTTAAACTAGCAAGAAAAGCCATGGTTCAGGTTAATGAGAAGTAATTTGATACTCATTCGTCTTCATTACAGCCGGTTACGCCCTGAGGAAAACGAGCCTGAATATATTTTGCAAAATAATCTTTGACTTGTTTTTTTTTTGTTTAAGAGAGTAGGTATTCAGGCGGGTTAATATAATATGGGTAAATAAGTAATTAACATTATTTTGATATACAGCAACCTAATCTCGTACACGATGTTATATTTTTTTACCACATCTCCTACCAATCATTCTGAACAACTTTTGTTCTATAACGTCGTAAGGCCCAGACAGCAGACACAATGGAATATTAATTGTTTTATGCATTTTAAAAGGCTTTTAGATTTTCTTAGATGAGTATTTATCCATGAATTTAGTCTATGACTTTTAGAAATACGCTTAAAAATCAAAATTTCATACAAAGTTGGTTAATGACCTGTCTTGTTTGTTCATTATTTAGTAAAGGAAAAAATTGTCGACAAATTTTAAAAGTCGAAGAACAAATTAATGTTATTCAGATTGGTTAGTCTAGTAGAAGATGTATCAGATGATTAAAGGGATGTAAATGTTCACAGATAGGTACCTATGACTTTTATGCTATGACAGCTAAATATTAGGATTGCGTATCTTAAAACACAAAATTGATTATCGTCGCGGTTTTTTTTTTATTAGTTATACTTATATTTAGTTTGGAACGTAATCTGTGTCGTGTCAAAATCTCATTATAGGTAGTATGTATTTGAAGATATGTTGTATAACGATCAATCCAAAATGTAAAAGGCAAAAAAAGTTGTTAAGAACCTATCTTCATCACAAAATAAATACTTCATTATTTAAATAAAAACTTAAAACAAGGCTTCATTTCAAGGATTCTTTCCCCATTAAAACTCTCCTAGTTCATTAAATAACGCTGTAATCAGCCCTCGGAAAAAAATTATACCTATTGTTACCTTTGGAAAATTAGTCAAATCCAGTTACAGAAATGAAGTTAGACAGACCAAACCTTTTCTGGGACTTTATCAAGACTGTAATTTATTCTTCAGTGTAAATTAGAGAACTTAGTTTCAAAGACTTTGGTTGGACTTAGTCGAATAACCCCTGTTTAAAAATGAAGACTAAAATTAGAGAGGGGCGGCCAAATCAAAAAAATAAATCCATACTAATATTATAAATGCGAAAGTAACTCTGTCTGTCAGTCTGTCTGTCAGTCTGTCTGTCTGTCTGTCTGTCTGCTACTCTTTCACGCCAAAACTACTCAACGGATTTAAATGAAATTTGGTATACAGATAATCTAGACCCTGAGAAAGGACATAGGCTACTTTTTATTGCGAAAAGGGGGTTGTAAGGGGTTGAAAGGGGGGTAAAAAGTTACTTTTCCACGCGGACGGAGTCGCGGGCGGCCGCTAGTAAAATATAAAAATCACTTTATTGCTCAACAATACCTTTTATTTTACCTCTAAATTAATTACTAATTATACAAAAGGGTTGAGCAAAGGGAATGACTCAGTTTTTGCACTCAGTTTTTGCTGTCGCAGATAAATCTCCTCCGAAGCGCTGGTTTTCACTCACACCTGATGTAGCTGATGTCCATGGGCGGCGGTGTTCACTTATCATCAGGTGACCCGCTTGCTTGTTTGCCTTCCTATAATAAATAAAAAAAAACCTTCCTCTCTGTATGTGTTTGGTGAAAGCTGCTACAAGTACTTTTAATATTCATTTCTTGTACTCGTGACTCTACTGGTGTTGCAGGTGTCTATGGCTTACCATCAGGTGATTGGTCTATTCATCCGCCACCTATCATATAAAAAAAACTCGTACCTTGGCTCTGTATTAGATGATATGACTACGCCATCCCGCTCCCAGATAAACCTTGGCGGTCTCGCTGCAGTCGCCGCACATTGGAGACTTATCTAGGTTCAAAGATATTTATTTCTCATAAGAAATTTACATTTCACTTAAAATGAGATACAAAAAGTTATTTAAATAAATAAAATTACAACTAGAAATCATGCACTAGTGCTAGCTGCTGCTATGTATGATTTTAACTTATTTTTAAAGCTGCCGAAGCATTCACAGGCCTTCAAATCATGTGGCAAACTATTGAAAAGCTGTGCTCCCTCAAATAGTATTGTCCTCTTGCCATAGTTGGTCCGTGGTGTGTTTGTTTTAAGTTTAAGTTTATTTCGAAGATTTCGTGGATTAGTTTTTATATTTAGTTCTATGTTAGTTTTGATAGTTTTAGTAATTATTTTTTTGATGAAAACACAAGTGTTATATTTGTATAGTTGAGGTAGATTAAATAATTTTGTCTTTGTGTATAATTTATTAGTAGGCATTCGAAAAGGATATTGAAACAAGACTTTTATAATTCTATTTTGGGTCCTCTGTAGAGAGTTTAGGTTAGTTGGTGCTGCAGATCCCCAAATTTCAATAAGGTAATCTAGGTGGGATTTTACCATAGCGTTGTAGATAGTATATTTAATGTGCTTCGGTATACAATGCGTAATTTTCCGTAGTGCTCCCAGTAAAGACGTTAATTTTGATTTCACGAGCTCAATGTGGGGTTTCCAACTTAATTTGTCATCGATGAGCAATCCCAGGTACCTCTCCTGGTGAGATCGTTTAATAATTTGTTTATTGATCTTTAGGGGTTCATACTCGGGTATAACTTTGTTTTTTGCGGATATAACCATATATGACGTTTTTTGTATGTTTATTGTGAGCAGATTCTGCAAAAACCATTCATTTAGTGTGTCCAAATCTTTTTGGGCATCATTGACAATTTCATTGATCGATTGGCCGAAGTAAAATAAGCATGTGTCATCGGCATATAATGTGAGGTTTCCGGTTAGTCCTATTGTGTTGATGTTATTTACGTAGATTAAGAATAGCAATGGTCCGAGTATGGATCCCTGAGGTATTCCAAAAGAGATACCTTGAGAATTGCTCACGTAATTATCAATTTTAACGATCTGCTGTCTATTTTGTAGATATGATTTAAGTACATCTAGTGCCTTATCTTGGATTCCTGCGTCGGCTAGCTTTTTAACTAGCTTTTGGTGACTAACGGTATCAAACGCTTTTTTGAGGTCGACAAATATACCCAAAGCAATATCCCGTTTGTCAATGTGCGTTTTGATCTTGGTGGTTAGGTCCATGGCAGCTGTTAATGTGCTAGACTTGGGGCGAAAGCCGTACTGCTCGACAATAAAAAAGTTCTTTGCATTTAGGTAGTCATTTAAACGATTGTATAGAATTTTTTCAAATATCTTTGATATTACGGGCAGCACGGATATCGGTCTGTAATTGTTTGGGTCTGTTCGAGAGCCTGATTTATGAATAGGACTGACCTTAGCTAGTTTGAGTGAATCAGGAAAAATACCCTGGTCGAAACAGGTGTTTATTGCAGTTGCCAATTTCACGACGATAAGACTTTTTATACTTTTAATTGCTTTGGTGGAAATTCCATCTAGTCCAGTACTGGTGTTGATATTTAGGTCATCTATTATTTTACTTACTTCGTCTGGACTACATGGTGAAATATTGTTTAGTGTTATGTTGTGTGAGTAATTTTGCCTGTTGGTTGTATTTCCTGCACAAGTGTGGTATTTGGAAGGTATTTTACTAGCCAAGTCTGCACCAATTGAAGAGAAGTATGAGTTAAAAAGATTACATACTTCTATGCCATCAGTGATTTTTTTAGAGTCAACAACAAGACTTAAGGGAGCAGAGCCAGTTTTAGTTTTATTTGCAGCAAGGTTGTTAATGACATCCCACATTTTTTTAGGTTGATTATATGTTTTCTGGAATAGGTTATGGTAGTAGGTTTCTTTATACTTCTTGACAAGCTTTTTTACTTTATCTCTTTCATTTATATAATATTTCTGCAAATTGTCATCCTTGGGATTTTTTATAGTTTCCTTCCATAGTTGGTTTCTGGAATTTATTGTGTTAATTATGTGCTTATTTATCCAGTCATTAAGTGGTGGATTTAGAATTTTGGTCTTCTTAACTTTGCTAATTTCAATATTCTGTAATATATTATTTTCTAAACTATAGTAATTATCTTCTTGTATGCTGTCTATGGTTTCTAATGTTTTTTTCCGTAGTTTTTCGTAATCTAGCGCCAAATATTTGGTTGTTCTCGGTATTCTTGGTGCTAGTTTTCCAACTTCAAGATACAACTGTTTGTGGTCCGACAGAGAGGATTCTATGATCGATAAGTTAAAGCTATGATTGCTAATATTGGTGCTTATGTGGTCTATTATAGACTTAGATGTATCAGTTTGTCTTGTACAGTACATTTGATTGATATTATTCAAGAATTCATATCCACATTCCTTCATTTCATTCTTGTATTTTATAACGTATGGATATTTTTGTAGCAAATCGATATTAAAGTCGCCAAAGACTATTGTTCGATTACGCTGCTCCAATTGGGATGAGTAAATGTCGAGAAAGGTGTCAATTTCGAAATCCCCATCAGACTTATAGACGACTCCGATGTTTAGTGACATTTTTTCCAAATTAATCCATAGATAATGGTTACCGTTTTCAATCAGTTGATCAGTTACATTAAACTTAATAGTATCGTGAATGTAGATGGAAACGCCACCGCCCTTGCTGTTTTTTCTATAATTGTAAATGTGCTTGTAGTTAGGGATCTGATAGAGTCCAGCATCTTCGTCAGATGTGATCCATGTTTCTGTAAATACCAGTAAGTGTGTGGTCTTAGGTATAGTCTTCAAAATGCACTTGATCTCATCAAATTTGCCCTCACTGCGAATACTTCGTAGATTTGCGTAAAAGAATCGCAACGACGATGGTATGTGCGGAATGTTGTCGTATCTACTTACAATGTGGTGGGATACTTTTTCTGTATATTTTTCGTCTGGTAGTGCAGATGATTTTAGTATTTCTTTAGTCTTCCGGGTTTTATCTGATTGCTATTGCTTTTTCGAAGCAAACATAGAAGGAACAGAGTGTGTTCTAGCGCTGTGTACTCGTTCCATTTTATTAGTTTTGTTGATTTTAGTGGCGCCGGAAATGTTTTGTCCGTCCAAGTGCTTAAGTGTTTTGGGCGACGTCGTCGGCAATCGTTTCCGTGTCTCAACTGGTTTCTCCTTTACAATTAATTTATCATAGCGAATGTATGCCAGATTTCCCTTCTTAATTTCTTCCTGTTGCTGTATCTTGAGTTCTTTTCTTTTTATTATGATGTCTTTTGGTAAATCCTCGCTAATGTAGACGTTTTCTGGAAAATATTTTTTATGCTTAAATATTTCTATTTTGCGCCAAGTTAGGGTGACGGTGATTAGGATAGGTCTTATTTTATTCTGAGTTGGTTTCCCCAGTCTTCGCACCGAGCTGATCTCCCATTTGTCCCAAGCATTGATGTCAGTTTTTTCGGACACAATATTCAGGTGATCCAGGATTAGCTGCATAAGGTCTGCAGGGTTGTTTTCCGTTTCTTTAATTCCGTGGATTACAAAGTTGTTCTTTCTAGTATCCCTTTCCATATTTCCTATTTTCGCTTTTAGGGCAGAGACTTCTTTTTTAACCCACTTAACCCTACTGTGTCGTAAACGACACACCAACTTTGAAAAAATTTTGAGAGTTATGAGGGTCCTTGAAAAATTTTTTTTACGTCGCGTTTGGCTATCGAAGACTCCATCAGTAGTTACGAAGTGTTTTTAGTGTGCTACAGTTAATTCCTTTTGTGCTGAATAACGACGAATTTTAAGGTTTTTACAATGAGTTATTTAAGGTAAGATGACATACTATTATAAACATCTTTTTGTTAATATATTATGTAATTATGATAGCTTGATTTCTATAGACTTCTCAAAATAAAAAAACTTGTTTATTTTATAACATTTTTAGCCAGTAGTTAACGTTTTCTTTATACGTGTCGTAAAAGACACGGTAGGGAAATGTGCTACTATAAGTAATACTTTTTATTTATCTACAGAAAATCATGAAGACCCCTCATACTTTGCATGAGATAATCGAGGAGTTAGAGCAAAATGATGAGATGGATGTCCCCGACTCCATAACCATCATGCCTCCGGAAAATTGTATCTAATGCTGAAATTACGGACTAGGATTCTGGAGATGAAGATTGTGTGTCCCTTCAAAATCTACCGGGATCTCAACTCAGGGCACCTGCTGAAATTCAACAAGATTCTAGTGACGAAAGGGAAGATGACAACGTGCCATTAGTATAGTTTTCTAAACGGCGGCGCATCGAATCTGATCCTAAAAGCTTTTCCATCGGCTCTTTACCACCAGATCCAGAAACAAATTGTTCTACTCCTGCTCAAGCATTGATGAAGCCATGATACCCTATTATGGTGGGCATCCATGCAAACAGTTCGTGGAAAACATATAAGATGGGTTTATGTACAAGTTTTGGGTTGGGGCAACGCGTCTAGGATGCCTTATGCTTATGTTATTTGGTTTCAACCATACCAGGGACAACAAGGCAGCAATCAAAGTGAGTACAAAAGTTTGGGCCTAGGTGCTAGTATTGTATTGCAGTTCGCCGATGAACTTCAGTAAATAGATTCTAAAGCACCTTTTCACCTATTTTTCGACATTTCATTCATTGCCACGCATAATGCATGGCAATTGTATAAGCATAATGGTGGACAGTTGGATCACCTGAAATTCCAAAGAAAATGTCGCTGTACCTAAATCTACTTGAGAAGAACAAGAAAACTGAGAGTAATAGAGGAGGACGTCCATCAAAAAGTGTTTCTAGTGCATTGCGATATACTCGCAATGGACATTTAGTGAAATACAGGGAGGATCGGCTGCGATGCGGTGTTTGTCACAAAAGTGCTAATTTCTTTTGCCTAAAATGTAATGTAACGTTGCATCCAAAATTTTTTTTTGAATGTTATCATACTCTAAATAAGTATTTTTTTCTAAAATAGTACAAATAAAAATATTTTTGCTATTACATTTGTATTTCATTAGGTTTTTATTTGTTAGATTTGTTATTTTCTAATCTACATGAGTACTGTTATCAAAGTAGTAGATTCCCCTACTGTGTCGTTTACGACACGGCATTTTCCAGCTTTTCTGGAAATCATATATCTTTTTTAATATTTTTCTGCGATTGTTAATCACATAAATATTAGGTACACAAAGTTTCAGATCAATTACTGAAAAATACGTTATTCAGGGATAAGTGGGTTAAGTTCTTCATTTTCCTGTAAGATTGTCTCGAATTTGGTGTCTAAAGTAGCGGAGATATTTCTAGTAACATCTTCTGTAATTTTGGTTGCGTGTCTCTCGAACTTTTTTTCTATTTCTGACAGTAAAGTTTGTAGATCAGTGTTGTTTAGGGCCATTTTATTTATTTCTTAATTTAGCCAACGTTTCAGCGATTTCTACTATTTAGTAGTTGTTTCAGAAGCTGGTATCCCTTTTTGTGGGTTGGCAACCCTATCTTGTCTTTGGAGTTTTTGTGGAGTAGCAACACTGAGTTACAAATGTCAAACTCAACTGACGTTAATAACCGGTGATAAATAGATGACTCACAGTTTTCTTCGCAATCTGTATTTCGAAAGGGAAATTATTATATTTCCCAGTCGTATATCTTGAAGATAACTTTAATCGAAGAAATTCGGCACTTAATCTTCAGTTTGCGATCGTTTTTGGAGATTTTCGCGCACTTATTCCAATGTTTTTTCAAAAATTAGTAGCTAAGCGTAATTGTGTTGTTCACTGTTTGACAGCCGGAAATATTACATCTGGAAATATAACATTATTTTATTTTAAACTAGTGGCCCGCCCTCACTTCGTTTCGGGACAGTAGTTCCATAGTCTACCAATAGATGGCGCTGGGCGTCGATTGTATCGCGCTTGTGTTTCGCTTTTTCGGTTTGTATATAAGGTTTGTCGATGTCAATAGAATTTATGTCTCTATAAATGGTATAGATTAGAATTAAAGGAGGAGAACAGGCCACGGAACGGAAGATTTTGCGTAAGATTTTTGGACGAGTCTCTAGACCTGACGGTAGCCTCCAGCTGCCCTTTATTTGCAGAAACATATGCACTGCTAGGCAAAGGCCTTCCCTAAAACCCTCCATTGGACTCTATTTGTAACAATGGTTTGCCAATGGACAGAGAACAAATTTGGATTAAGCTTACATAACTGTCATTTAACTACAACACAAAACCGTAGTTTGTGTCAGTTTTAAACTACGTCCGATGTCAAATATCAGTTCAATCTCACTGAAATATCGCGTGTTTCAGGCTGTATAGCAAAAAATATGACACCAAATAAAAGAGTGTGACAAAACCCAATTTGTGCGGAATTCACAGGTTTTAGGTGACAAAATTCACACAGAGTTAAACGTTCAAATATGTTATTCGAAATAGTCAACAGACTGGTGATGCGGAAAACATAAATACTGTTTTTGATGCGTTGAATCTACTTTAGGAGCTGCGAATCAACATAATTTGGAACTGCAAACCTATACAGGATGTATCTGTGAACATTTACATCCCGCTAACCATGAGTTCTACCAACCATTCTAAACAACATTTGTTCTATGACTTTTGAAAATTCGCATAAAAATTTTTCATCTCTCCATACAAAGTCGGTCATGTGACTTGGTCATTTTGTAAGGGGAGTCGAACATTTTTTCGAGGAATTTAGGAAAGTTGTTGAACAAATGTTGTTCAGAATGGTTGATAGAACCACGTGGTTAAAGGGATGTAAATGTTTACAGATACACCCTGTATATCTTAACCATTCTCATGTTTACTCTCTTTATTATAACACCCTTACTTCGTTTTGGGAGTTTACTTAGGCCAATGCCAATAGATGGCGCTGGCAGTCGATCACATCGCGCAAGTGTTTCGGTTTTTCAATACACTTATAAATCTTTACGAAGAGAAATAGAATAGAAAATATTTTTCAATATTTCATTAGTGTAATAGTTATGTGCACAGCTTTATTTTGCTCACTACTTTATGTTATTTGCTTATTTGTATTATGTACTACTTAGTTCTAATTATTGCCAAGAGATGGCACTGGTTGCTGATAAGTGTTTTACTTGTTTAAAATGGAGTTACTCTAATGTTACTTACGTCTTCGCCAGGCGTCACTATCTTCTCGTTGAATCTTTGTGTTATTATTATGTTCCCCGATCCAAGATCTCTTCTATGTCTCACGAACTTCACTTCTGAAACAAAACAAAGCTAATTACAAAGTAATCTTCCTCCGTATGTAATGAGAATAACATCATCATCATCATCAGCCTGTTGCAGTCCACAGCTGAACATAGGTCTCTCCAAATGCTCGCCACTTTGATCGATCTTCGGCTATTCGCTTCCAGCTCCAGCCAGCCCTCTTGCGCAGATCGTCACTCCATCTGGCCTGAGGCCGTCCTACATTACGCTTACCAAGACGCGGTCTCCACTCCAGGACTCGTTTACCCCAACGATAAATATATCTGTCGCATTCAAACAAAAGCGTGTACAGCGCGTGTAAAAGAGAGCGGGACTCCTATTCGGTTCGGTCTAAACTAGCGTTTAGCTTAGCGTGTGATTTCCAATTGCGTCCGGTGTATGTTTAGACTCTAAAGTGAAGTAACTGTTTATACTTCTTACTCTTATCTTACGTAAAATTCCCAGTTGTATCCAAAGCTGTCGCCCGCCTTACGTTTAGACTATGATTCAGGATTTGGGGAGTCATTACAATGAAGCTATTACCGTCTGCACTTCGCAACCTTAAAGGTAAACAGACCAACTGAATCATGGTTACACGTTTCAGAAACTATCCGAAACTTGCACGTGGTTTAAAGGATTCGGAATAAATAAATAGGTAATAATAATAAATGCGCCAGACAATCACTCTAATCAACCTGGTCTCAAACTAGGGCAACCCTTGTACTATGACGATATTTGACTGGGGGCGTCAACCCAGAACATTAAGAAAACTTTAAAAATTTAGTTTCTTAAATTAACTTGCGCACTTGTTACTCCACTGGTCTCTATAGACGGCAAATTGCTAACCATCAGTTGATCCATCTGCTCGTCTGCAATCTACCACATAAAAAGCCACCTATCACCTTACAAAATACCCGTACCACATTTACTCTTGAATTGTTTCCAAGAAGAAAAACGTCAAGGCTCATTTTTACAGTAGATTATTCTCGAATTTTATCTTAGGGTCAAAAGTGTTTTTAGATGTTCCTTTACGCATTGGTGACTTGCTTTATCCTGTAATTTCAGGTTTTTATATACTTTATATCAATCATAATAATACTGGTAAATGTGAACGCGTATTCGCACTTAAATAATTCAGTATGATCTTAAAATACTTTCTTTACCGTAATAAGTAATTCATATACCAAACATTTTCTACAATTTACGTGATACCGTACTAAGTAGCACATTGTTTTTTTTTTTTATGTGATAGGTAGCAGACGAGCAGGCGGATCACCTGATGGTAAGCAATTGCCGCCGCTCATGGACACTTGCAACACCAGTGGAGTTACAAGAGCGCTGCTAACCTTTTATCCCCTTCCCCCCGGGTGGGCCTCCGGTACCCTCACTCACTCGGATGTGACGGATATCTGGCGAAAAGTTTTTTATGAGTAGGGGGCAAATGAATAGACGGATCACCTGATGGTAAGCGATTACCGCCGCCCTTGGACACCCGCTATATAAAATAATATAAAAATAGTTATAAAAATAGTCGTCTAAGTGAATGGTGATTACTGTTAATAAAAGCACAAAATAATAGCAAAGGCGTTAAATGCCAGTTCAAAGAGCTTTATTAAGCGATTTCGGAATAATGTCTTTCATTTGGCAACGAGCTGTGTGCTAAACGCCAGTATAGGTGCCAAATCACCAGGGGGCGACGCTATCTTCATTGATTTTAGCCTTGCCAATGTTCATAATAGAGATGATTAGTAGTAGTGCTTATAGGGTTCCGTACACAAATAATGGAACCCTTATAGATTTGTCCATCTGTATGTTAAATGCAGTCCATTAATCATGCGAGGCTCGAGGGGGGAGGAGGGTCCGCAAAAAACACGAAATATAACAAGGAGGGAGGGGGGTATAGTAATACATTACGAGTATTAATTTTTTTTTCAGCAAACGCGCGATAATGAAAAGAAAAGAAGAAAAAAATACCCTTTTTTGTATCACTACGACTTACTTACCGATGTGATTTTAAAATTTCGCGTTGCATTATACAAATAGGTACTTCATATTATAAACGGGACTAAACGCGACGAGAATACTAGAATGTACGGTGGCCAGCACATGTCATCAAGTTACTACAATCTGACAATTTTTTTCAATCAAACCTCACTTTTATGTCAAACGTGTTTGGTTCAATATCAACTGAGGAAAGACAGATTGTAGTAACTTGATGTGCTGGCCACTGTACTTAAATCTCGTCGCGTTTAGTCCCGTTTATATCAAATATTTGGGTGTCTTCAAGTGGAGAGTGAATAGGCTTCTTCTGGGAAAGCACGCTACATCTTAGACCTCATTGTCACTCTCCATCAGGTGAGATGAGGTCAAGTGCAAACCCATCTTATATAAAAAAAAAAGTATTTACCTACCAATGCTTATCAGACTGGTAACTTACAAAAGGGGTAAACCCAAAAATGTGTTGCTTGACACACTTTAGAGAACGCCTACGTGGAAAAGAAAAACCGTTTGGTGCGGTAATCGAACCCGCGACCCTTGCGTCTCAACCGGCGCTCAAACCATTGCGCCAAACGGGTCGTCAAAATTATTATAATAATTGACTTACCATTAAAAGAAATTGGTTGATTCTTTGAGCTTTCATCCCGCTTAGATTTTCTATTCTTCTCTAATCTGTAACAAAATTAAAAGTTATGTTGTTGAAAACAATTTTATCCAGTGTTACTTCAAACATTTCTTGGAAATAAACTTCGAGTAGGTAAATGGAAAGTGAGATGCCAAACTGTCGATGATTCTGATATCGATATATTAAACAATATTATTTTGGCTCTACTAAACGCAAAGACTCGTGGAATTAAGTTTTTATTCACCGATAAAGATAACATCCTCCATAATTTTTATTTTTGGTATAGCAATTCTTTGCAATTTATTCTTAAGTAAATATTGCACTTAAAAAATTCCTCGGAGGGTTCAGGTGGGACTTGAACCCACAACCTTCCGCTAACCGGGCAGATATGCTATCCACTTTACACCATCCGAGCCCCTTACTAAGCCGAAGAATTTCGTAAGTGCTTAACTCCGAGGATTTTTTTAAGTGCAATATTTACTTAACATCCTCCATAGTAAACCTAAGTCCCAAAACGTAGTGAGGGCGGGTCACTAGGTAATAAGTATATTATCTGTGAAGCAAGTGTAATCTGTGAAGTTGATCCGGCGTGAAGCACCGCCTATGTTCTGTGAAGTGAGTGAGGGTACCGCAGGCCTAATTGGGGCGAAAGAGGGGTAAAGGTTGGCAGCCACTTATGACTGTACTGGTATTGCAGGTGTATATGGGCGGCGGCAATTCCTTACTAACAGGTGATTCATCTACTCGTCCGCCACCATCATCATATCAGCCCACATCTCTCCACTTATTAGTATATAGGCCTCTTCTTTATCACGTCACTCCTTACTTTCACCTGCCAACCTCATCCATTGTTTCCCCACTACCATCACACTGTCGTCAGATCAACGGGCAGGTGGTCTACCCACATGACGTCGTCCCAATCTTGGCTGCCATTCGATTTATTATAGTTCATCTATCATCCTTGCGCCTTGTCAGGTGTCCTGTCGATGTGTGATCTAAAGTGAAGACTTTAGCTTATACATTCGCATGCCAATATGGATCACCCTAGTTCTCCTTCGAATTAAATCATTGGATACGAGTACCTTATTTTTAATTTTTCCTATATTGTCTCACTACTGGGCAAAAGCCTCCCCCGAGTTTGTTGGGTAACAAACTCGGGACACCTACCTAGGTATCACAAAGAAATCAGTTTATCGATATTCTCCTCAAATGCGCTATTGACATCACTACACGAATGAACAATATTTATTTTCTAAGTCCTATCTTACTGTAGTCCAGAAAAAGGATTTGTGTTGGCTTCAATTTGATTTAGTGTTCATGTTTAAATTGACATTGAATAGAATTTATTGTGCTAGGGTAGACAAAGTTGCTTTTCTTTTGAACTTTTAAAGTTGGGTTGAAGTAAATCACGAAGCTACGTGACGTGGAAAGTTGAATAAATTGATAAACTTCAACTTTTGTAGTTTAGAATTGGTAAAACAATGTTTAGAAGATATGGATGTGAATTATTAATAAAAATAATTTAAAAGTTTGTACAGACTGCATCAAAATTACCTATGCGTTCAAACCTACCAAATTTTGACAATAATTACTATTAACACAATACCTTAAGGTATACTTACACGTCTGTTGTCATTGTTCTCGAACAACATAATTTAAATAAAGAAATAAAAGAATTTATTCAACTAGATTTATGTATAAAAAATAGAAAATTCAAGATTAAATAAATACTCTAATTAATTAAGAAAATAAACCTACTCTGTCTTTTGGTTTATGATACTATTGGCATATGAAAATGCACCTTGGCGGATACAGACATACAGATAATTGTGTTTTGATGCTTACATATTTTTGTTAGGTTTGAGTGCCAAGATCATTTTGATGCTGAATATTATGTGCTCAATGTGAAGTTTGCAGTTGTGTCATAGAAAAAAAAAACATTAAAAACAATGTTGTCCCAATTTTGCCGTAACTTACATAAACGACCGTAAGATACCGTACGAGTATTTTACCATCCCTTATGGTAAAATTACGAAACGCAACTAAACCCTTGAGTACACTAATCAATTAACGTCAAACGACGCAATCTCGTCTGGATTGACATCCATAATGTATGGATGCGCACACATTAAGGCATATCGTTAAAGTCATAAATCCAAATCCTGCGCATTATGCGCCCTCACGCGTCGCCATGTTTCCATTAATCTCAGCTAATTTATGCATAGTTAACCGCTGTTCCTCTGGTCACTGTTTGACTTGGAGATGGGTAGTTTGTTCAGTTATGTGTTTGTTAATGACTTATAATTAGGAGCTTACTGTTACTAGGGGCTACTACTTTTAATTAGCTATATTATAAAATAGTGGCCCGCCCTCACTTCGCTTAGGGACCGTAATTCAGAAATGAGCCAATAGATGGCGCTGTGTTCAATTACATCGCACAAGCGTTTCGTGTATTCGGTTTACCTACAAGCCTTGTCGTTGTCTATAGAAGTAATCTCTTTATAATTAGTATAGATATTAAAACGGGAATTAACGCGACGTTTATTTTTAACTACATTGTATGCACTTACTGCTTGACGGTTGCGGCTACGTTGCACACTGATTTGATTCTAAGAAAAATTAACCTACGATTTTTTTTGTCAAAATGTATTTTTTTGTTATGCCAATCGAAAGATGCAATCAATACAATCAACATTTTAATATTTGCCATTTTTCCGAAAAACTAATATTTATCGAAGTATACTAGCAAATGTGTTTTTTACTACGGAACGAAAACTAAGTTGTTCTGGTACTCCAAAAGCGGCACAGATCTAGTCTTCTCGTTTCAAAAATTCTATTCTATGAATTTAGATATCAAAAAGTGAAAAAAAAATTCTAGGTAGGTGCCTGTTTTTATTTTATGATAGCGTAAAGTTGGGCACTTTTTTGCATATTTTCAAGTATTGTTGAGCACTATAATTGGTACCGGGAATAGAAATAATTAACTATTTACGGTACTAATTAAGTCTACTATGGTACTATTTTTATTTTCCTACCCCACTGTTTAGTTACAATAACTGCTAAATTCTGCCTCACGTGAAAATAATGCTAGTATCTGCACATTAATGCAACTAGGATTACGGAGCGAAGTTGGCAGTAAAGAGTATCTAACTGTCTGCCGCCCGCAACACACATAGCCCCTCGCAAACACACACACACACACACACACACACACATACACACAAACACACACACATGCCTACTGATATACAGAAAGCAAACTGACTGAAAAACGACAGTCGTAACTCTACTGGTGTTGCAAATGTCTATGAGCGGCGGTAATTGCTTACCATCAGGTGATCCGCCTGCTCGTCTGCTACCTATCACATAAAAAAAGACTTCCAGTGCGCACGCACCTAGTTGGCAAAATTTGCAGGCGACAAACAGTTACCTACTTTACTTTTGTTAAAAAATAACTTTCTGATCCGGCTACATGAATATTTACCACACATACACACAGATAGCCACTCGCAAACACATACGTCCACTCACACAGAGAGAGCAAACTGAGTGAAAAACGACAGACTTCCGTCGCGAACGCAACTAGTTTATAAAAGTTAGCAGGCGGCAGACAGTTAGATTCTCGTAACTGCCAACTTCGCTCCGTAATCCTAGTTGCATTAATGGCGGACACTAACATTATTCACACGTGAGGCAGAATTTAGCCACAAAATATAAAGGACACAGAAAGTAGACTAAGAGCTAAAAACATGTCATGTACTCACGCATTCGCACTAACGGGCAAATACGTCTTTTCGACCACATTAATCCTAACTTATGACATAAGATTGTCGAACTGTCAAGGTCTATGTAGAAGCCGCGCGCTTATGTACTCATGCCGGGCAACAACCCTAGCATATGTCAACGAACTCTTCTAAATTCAAAATTAAGGCTGAGTCTCCTTTCTGTGTCCTTTATATTTTGTGATTGAGCTGTCATTTTAACTAAACAATGGGTTATCGCGTGTGAAAAATCCGCTTCCCTTGGATTCCAAATCAACTAAAAATCATTTATTAATAGAATGTTCTGGGTACCAAGATAGGATCTGGTAGCAAAAATAGGTTTGAAACTCTCTGAAATTGGCATGTTCCACCAGATATTGGCCGAACCAACGTCAGAACGTGCAAGGTTTCTGCTGGATTTTGCAATAGCATGTATCAATACAAGAGGCTGAGAAGCCACCTGTCTCATTTATATTATAATGTTATATAAGTAATAGTAAGTGTAACCTAAGCATTGTTATATAGGACTGACATGTGCTTTTGTTTAAAAGTCCTTTTAAATAAAGAGAAAAAAAATACTAAAAATAATTACACATCCTTAATCATTATATTCCAGGAAAACTACACAAAACGTGCGGGTGTGATGATGGTAGAAATCATCACAACCCACACACGTCCACTGCTGGACATAGGTCTCCCCTAATGCACGCCACCGCTACCGATTTTCGGCCACTCTCAACCAGTCCACACCAGTCCAGCCTTTGTATGTCATCATCCCATCTTGTCCATAGCGTCTTACACTACGCTTACCGAGTCGCGGTCTACACTCAAGGACTTTACGGCTCCAACGGTTGTCAGTTCTGCGGCTAATGTGACGTGTGACGGTAGAAATATGCACAAAGATTTGGAAAAACCATAGGCTTTCGGACAGTGACCTATTTTCGTAATAATAAACATTATCTATTTAAAATTCAGCATTTATACTTACTCATGTAAACGCGGCAGCTGACCATTTTGCGGCGTACCTGGAATATAAATATACAAATTGAAAACAGCGGTAAATTTTTAAATTAAGTTGTGTGTTTGTTTTGCGAACTTCATTACAAATTTGGGATTCGTTAATTTTGTATTCAGTCTTATTTTATTGAAGCCAATCATTTAGGTATTGGGTTCCGTATCAAAAACGTAAAAAATAAAACCTATTGTGCATTTACCTTATTGTTCTAACAATATTTATTTATTGGACAAAATAATATGGAAACGCGAGAATAATTACAATCTTAAGCTAAAAAAAATACCAAAACGAAAAACTAAAACAGAGTAGGCCCCTGTTGCAATGTCCCCAAAATGCTGGAAGCATTACCTCGTTGGATAACGATGGAAATTCGCTGGGCGAAGTAGCTGCCAGCCTTTGGGTCTCCCGTGACTTCAAATAAGCGCTTAGCTAGGTCCCGAAAAAAAAGAGAGAGCATCGGGACCCCACGGGCAAAGCATTTCGACTGACAATTGTTATTTGTCAAACGCCCACAGAAAACCAGCGTGAAGCAGCCCCTGTGTTTCGCCAAATGAGTGAGGGTACCGGAGGCCCACCCGAGGGGAGGGGGGGAGGCTATAAAAGGTTGGCAGCGCACTTGTAACTCCACTGGTGTTGCAAGTGTTCCATGAGCGGCGGCAATTGCTTACCATCAGGTGATCCGCCTGCTCGTCTGCTACCTATCTATTATATTATTAACCTAATATATATTTTGGTAGTAGATATAAGATTCAAAATCAGGTGGATCTATTTTCCTATTTCCTTATTAGGGTTGAATGCGTAAGCGCGTATACTGAAACGACTGTATACGCGCTAAAAATACGCCAATCTGAAATCAGAGTGAATAAGACTATTTCTGTTGTTGTATTCTAAATGCCTTTTGTTTCTATGCAATAAGGAACATCTATCTACCTCCCTAACCAACATCTCTCTATACAATTGTACCTCAACGTGGAAACTCAACCCGAAATAGTATTCGGAAACTAAAAGCATAGTGCTAGTTAATATAGCGCAGACAGAATTCATTAATATCAGCTCTGTTTTGTTAGGCCTGAGAAGCGATCCATCTGCAATGATCTATTAGCTTGGAGCTTCCAGCTGTCTTTTAGTCTACCTAGATAGCAGGGAAATAAGGTTACCTATACATACAATATACACATACAATTGGGTATTTGACTAATCTTGATATAGTAAAAAAGATTGATACTCTATCAAAATATTGGTAAATAAGAACCAATGGCCAACATATTTAGTTAAAAATAGAACGTCTAGCTGTTTTGTGAGCATTCAAAGTTTCATGGGCAAATCCATTTTTAAAGTATAAAATAAAAAAATAAAAAATTATATCATTGAACTACCCATACATTTTCCACCAACTTTTATTATAAAACCATTTACTTAAACGAAACATTTGATATAGCTACCAAACAAAATTTACTAGACGCGCATACAAAAGTTTGAGTTGTGACGTCACAATTCAATAGCCATTTGTTTAGAGCGTTTTTGGGCTTGCCTAAAATATGTGCTCTAAAAGTTGTGATATCTCAGGTAATTCAAATGAGTATCAAGTGATTCTTTCAACGATGTTTCTTAAATTGAGGCGTCTTTTGATTAAACACATAAAAAAGTTTTTGCCAAATACCCAATTGGCTCTAGGATGGGGATAGATAGATAGATAGATAGATATTCTTATTGCACAGAAATAGAATACATGAGTGAAAACAACAGCTATAGACAATACAATAAGGCGGTCTTATCGCCATACATAATAAGGAAAGGAGAATAAGGGGATCCAGACCTCAAAAGGTTGTGGGCACAGACTCCAAATAAAACGAAGTGCGAGTGAGCAAAAATGTGAAGTATCAGTCTAAATACTTGAGTGTTTATGGCCTCGAATGGTGCAGTGGCTAAGGTGTGCGAAAAGTCCTGGGTTCCATTGCCTCTCAAGTCAATTTAGAAAACAACATTTTCTATATTTTCTTGGATCTTGATGTTCTGGGTTAACGCCCCTTAATTATCGTCACCTGGGGTACTCATAGTACAAGGGTTGTCCTAGTTTGAGACCAGGTTGATTGGTGTGATTGTCTGGCGCATTTATTTGTCAATTTTATTCTCGGGTGGGCCTCCGGTACCTTCACTCACTCGGCGAAATACATTCACATCTGTCATGTCATCTATTTTATTCACATCTGTTAAGAGGACATTAATATCTACTCTTCTACTAAATCGTCCGTTCCAGGTATCATTCCTCTCCGTGAACACTACTCAACTAATATAACTCTGTGAGTGTTAATTAATTTCAGCGATGTTTTGTTAGGCCTGGGAAACGATCCATCTGTGATAATCCATTAGCTTGGAACTTGCCTCGACTGGGATAGTTGTTGAACAAACATACTTTAATCCGTAGGTAAAGTTTGAAATTGTGTAATAATACAGTTTTATCTACACTAATGGTGTAATCTTTAAATACGTTTAGAGAGGTTTTAGATACAATTTTATTATTACCACAGAATACTTAATAGTACATGTACAGAAAGCTCACGCCTAAAAACCGTTTATGGAAATGATACTCAGGATACCATAACATAACGTTGAAATTCCGACCGCCCAGCGTTCAATGCCTACCATTATTCATACCTAGAAGTGCGTTCTCTTTCTATCGCAAGCAACTGTCGCGCGTGCGTCGCCGCTCGCTCGTGATTTTGTACTAATTTGCCTCTCCGGAGGGGCCGCCGCATGTAATTGCAAGTTCGATACCTACACGCGGAGTGGGACAGGCGTGTTACTACTTAGCCCCAATGTCTAGTAGTATAAGTACCGAGCCGTGGTTCGAGGTCCCGGGTTCAATTCTTGGGTCTAGCAAAAGTAAGTATGTATATTATGTTAGGTTGTGTCACCACAGACGGCCGTTGGGGTGGAAAGGTCCTTGAGTGGAGGCCACGAGCAGGAGGCCGCAGCCGTGGCTGGCCTCCCACCAGGTGGACCGACGATCTGGTGAAGGTCGAGGGAGTCCATTGGATGCGGGTGGCACAGGACCGATCTGTGTGGAGAACTTTGGAGGAGGCCTAAGTCCAGCAGTGGACGTCTATTGGCTGAAATGATGATGATGATGATGTGGTCACCAATCCGTATTTGGCAAGCGTGGTGGTTAAGCCTAATTCCATCAAAGTAGTGATAACTTGATTTCTATGATGGAGGTATTTACCCTACAATGGGACCGTATAGGCTGATACTTTACTTTACTTTACCTTATTGATAGGCTAAGACTCGATCACAATCTCACCTAATGGAAAGTACGCACTCTAAGGTTTATACAGGGTGTATTACATCTGTAAACTTTACATCCCTTTAACCACGTATTCTACGAACCATTCTGAGCAACATTTTTATACGACTTTAGGAAATCCGGATAAAAAAACAACAACGTTTCACACAAGATATGGTCATTTTGTAGGGGAAGTGAAAAAAATGGTGAATTTCAAAAAATCATAAGTACCTAGATCAAATATTGTGAGAATGTTTGGTAGTTAAAGGGATGTAAATGTTCACAGATACATTCTTTATAATTGAAGTTAAAAATAATCAAAACATGACTTATCTCATAAAATAAAAGAAGTTTAGTCACTATGAGTACAACAACTAATCCCAGACTTACTTTATAAAAATATTTTACACTAAAAATGAAATCGTGAGTTAATTTATTAAAATCCAAGCGGCTTAACTTCGGTTACTAAAGGATGGGCGTACTTCAAAATCTTCGCTTACAAAACTAATTTATAATTTAGGTACTAATCTTCTTCCATTATTTAAGTTTCAACCTGGTACCTAACTTGTCAACAACACGCCTACAAATTAATAGGAACCAAGTAAGGTTTAATGTCTAAAATTAGCTTTTAGTTGCTATCGCTTCGGAGACCGCTTGGTCCAAGTCTGAGAAACTATACAATATGTGCAAATTTTTCTCGATTCTTTTCCTCACCGCCTAGATTAATGTAGAAAAAATGAAGCACATAGAACAAAAAAATCTAGAAATGCATACCAGTACCTTACCATGAGTTTGAAATACTATCCTTGCTATCGAAAACTATCGCTTTGTCTCTTTTATTGTGATGCATTTGAAAGAGACAGAGCAATAGTTTACGTTATGTCAGTTTTAGATGTCAACTCATGGTAGCGCTACTGGTTTCGGAACCTGCGTTCTCTCGTCTAGAAGACGAAGGTTTCTATTAACCGTTCGGAACAACTTTTGTAATGTAATTTTTGGAAAATCTCATAATAAACATCAAATTTTGATACAAAGTAGGTCACGTCATTTAATTTTATTCATTTTATATGGAAAATCCAAAAAAAAAAATCGACAAATTTTATGTTGTTTAACAAAATAATGTAGTTCAAAAGAGTTGGTAGAAGACGTGGTAATGGATTGTAAAATGTGTTCACCATCATAAATACACGTACCTGGTACAATTTAAGATAATTTCTCCCCACTATGATATAAAAAATAATACGATGGCTGCTTCTTAATAGGAAAACGCGTTTTATACAACTGTCGCCTTGTCGCGTCCCAAAAGCGCTATAAAATTGTACAACCAAAATCCTTCGGATTCCCAACGGCCTACGCAGCACTCTGAGCTTAAACTTTCCCCGTTAAAGTGGCACTAAATACTGGCAGCATTTAAAGCCCAAAAACTGCTAGCAAATTATTTAAAAGCAGCGGAAAAAAACTATAAAAAAACTCCCGGATCGCAGCAATTTCCAACCCGTTTAGTTTTAAAGTACCTCCAACTCTGCAATGCACTTCAAAGTTTGCTGCGGTTCGGGCAAAGTTGGGTTGTGAAACTGCTAATCTATATCGAACTTCGCTAATAAACTGCTGCAATTTCAACTTAAAGCGTAAACTGATAGAGTTGTTTATCCATTACAGTATATTTCGAAAAACTTGGGAGTTTTGTTGGTACTTTACCTTTTAATAACCGAGATTAAAATGTTTTTTTCTCGTTAAAAAACGTAGCTCTTAACATTTTCTGAGCAAAAAAATGCAAGCAAAGAGGGCTGTGCCAAAAATAGCTCAAAAGCCTTTTCAAATCGCTTCCTGTTTGAGTCCAAACTACGAGTATAAATGAGGTGCCTTCAAAAATAATCCTTACAGGAAAACCTATCGGAAAGGTAAACCAATACTCGTATAAATTTACGTGATCGTATAGAAATCTCTGTTAGCCGTAAGCAAAGGTTTTTCAAAGGCGCGAGTTAAAATCAGTCCCTTCAATAAATAAACTAATCTTCATTTCCATTTTGAATAAGAATTTATTTCAAATCTACTTATTTTTTATTTATAACTAACTCTTCGTTTCGGATCAGTACCTAGTTCCACTGTCTACCAATAGATGGCGCTGGGTGTTGATTGCATTGCGCTAGTGTTTCGCCTCTTCGGTTTGCTGGTGTCTATAGAATTTATCTCTTTAAGTATAAATAGTATAGAAGATATGGGGGGAGGAGGAGGCCCAGACAGAAAGCGGGTTAAAAGGTTGGCAGCGTACTTGTGACTCCACTGGTATTGCGGGTGTCTCGATCGCTTACTGTCAAATGATCTATCTGCTCTTCTGCCAACTATCATAATATAAAAAAGTTATCCGACTGTTTGTCTATGACATAAAAAGACTAATGGACCTAGTTCTCAATAAAGCTTAGTTCAAATTCAAATACTAACTTTTAAACCCCATTTTTCCGTTAGATGCATACATTGACTCGTTGAATGTCGGGTAAGCATCAGTTGGAACAAACAACTTAAACCTGTTACGTCACTGTTGGATATTTAATTGAAGAGTGGAACTAAAGTGCTAATGTAAAGTAAGGGTGATTTTCTGTTCATCCAGCAAGTCGAGCAAAAGTATGTTATGAATTTTTCAAACATAACTCGGGTTTGTGATCACTAATCCGTATTAGGCAAGCGTGGTGATTAAGCCTAATCCCATCTTGGTAGTGATAACATGATTTCTATGATGGAGGCCTTTGCCCTGCAGTGGGACAGTATATAGGCTGTACTTTACCAAATTTTACTTTTTAGTCAGTTCATTAGTAGTACAGTGAGCTCAGTAGCTAGATAAGAACGCACCTTCCATACCGGGTCATGCTTTGAATCCAAGCATGCACCTCTGGATATTTTCCAGGTTATGGGACAACTCGCCTGAGAATTTCGAGATTTTTTGGGTGGTCGCTGTTCTTACGTAACCTAACCAATATTTTTTCCTTGAGTAGAGTTTAGTCAGTATCATCATTACAAAAATATTTGTTAGATTAGGTTAGAACAATGACCAGCCAAAAAACTTCGAAATTCTCTGGCGAATTTTTGGGCGAGTTGTCCCATAAACAGGTTTTCTGAACCTATGTGAATTTTTCTCCTCTGAGCTAGAAGATAATATTATCATTATGAGGAAACCGGCACGTTTCGAATAGTTTCTGAAACGAGTACGACTTTTTTTTTAGTATTAACTTGGCTCTGATTTAACTTTTTTTAATTTTGATGGGATATCAATCCTAAATGTTAAAATGCGAAAGTAACTCTGTCTATTTGTCTGTCTGTTACTCTTTCACGCCAAAACTATTGAACGGATTTAAATGAAATTTGGTATAGGTACAGATGGTCTGGAAACTCAGAAAGAACATAGGCTACTTTTATTTCGAAGAAAGGTTTGTAAGGGGTTAAAAAGGGGAGATTCTAATTCCACGCGGACGAAGTCCCGGGTAACAGCTATTAACAATAATATTTACTGATGTTTCCTAACTAGGTCTACCAACCTAACAGAAGCTGAATCGAAATCAAACCACTTACCCATTACGAACAAATTAATTCACTCATGAATTGCAAATCCAAGGACTAGCAGAATATTATGTTCATTATTTGATTCACACCACAAACAGAACCGGTACGAAGTTAGCCACAAAACTCGCAACGTAGTAAAGTTAGTCCCTAGTTTAACGCTTAGAATCTAAGCAAGAAGTTTTAATACGGTTATCTATGGGTAGCTACATCTTGTATGAGATGTATGAGATGACTAGCTTTGAAATTGTTTACGGTTAAAAGTAGTATTTGTTTACATCATCATTTCCAATAGACGTCCACTGCTGGACATAGGCCTCCCCCAAAGTTCTCCACACAAATCGGTCCTGTGCCACCCGCATCGAATGGACTCCCGCGACCTTCACCAGATCGTCGGTCCACCTGGCGGGAGGTCTGCCACGGCTGCGGCCTCCTGCACGTGGCCTCCACTCAAGGACCTATCCACCCCAACGGCCGTCTGTTCTCCTCGCAATGTGCCCTGCCCATTGCATGTTCAGCCACGCAATTCTTTGGGCCATGTCCGTGACCTTAGATCTCCTGCGGATCTCATTATTTCTGACACGATCACGCAAGAAGATTCCAAGCATAGCCCTCTCCATTGCCCTCTGAGTGACTTTGAGCTTTCTTAAGCGGCCCATTGTAAGCGGCCACGTTTCAGTTCCGTATGTTATCACTGGCAATACACACGCATTAAAGACTTTCGGCTTCAGACACTGTGCTTAATGAGCCGAAAACACATTTGTTTACATAATTATTTTCATTTGAAAGGTCGGTGGATGGATGTATGGATCTTTGCTCCTCTTTCACGCATAAACTACCAAATGGATTTTAATGAAACTTTACAATAATATAACCTATAGATCATTATAACACAAAGGCCACAATTTTTAAAAATATGTTGTGTGGATTGTCCAAAATATGACGGTAACTAAATCCACGCGGACGAAGTCGCGAGCGGCCGCTAGTATTCTTTAAACTGGATGCGTCAAGGAGAATACAGTGTGAAATGGCAATTATTGGGGGAGGCAAAAGCCTCTCGTAGATTAATAAGTTGATGGTGATGATGATGAAATATTATTGTCTGCACATTAACTTGGAATCAAATTTTAAGAGAGGACAAACAAACTCTCGCATTATGAATGAATCAAAGAAAGAAAGAAAAACCGGCCAAGTGCGAGTCGGGCTCGCGCACAAAGGGTTCCGTAGCAGCAAATATAATAAACTTAACCAAAATTACAGTTAAATCAACCTATCTCAAAAACTATAAGAGATACTTTGATCAAACCAAAATCGTTTGAAAGAGTTAATTAGCATGCATCACCTCTATTTTTTTATAATTTATACCCCGTAGTTAGAAAATAGAGGGGGGGGGACATACTTTTTACGACCTTTGAGAGCTGATATCTCAAAAAACCGTTCACTTTAAGAAAATGTTTTTAGAAAACTTATATCATTTTAAAAGACCTTTCCATTGATTACCCCACCACGGGTATGTACATCGAAAAAAAAAATTTCATCCCTCAGTTACCATGTATGGGGGGCCCCACCCCCAATTCTTTTTTTACTATTTAGTGTCATATTTTTGTAGCGGTTCATACAACACATATTCCCATCAAATTTCATCACTGTAGTACTTATAGTTTCCGAGTAAATCGGCTGTGACAGACGGACAGACGGACAGACGGACAGACGGACAGACGGACAATGACGAAACTATAAGGGTTCCGTTTTTGCCATTTTGGCTACGGAACCCTAAAAAGAATGAGAGAAAGGATTAGAAACCATGAGGTACTGGTTGGAAATTTACTATTCAGTTCTGAATGAGAAAACTTGTAATTGGACTTTTATTCTGTTATCTGTAAAATACAAATGTTAAGAAAGAAATAAATGGACGTGAATATTGTCTCTTTTCTTTCAGAGTTTTATTGTTCTTTGAATGTATGATATAATTTGTTTCCTAAAGTTATTCAGGATTTCGTTGAGGGTAGTATTGAAAGACGAATACAAGTGTTTATTATTACTAACTAATATTATAAATGCGAAAGTAACTTTATCTGTCTGTTACTCTTTAATGCCAAAACTACTGAACGGATTTGAATAAAATTTGATAAACAGACGGTCTACTAGACCCTGAAAAGGACATAGGCTACTTTTTATTGCGAAAAAAGGTTTATTAGAGGTTGAATTGGGGGATAAAAATAATAAAAAAGGCTACCCAAAGATACTATTCCACGCGGACGAAGTCGTGGGTAACAGCTAGTTTTGAATATTATAGTCGTTGAATTAAATGTGGTTTCAGAATGATTGGTAGAACACTTGGTTATAGAGATGTAAATGTTCACAGTTATACTTCCTACTACTATTATAAAGGCGAAAGTTTGTTTGGATGTATGGATGTTTGTTACTCTTTCACGTAAAAACTACCGAATGGATTTGAATGAAACTTTACCACAATATAGCTTATACATCAGAATAACACATAGGCTACAGTTTATAAAAATATATTGTGTGGATTGTCCAAAATATGACGGTAAGTGTCAATAATTAACTCCACGCGTACGAAGTCGCGGGCGGCTCTAATAAACATAAAACGGTTACAAAAGAGAGCAGTACCTAAACTACCATTAAATTTTAATAAAACACAATTTACCCACCAAACTTTGTCCATGCAGAAAATACTAGCAACAAACTTTGCACAAATTAGCCCAGCAAACCGTTTTGCAGTCCAATAATTAACTAAAAAACGAAAACCCTGGCCTGCAGTGTATTCTGGACAATCTGCCTCACAATTTTCCTACCCAGTTCCGAATGAATAAGTTTCGTGCAGTTGCGATCATGAAAATGGTTCCTGTTTTTGGTATAGGTATTATTTTTAAGCGTGCATTTTAATTTTCTTTATTAAAACCGATGGTCGATTTGTATGGATGCTTAGAACATTATAAACATGTATTAGTAATTTATTTATACAATATTTATTGGAAAAAATAATTAAGAAACACAAGAAAACCATACTAGAATCTAAACTAAAATAACTACCACAAATAACAATTAAAACAGAGTAGGCCCATGTGACAATGTCAATTTATTTATACGTTTATCGCAGTAGTAGATTTTGGTAAGAGCCACGGGTTTGATTTCCGCACCACCATTAATAAAAACCAGATGGTAAGCTAAAAGAAAGCCCAAGTTGGCATTATAACGAATGTGATACAATTAGTAGTAGGTAGAGGCATTTAAAAGCATTTTTATTCTGGATCCAATTATTTTGCAAGCAAGTGTACACCTAATGCTCGCCGCAAAACAGTCTAAGGGAGTTGTAGTGAAACTTTAAAAGCCATAGTAGAGACAAAGTTACTTTTACGTTCGTAGTTGCAGGACATTTTTATTTGCAAATTCTTACTAGTTGCTGAGACTGGAGTCTTAGTGATGCAAGCCGAAAGAAGCACTCGAGTCGTTTTACTATTTCACTCAATGCAGGGTGTATCTGTGAACATTAACACACATTTCACGTCTTGTTCCACTGGTGTTGCAAGTGTCCATGGGCGGCGGCAATTGCTTACCATCAGGTGAGTGATCCGCCTGCTCGCCTGCTACCTATCACATAAAAAATAAAAACCATTCTGAGCAAAATTTAATTTTGTTCGAACTCAAACTCCAAATATTTAATATATCTACATATCAATATCTGTACTATGAGTAAATAACAGTCTCACTACATACAACTATAGTCATTTCTTAGCGTCTAAGACTTTTGTAAATTCGTCGAACGTTTTTCGACTCTCCATACAAAATGAACAAGTCACGTGAGCGATTTTGTGTTCACGTGACAACAGTACAATCAGGTGCTGTCACAACACTGTCAGCTGTGAATATCTTTTTAGGGTTCCGTAGTCTACTAGGAACCCTTATAGTTTCGTCATGTCTGTCCATCTGTCTGTGCACCGATTGTCACGAAAATTGGTGAAGAGATGCGTACTGATAATTCAAGAATAGTTTTTTAAAATTATCGAAAAATTATTATTTTTCACCCCCCTCCCATACAGCGAAAAGTTAACTCGAAAACAAAAAATACCTAGTGTGGGGTATCGTTAAAAAGGTATCATTAAATACTACAAAAATTGTCTTGAATCCATGTGGATCAGAATACCCAGTCTCGAGATATATGAATACAAAGTTAAAATTAGAGCGTCCCCCCCCCCCTTAACTTTTGAAACACTATTACAATAATTCTGAAAAAAATGTATTGTATACCTCCAAGTAAGTACTTGAAAGCAACGAAAACTATAGCGGACTCTGTATCATACATAGTTTTTACAGTACAACTTGACCAACTTATGACGTGCAGTTGCCCTAACTAAATGGCAATGTATGGAAATAACTACCAACAAACTATGAAAGTAAGTAGGATTGGCCCATCTTATGGCTACGGAACCCTTTCATGTGCGTGTCCGACACGCTCTTGGCCGGTTTTTTTAATTTATCTCGGGACGACAACAAGACATTTAACTCACTTAGGTTTGGACGCTACTTACCACTTCGACTCTGAGTACTTAATTCTACTGTACCTACTTTAGAGTGTAATCCACTCTTTTATGACGATGGATTTGATCCCATCGGCACTCGAGTCAGAAAAATAAAATTAGACACATCTCTTGCTCAAAGTAAGTACAACCGGGGAAAATTGCGCTTCCCAAAGTTTGGGAATTGGTAATGCCTGAATATGTTAACATTATGGTTGTAGTACTCTGCTTGTCACTACACTACTTTAACTAAGTTTGTAGCAAAAAGTTCAGATTGTAGTGAGAAATTTTATTTTAGTCTAGTAGACTCATAGTATACGTACACGTACAGGATTATACCATTTTTTTTTTAAATAAACAAATACCATGCAGTGGATAAAACGGTAATATAGATATGTAGATAGATAAAATATTTATTTGCCTAAGTTTAATTTCTTATAACCTAAATAACCCAAAGAGTAAGGTCCAGAAAGGGCTGGCGTGACGACCTGGACCAGAACTCTGACAACTGGCAAACGCTGGCAAGGAATAGGGAGCAGTCAAATGGAGGCTATTGGTGGACGGCTTTACCCAGCAGTGGGACAATTAGTGCTAAAAAAAACTAAATAAGAATAGGTTCTGGGTAATTCGCCATTTCGGTGTTTTTTCTATGTCCGGGCAGGTGAACTCAATTTCTTGTACTATTTTTATGCTGAAAACGATTTTTTGTAATAAATATCTTAATTTTGATTTGTTTTTGTTGTTTATACATAAAAATCTATAATTTAGACCTATAAAAAAACTATCCGAAAGCAAGTATTCTAATTTCCTTGGTATGTCCCATTGTTTACTTTTTCTCAATGACGGTATATAAAATCTAATCGTATTATTTCATTTCAAAAGGGCAAGTTTTATGATTTAGGGATATGATTCTAATTAAAAACTATACTTACTCATATCAAAATGGCTAAAACCAATATAGAAAGCGTAATTTGTTTAATGTCCGGGTCAAAACTATAATTTCCTTGGGTCGACATTTCCAGCAGCGTAGCTCGAAACGCACAAATAATTGAATTCAACGGACTACACCACGTCACATAAGCCATTTGGCCGCGAGAGGCTATCGAGGCAGGACCTGCGCACCTTTGATCGGTTTCGCGCCAGTCGCGTAAGTAACACCCTCCTTGGGCTTTGGTTTCTACATTTGACAATTTCCTTGGCCGCTTTTTTGTAAGTTTAAAATAAACTTCGTTTAAGTGTTTTTTTATACAACAATAGTATATGTAGGGCTTAACCTTCATTTTAAATAACAATAATTAGAAGTGAATATTTTCTAGGTTGTAGTGGTTTATAGGCATAAATCTAATTTCCTTGGTACTAATTTCCTTGCGTTTCCGTGGCTCAAAATTGGCCAAGGAAATTATAAAGTATCAGGGAAATTATATAATCAATAAAATTACGATTTTAATTTGACCCAATACTAATCTTATAGGTACTGTACCTATGCGTTTTTTTCCGATGTCATCTACGAATCGCAAATGAGAGATTTATACGCCATTTGTGTTGATGCCACGTCCTTTCCAGCTGAGCGTCTTGAACATTGCATTTGTGAACATTTTCAGGGAAATGACGTCCCCTTGTGTCACTCCTTTATGCAATGGTATAGGTTTTGTTTGCTGGTTCTGTACTTGGACGGACATAGTGGCAGCTTCGTCGAGATATCCCATCATTTGGATATGTTGCCAATCTATTTGACAACGCTACAGGTACTCCAGAACAGATCAGATTTCAACCGACTCAAAGGCCTTCATAGTTCTCAAAAACTAGACACAAAGGCTGATCATACTCCTCGGTCTTCTGTATAATCTGCAGCACTATATGAATGTAGTCTTGTGTGCCATATCCGCTTCGAAATCCAGCCTGTTCCGGTGGTTGGAATTCGTCGAGTCTTCGCGCAAGATGGTTCGTGATAACTCTTGAGAAGAGCTTATAAGTGACTTAGAACAGAAATGGCTCAATATTTGTTCTGCAGGCTTTTGTTCCTCTTTTTGTAGAACTAGACGACCACACTTCTACTCCTTCGGAGTTCTCCCTTCAAATAGGAAAGCGTTAAAAAGCTTTTAGAGGTCCCTCTTTACGGGTTTATCTCCACCTTTGACTAACTCTTTGTTATGCCATCTTCTCCAGCAGCTTGTCCGTTTTTTAGCTGCCCAAGAGCAATCTCGATATCGCCAACGCTGACTTCTGGCAGGTCTTCAGTGAAGTGACGTGTTAATGTGTCTCGAGAGTCCTCATTTTCAGGATCAGTTTGAGATGCATGCGAAGCGTATAATCGGCTGTAAAAATCTTCAATCTCCGAAAGGACTGTCGGCTTTGAGGCAACCACTTCTCCACTTGCTGTAGTCAGCTTTGTCAGGTGGCTTCTTCCGAGAGATTGTACGAACACCGCAGGTCGTGTCGCACAAGCTTATTGATCTCTCGATTAAGAGCCCGTTTTCTCGACGAAGTAATAAGTCTTCACGCCGTTGCCTCATTAGTCCTAAAGTCTCCTCGAAAAGTTCCAAATCCTATAGCTGCAATTCTGTACACTTAAGCGTTGAAGTCCCCCATGACAACATTGTAGTGAACCCTGGTAGTTCAGTGGAGGGCCCTCGAATTATGTCCTCGAACATTTCCTCCACTTTATGGTCTGAGTACGTGAAGGTCGTGTCACATACACTTGCACCACCTTGAGGCTGTACCTCTCGGTGAGCTTAATGATGAGGTATGCTACCCAGTTCGACACTCTAGACATTTCGACTACGTTGTCGGAAAGGGACTTATTGACCAGAAACCCGACGCCACGTTGGAAAGTTTGGTCTCCCTCGCGAAAGTACAGCAGATGGCCTGACCCCAAGGTTATCCTCTCCCTCTCGTCGAATTTGCCACCTAATATTCCCAAGTTCCACCCTAAGTCCTGCTCATCACCAGGTTGTTGATTTTATCTACGTTTAGATTTGGATAGTTATACCGACATCAGTCGGTCTCGCCAGACCCTCGTTTCCTAGTCGGCAGGATGCACCCCGGGCAGATGAGGTTGGCTTTTAGGGCGAAATGATGTTGGTTCACCCCCTTAATTCAGTAAAATAATTAAATAAATTAAATACATTATCAATATGTTTTATTCTTACTTAATTATGATTCTAATGTTTGATTCCACTACCATGATTATTATGTGAGTAGCAGACAATTTAATACCAATAATGTAAAAAATACCTTTTTATTTTAAAATAATTATTTTGTGCTACGTATTGAACTGATTTTACTAACTAATTAATGAAAAATATCACAAGAAATATATTTTTTTCTAATTTCCATGACACCTCATAATTTCCTTGTATCGGTTTTATAATTTCAATGGGCCTTTTCCCAATTTCCTTGGCTACCAATATTTCATCACCCTATAACTTTTTTTCTAAAACTTTTTGTGAAACCCCTTTTACAAAATTCAGTACCATTTTCCCTCTTCTTTCTTAAATGGAACAGAAATGTACAAAAAAAAGATGTTTTATATGTACCAAGGAAATTAGGCAGAATTTAATATTTGCGGCGAACTACCCTTCTGCGAGAAGCCAAGGACTGGCAACAAGTAGTGCAGGATCGACCGAAGTGGCCTTCTCTTGTTTTGGAGGCCAAGACTCGGTTTGGGTCGATGAGCCAGTATAGTAAGTAAATACTCGTAGGTTGGCAGACAAAAATCAATAAAATACTGTCACATAAATTAAGGCACAATTCATAACATAGTTCAAAAGCAAAAAAAGGTTAAGGGGCTATACGAATGAAACTAGCGTTGCCAACCTATTTACACTGATTGTGGCGAATATACGAAAAAGTAGCCGTTTTTAGCAATAATTAACATTATTGTATTGCATATATTTTATTGTATCTAGAAAAAATCCATTTACTTTTATCTAAGTCTGTAATGTTTTGCTTTTTTAAAAAATATCGAATTTTCGCCACAATCAGTGTAAATAGGTTGGCGACGCTAGTTTCATTCGTATAGCCTTAATTGACATACACAAAACAATAAAATACAGTTACATACATTAGAAATTAAGGTACAATTTCATACACAGTATAAAAGTAGAAAACACAAAGACACTCATAACTAAAATATAATGACTTTAACCAGCTAAAACAAACATGTAAACGGGCGCGTAATTAGCACCAAACGCGTTCGGGAGCCACTGGGATGAAACGAAAGATGAGAGAGGGAGCCCCATCCAGAAATACCCACATAGTCATTTATTATCGATTAGTAAAATGTTTATGACTCACAAGCATACCCGGTGCCGGAAACACGTATCTCAGTTTAGCCTTAATTTTCTGAATCTGTGGGCTAGGCCCCCGATGTGTAATGCCCCTGTGGTTTAGGCCCCCGATTTTCATTTTACCTATAACAAGCTACATATTTAGTATTCAAAGTTATTTGCACCAAGTCATCAACAAAGTGTTTTAAATTAAATAAGTAGTTAAATGTCACTGTGAAATTTTATGTTTACGATTATTATGAGGATGATACATTACAAGGTATGTACAATAACTTATTTTGTAGACATCTTAAGCAATCGAAATGTTTTTCATTATTATTAGGTTTTTTATTTATTTCTATTTAACATACCTATTATCCTATAGACCAGCTTAGGACAAATGCCCAATCGCTTTTTCATTATCTCTTTCGCGTATAGCAAAGGATTGAAAACATTCACACTTTGTAATGACTTGGTTGCATTTTACTGTCTGATCAAATATAAACTTTGACAAAAATATTCAATCAATAAATTTTATCCCTTTAAAACGGAACCGGGTGCGTTCACCACAGGGGCATAAACACCGGGGGCGTAACCCACGAAGCCCAATTTGCGTGAGTCATCATCATTTAGCCAAACCGTAATGTAACGATATGCAAATGTCCTATCCTATTGTGTATGCCATTCGTCTATGGAAATTTCTCGTTGGCACTGCGGAAATCAGTGCCGGCATGTGTGTATGTAATTGGTTATATGGGGTTGTATGTAATCATATTTTAGAGTGTTGTGTGTAATTTTGAATTTTAATGCAGAACATCAACATCAATAAATACAGAAATCTGGATTTAGCAGGCATTGATATCGAGTTCGTTGACCGTCGACTGCTTTGGTGGAGCAGTAAGTAGCATGTAGGTAAGTCATTTAATACAATTTTCTAGAGTGCTCCAAATATGAAATTGATATTGTTTGCAGACCTACTTTGATTATAGCTTTGGCGCATACAAACGCAATCGTAACTATAAAAAAACAGGCGTACTTACTTGAACCTGGAATTTATATAAATGTCTTACTTGAGTGCGCTCCAGGGTCATTCAATAAATTATTATTCATTAAAAAAATATTGAATAAATATATTACTACATCATCATTATCACAATTACAATAACTATTAGTATCGAAATCCCACACTATACTAGTCCTTCATTCCGGGTGACCTTCAGGTGATCCGTCTGCTTGTCTGCCACCTATCACAAAAAAACATACCTATCGCCAACAATTATTTTTACTTCATCTTTATTTTTTAACATTTTAAATTCGTTTATATTTTTCCGCAAACATATCGTGTTGTTGTTTTCCATCAATTTATGAAGAAAAAAACATTACAGTGAAAATATTGGTAGAGTTGAGTTTTAAAATCGAGGTGTACCTTACATTTAATATTTCTGTTTTTTTTTTTCAAAATAAAAAAGAAACAACAAGCGTTACTGCCTACCCATCAGGTAAACAAGATCCCAGGAAAATAAACCAACACATAGAAAAAAGCGGGAACAATATAAGCTGGACCACAGGTTATACAGGGTGTATCTGTGAACATTTACATCCCTTTAACCACGTGTTCTACCAACCATTCTGAACAACATTTGTTCTATGACTTTTGAGAATTCGCATAAAAAAATTTCATCTTTCCATACAAAGTCGGTCACGTGACTTTGTCATTTTGTATGGGGAGTCTAAAAATTTTTCGAAAAATTTTGAAAAGTTCTTGAACAAATGTTGTTCAGAATGGTTGATAGAACACGTGGTTAAAGGGATGTAAATTTTTACAGATACACCCTGTATTGTTCAAGAAATACATCGGCGGGTAAAAAGTTCACATTAAAAAGGAGTTTGCGTAGCGCTTAGTGCGAATGGCTGGAACTTCAACCAAAATTTAACAGATACACACTGTATAGGTGTAAATATACACAGCAGATATCCCATGATAATGATGAATCATGCTTAACCTGCACTATTTATCTAACCCCCTAAATACAATGCCAAAGCCCCAATGTTGCATAACTAATGTGACCATTTCTTTGAGTCAAAATGAGACTTTGCTCTTTGTCAATTAACGCTTACCTATATCGTTCATAATCATAACTGAGAATTTTTTTGAGGCATATACAATCAAAAGCAGCTATGAAATATTGTTTGGCGCTTAGCTGGTTTTGACTTGAGAGCTGAAACACGAGTGGGCGGACCACAAAACAATACTATAAGTCTTTTGGAACGTTATTTATGATTAATGATTGACTCATGTTTGAAAAAGTATCCATCAGATGAGTAAAATATGTTTTGTTATGATACAAACATAAAAGCAAGCTCAAATTAAACTATACCTACTGTAAAAATGTATCATACGATCATGTGGTATGCTCATCAACGGAAAAATACCATAACGACATTAGTAAAAAATAATGACCTCAGTTACACTTAAGTTGCACTCAATTAAGAACATTCTGTGAAGCTAAACGGGAGGCCAAGACTCAATTTGTGTCGTTGAACCATCAAGAGTAAGTAAGTAAACGGGACATTTTAGAGGTACCGAGACATACCGTAAAAAGGGAACTGTCCCGTTGAAAATGGAATGTGTAGACATATTATGCATAACTCACCATAATTCCTGTTGTGTCCCGACACAGCGCCCATAATCCCGGGCTCCCGAGCGCTGCAACAGAACGGGGGGGTTAGATGCTTCGTCATTTTGCTAAGGTGTCGCTTACGATTATAATACAAGAGAGAATCCTGGGTTTTAGGAGGGTCGTGAAACGGCATCTCAGCAGGCCTTCAGGATGAGAGTGGCAGACTCAATGGACACATTGTCTGTTCTTTTGTGCCTGTCAGTCAACCTCATATTTTGGACCTCACGGCCGCTTATCATCAGACGGAGTGAGGTCATCTTGATTGCCTCAATATAAAAAAAAAAGAGTACAAGTATACAGCGGTGAATCTGAAATCTGCCAAGTTCAAACGATCAAACGTTCTGTCGGCGAATAGTCCTTCGGTGAATGGTTCTGTCGGTGAACTGCCAGTGACGAAACATTTAGTCAGCGAAAAGACAAACGGGTTAAATTGGTGTCAAAGAAACGTTTCAGATTCGTTTTTTGTCGCAACTCGAATAAAGCCCCTCTACTAGCATGTTCGTTCATCAAAATAACCAAATTAAAAAAAAAAGCTGTTCTATATAATTATTATTGCCTGGTGAATATTCTTTTTGTGAGGTGTGAGGCTATGGTATCATAAATTGGGGTCAACCGGCCCATTCATGCCGAACCGTGGCTCTCCCACGAATAAAAATATAAGAAAAATTGCGGCTTTTCGCGCATATTTTGATTTCAAAACCCTATTCAAACCCAATCAAGTCAAGTCACAAATAAAGCAAAGTAAACGTTTCATAAAACAAAATTGTTGACGAAACCTCAAAGATCGCAGCGTTGATAAAAGCCCCAGATTGAATTCCACTGAGTTATCGCAAAAGGCTCTAAAGATAGGTAACGGAGGAGGCAAATAAAAAAGCGCTTATCAGCTATTTCGGAGATGGCCGCTTTTACTGCCTTTAAAGTTTTACGCGCGACTGTACTGTTGAGCTGGAGGTACACTAGGGCCGCTTATAATGATTTGATATCTTGCACGATTATGATATTGTCCCAAGTTTTCGAACATACTCAAAGCGAATCGGGGGGGAAGGGGATAAAAGGTTAGCAGCGCACTTGTGACCCTCCACTGGTGTGTTGGCATGTGTCCATGGGCGGCGGCAATTGCTTACCATCAGGTGATCCGCCTGCTCGTCTGCTACCTATCACATAAAAAAAGCGATCTCTAATCTATTTCGCTTTTATGTTTTGATAGTAGGATTAAGGTTCATAGTCAGGTAACTATTTTCATCATCATTATCATCAGCTACCCACACTCGTCCACTGCTGGACATAGGTCTCCCCAAAGTCATGCCACCGCTCCTGATTTTCGGCCACTCTCATCCAACCCACACCAGCCAGCCTTCGAATGTCATCATCCTTGTCGCAGGGCGTCCAACACTACGCTTACCGCGTCGCTGTCTCCACTCAAGGACTTTACGGCTCCCACGGTTGTCAGTTCTGCGGCTCATGGTACTAACTATTTTGCCATTGCCTTATTAGGGGTTGTTTTTTTTTTTTGTTTCTTGGCCTGTATTGTGTTCAGGACACAGTTAATTTTGCCAATGTCAAGTGTTATGTTGATAAAGTAGTCAACAGTGGAAGTCAGTCGAAGTCACAGTCACTCAATAAAACGCCGGTGTTTAGCGTTTTAATGTCCTGAGGATTCTGTGGACACTATTTTTAACAGTCGTAGGTTTTAATACTCTCTTATGTCAAAGCAAGTTGTTCACGTCACAACTCACTCGACACACAATAGCATTGTTAAAAACGACACACTTCAAAGATTCTTATATTAATATCACTCTGCGGCACTTCACTGCACAAAGTGACACCAAATTAGTACTAATTTGGTGTCACTTTGTGCAGTTGAAAACCACTAAATACCAATTAAAATCTTTGGATTGCATCAGCCGATTCGGCTTGTTTTTTTTTTATGTGATAGGTAGCAGACGAGCAAGCGGATAACCTGATGGTAAGCAATTGCCGCCGCTCATGGACACTTGCAACATCAGTGGAGTTACAAGTGCGCTGCCAACCTTTTATCCCCTTCCCCCCGGGTGGGCTTCCAGTACCCTCACTCACTCGGCGAAACACAGCACAAGGGCTGCTTCACGCTGGTTTTCTGTGAGGCAGTGGTATCACTCCGGTCGAACCGGCCCATTCATGCCGAAGCGTGGCTCTCCCACTCAAAAGTGTTGTTTCACAGTTACCCACAGAATTCAAAGGGTTGTTTAAACTACCCGTCAGGTTTTAGTGCGTCTCTTTCCTAACCATTTTACGCGTAAACCTGACAAAGTAACAACATGGGATGTGTCAAGCGAAATACGTTATTAAATCGGAACAGTTTTGTTTATTTGGCTTAAAGCCAATATCAGCTGTTTATGAGGGAGAGAGACCAACTATTAAGTTATATACAGGGTGTAGGTTAGATATATACACGTGTTCTACCAACTATGCTGAACAACATTTGTCCAACAACTTTTCGAAATTTATCGAAAAAAATTATGACTTTTATTAAATGACCAAGTCACGTGGCCGACTTTGTATGAAAAGTTGTTTTTTTATGCGAATTTCCAAAAGTCATTGAACAAACGTTGTTCAAAATGGTCGATAGAATGATGATGATGATAGATGAAAATGTTCACAGATACAGCCTTGTCGTTGCCTATAGAATCTATACTATTTATAAAGAGATAAATTCTACAAACAACGATAATACTTATAGGTAAACCGAAAAAGCAAAACACATGTGTGATGCAATAACACACAGCGCCATCTATTGGTTGCATGGGAAACTAATGCCCCGAAACAAAGTGAGGGCGGGTCACTAGTCTCTTTATAAAATAATATAGATAGAAGATAGATTTGTGATCCAAGGTTAAAAAAAATCAAGGAACTTACCTTTTATACTGTTTGAAAATGAAGCTGTGCGCATCATGAGGGTGCACGTAGCTCACCGTGATAGATGTTACTGTAACAAGCAGAAAAATACTATTATTTTCATTTTTTGAAATGATGAGATCCGCAGGAGATCTAAGGTCACGGACATAGCCCAAAGAATTGCGTGGCTGAAGTGGCAATGGGCAGGGCACATTGCGAGGAGAACAGACGGCCGTTGGGGTGGAAAGGTCCTTGAGTGGAGGCCGCGCGCAGGAGGCCGCAGTCGTGGCAGGCCTCCCACCAGGTGGACCGATGATCTGGTAAAGGTCGCGGGAGTCCATTGGATGCGGGTGGCACAGGACCGATCTGTGTGGAGAACTTTGGGGGAGGCCTATGTCCAGCAGTGGACGTCTATTGGCTGAAATGATGATGATGATGATGATGCAAATATTTATACCGTGATACCACGACCCTACAGAAGGCCGGTGTGATGCGGCGCTTGCACAGAGTTTCGTCGAGTGTTGTACTCAAGTATTGTTTAACATTGTGACTCTAGTGGTGTTGCAGGTGTCTATGGACGGCGGCAATCTCTTACCATCAGGTTATTCGTTTGCTCGTCTGCCACTCATCACTTAAAAAAGGAAAGTACATGTATAGTCACAGATTTTTATCCAGTTTACTTAATAATACAAGAATAGACATTGTAAGCGAAACATTACGAGTTCGCAATCAAAATTTAAAGGTGTCGTTTTACGACAAGCTGTAAACGCTTAATTTGTTTACGTGTTGTAATCTTAAATTAGTGACAACCCTATAAAACTGAGATGACATACCGAGAAATTCTATTAGATGAACTTAAGGCGTCGTGTGTTCTGTGAAAATATACTGTCTGTGAAATCTGTGAAAATATATATCCCCTTAACCACGTCTTCAGCCAATAATTTTTTCTTAACAACATTTTGTTGTAATGACTTTTAGAAATTCGTTTTTTTTTTTCATACAAAGTGGGTCACGTGACTTGTTTATTTTGCATGGGGAGTAGAAAAAAACATCGACGAATTTTCAAAAGTCGTAAAAAACTGTTGTTTAGAATTATTATGGGAAGAATAGAGGTGTCACATTCCATACAACATATCGACGTTTAAAAATAAATCACATGTAATATTTTTGGAGTTTGTGAATATGAACATAAAGATAGCAGATTTAAAATCCAATTTTGAACCACCAATTTTGAAGATAGATGGTTTCGATTTTAAAATGCCGACAAACAAATACTCCACAGCATAGAAAACCTCTAACAAGATAGTAATCCTCCCTCCATTAACAACACAAACCGCATCTAACTGGAATGAACTGGAAACCGCTAGAAAAATCCTAAAACCCAGTGAATGGGCTGGCGTGCTCACCATTAAGCTAATGATGCGTTCCCATTAGCCACATGATCTAACGCTGTGTGCTAAAGACAGTTTAGGGTTAAAAGACGTAAAAAAGAAATCCTCTAACTGGTTTTATTTTTTTAGTGGCTTAGTATATTGGCTCATCTCAGCCTGATGATAAGCAAAAGGAGAGCCCACGTTGCAGTTACAACGGACGCGACGGCACGGCATCACATCCGTTGGCACTGCCATACAGGCCCGCGAGATGCTTCTTCACGCTTCGTTTGAAAGAGTCCTTATTACAGGATATTAAAACGGGAATTAACGCGACGTTTATTGTTAAGTACATTGTATGTAGGTACTTATTGCTTGACATTTCGGCTACTTTACAGCTGTTGTATGTACCTACTTAATAATAAACGCCGCGTTCATTCCCGTTTTAATATTTGGTAGTTAAAATGCAACACAAAAATCTAAAAATGTATTTAACAAACCGCTAGGAGTACCACCATATTGTCTGACAGAGGTATTCGGCTACGGTGTGACGTAATTTTTTCAGTAGCCATTCGGATAAGTAGAGCGTTTTTGGGCTTGCCCAAAATATTATGTGCTCTTAAAGTTGTGATATCTCAGGTAGTTCAAATGAGAATCAAGTAATTCTTTCAACGATGTTTCTTAAATTGATGGGTCTTTTGATAAAACACATAAAAATAGTCAAATATCCTATTTCCTAAAAGTCATAGCACAAATATTGTTCAGAATGGTTGATACAACGCGTGGTTAAAGGGATGTCAATGTTCACAAATACACTCTGTATTAACCCTTAGCTGGTTTCGGGGGTCAATAATTACCCCAGGCGCACACATTTTCAAAGATATCTTTCCTGTTTAAAAACGTATACTCTTGCGCGTCGGTGTAATCTCACTACGTCGCGGGGTGCGGCGGGTGACGGACACCACGTCGCTCTACCATTGCTGGAAGCGGAGGTACGTACACTGTTGGGGTCAAAAATTACCCCCGACACCAAAAGTGCTGTTTTTTTTTGCGCGCGCATGTAACGGTTTTTTTTGTTATTTAGGAAATATCGTTGCAATGACGGGGTTTCTGAATGAAAACCAAATTTCACAACTTGGAAGATGAGGTGTAGCAAGTGCTTACTCTTTATAATGTAAAGAGCATACTGCCAAAGCAATCACTTGTACCAAATGTTAGAATTTTAGGAGTACTTTTTAGACTTTTGATTGCGTTGTCAGTTTTTTATTTTTTTTTATTTTAAAAGAAGTTCCTAATTTTTGTTATTAAGATTATATAAGAAAACTATGAGAAAAAAGAAATTTAAGTTATGTTTACGTTTTTATATAATAAATAGTTCCTAAAGTAACAAGTGCCTAACTAAGTACAGTGGCCAGCACATCAAGTTACTACAATCTGTCAAATTTCATCAGTTGATATTGAACCAAACACGTTTGGCATAAAAGTGAGGTTCGATTGAAGAAATTTGACAGATTGTAGTAATTTGATGTGCAGGCCACCGTACAAAAAATTTAAAATATTTTAAATAAGTAAAAAAAATGTGATTTATGATTGTAATATACCTTAAAAACTGATTGATCTCTAGATTGAAAGTTGTATTTCTATAAATAAAACCAAAAATTATAAAAAAAATGTTTTTTATATAATGTTTTTTCATTTTATTTCTTTATGTTTTTTTAGTGGGGTCATGTTTCACCCCCGATACCAATAACCGTTACTAATTTTAGCGAAACCAGCTAAGGGTTAACTATGCTGTTATTGTTTATAATATTAACATAGACAAACTGAATCAGCGCATTGTTAATTAAAATCGGTTGTGAGGACGGAAATACGTAAATATGGCCGGATATTGGCTCTCATTATGTAGCCAGCATTTTGCAACCATGCTCGACTATTTAATAATTAAGTTCTATTATGTAGGTATACCAATTTTAGCTGCACACAATATGTATTAAACTTGCAAACTAATCGATAATTGATTAATCATATTTTATTTGACGACCCATTTGGCGAAGTGGTTTGAGCGCCGGTTGAGACGTAAGGGTCGCGGGTTCGATTCCCGCACCAACACAAATGTTTGTTGATGAAACAGATATTTGTGTTGGGTCTGGGTGTTTGTAGTTCCTTCGTTGTTTCTGGTTTCCATAGCACAAGGGAAAACCTTAGTTTGGGGCCAGGACAATGTATGTGGTGTTGTCTCAATTTATTTATTTATTTATTTTATATCTCGATTGTCAGGAGTACCTAGTACATAAATACATACCTACATATCGATATACTAGCTGTTACCCGTGACTTCATCGTGGAATAGCTTCTTCGGTCGTGTCACACTGGTACCCCATCGAAGTAAGAGGGTAAGGGAATAGGGAGTGCACCTGTGTTTGCGCACACACTTGATCACTATAATATACGACGACCCGTTTAGCGCAATGGTTTCAGCGCCGGTTGAGACGTAAGGGTCGCGGTTTCGATTCCCGCACCAACACAAATGTTTGTTGATGAAACAGATATTTGTGTTGGATCTGGGTGTTTGTAGTACCTTCGTTGTTTCTGGTTTCCATAGCACAAGGGAAAACCTTAGTTTGGGGCCAGGACAATGTATGTGGTGTTGTCTCAATTTATTTATTTATTTAATTTATATATCCTGCGTATGTGGTTGATCGTTAACATTGGCCGCCATAGCCGTATATTATCAGTTGGCGGATTTTATTTTATATGTATAGGCCGTTACTTTATCTTACTTTATTTTTCGTTTCACACTACCCACAGTGCGATTGGTATATCACCAATCCTGCTTCCATTCACTTTTCGATTGCAATTCATCATCAAAACAGACCCCAAAATATGGCCCGCCCATCGTCAACCCCCGATTAAATCCCCAAGAAATAATTATCACGAATACTTCCTATTAGGGATGTGAAAAGTTATCGATATTTCGTTATTCGATTAAAGATGATTCGATTTTTTTAAACTGCCCCTGTGTGGCGCTTCCCTAGCGTAGGTAATTGAGTATCAACATTAATTCTGGCGTGAATTGACGGACAGTTAATTTTTTGGAGGTATTTTTTTATGTGAAAGGTGGCAGACGAGCAGACGAATCATGTGCTGGTAAGCGATTGCCGCCGCCCATAGACACCTGTAACACCAGTAGAGTCACAAGTGCGCTGCCATTTTTCAACACCTTTTCCCCCAATTGGGGCTCTGGTACCCTCACTCATTCAGAATTTCAGAACAGAAAAATTCAGATCTTTTAGGCGGGATTGAACCCAGTACCTTAAACGCATCCGTCGTTTCAAAGTGCGACCCACTACCAAATTGAATGTGCCTCCAACACAGTATACGGCCGAAACCATAGATTAAATAATTAGTTTTAATTTAACTGTGGGAGAGCCACGCTTCGGCATGAATGGACCGGCTCGACCGGATACCACTGCCTCACAGAAAACCGGCGTAAAGCAGCCCCTGTGCTGTGTTTCGCCCAGTGAGTGAGGGTACCGGAGGCCCACCCGGGGGGAAGGGGATAAAAGGTTGGCACCGCACTTGTAACTCCACTGGTGTTGCAAGTGTCCATGAGCGGCGGCAATTGCTTACCATCAGGTGATCCGCCTGCTAAAAAAAAACAAGCCGAATCGGCTGATGCAATCCAAATATTTTAATTAGTATTAAGTGGTTTTCAATGTACAAATTTGGTGTTACTTTGTACAATGAAGTGCCGCAGAATGATATTAATACCTATAAGAATCTTTGGATTGTGTCGTTTTTAACACTGCTATTGTGTCGAGTGAGTTGTGACGTGAACACTGAACAACTTGCTTTGACCTAACAGGTGATCCACCTGCTCGTCTGCTACCTATCCACATAAAAAAAAATAGTTTTAATCTGAGACCGATACCGGTATAGTAGTATAATCCGAATAAGATAGCAATGAAAATTCAGCTCTAGCTCTAGAACACCCCTTCACTATCTCTCCATTGGAAAGGGCCAAATTGCGTGCCTTTTCACCCAGAAGACAATGCCCTGCCGACAATTTCGGGAAAATGGTAACGGCGAAATAAATAAACATTTTCAAACAGGATGCTTTTATTTTACAGGGTTGAAACCAGTTTAGATAAGGACTAAAGTAGAATAGAAAAACATTTATCTACCATCTATACAAATAGTCGCTCAAAGAAATATGGAAAGGGCTATGCTCGGAGCATTTCTATAGGACCGCATCAGAAATGATGTAATCCGGCAGAGATCCACAGTCACGACATAGCCCACTGAATTAGCAAACTGAAGTGACAATAGGCTGGTCACATTAGCCGCAGAACTGACAATCGTTGGAGCCGTAAAGTCCTTGAGTGGAGACCGCGACTCAGTAAGCGTAGTGTTGGACGCCCTGCGACAAGATGGCATGATGACATTCGAAGGCTGGCAGATGTGGGCTGGATGAGAGTGGCCGAAAATCGGGAGTAGTAGAGTGTTCTGTCTATAGATGACGCTGGAGGTAGATTTCATCGCGCAATTGTTTCGACTTTTCGGGCTACCTACATTATAAGCCTTTTGGTTGTTTCCTCCATAGATCCCAGTCCAACGCCCTTAAAGTAGAATATATAACATAATTAATAATTTTATTTAGTACCAATCAGTCGCACTTAAACCAGAAACACAAACCACCGTGAATAAACGTAATGGGCGCGCTTCAATACAGGACCAGGGTGGACATTCTTGTTCATCAGACATTTAATTCGAATTACGAGATTTCATAATTATGTTCGTCTCAATTTCGACTTAAATGTCGAGTGCACAACAATTGGTCCCCTGCACTGAAATTGCAAAACCAGACACCCTCAATTTATGGAATTCGAGAAATTAATTTATTAACACATTACCGTAACCATGACAACCCTGAAACCGCACAATAAATTGCAATTTACAGCAGCATCTCGTTTAATGAGGCTTCATTCAATGGACGCGGTTGAAATTTTACACTGAAAATTCAATTTTCACGACCAGAGTAACAGCTTGTATTCAGTTAAAGGGTGGGAAGAAGCTGACCCCAATTATGAGCCTTTTATGCAGTTTGGTAATTGTTAGAAAGGTAACGAGGAGTTTTATTGTGGGTGGGTTAAAGTCGTCTTTGAAGTTTGGTTCTTTGACAGGCTACAGTACGTCGACTACAAAAATATGTTCTTACACTTTAAGCTGCTTTTCCACCAGAGCTGTGCGAGTGAAATGTGTTGTACGATGAAGTCACATGAAGTGTAGAGGAGCTGTCAAAATGCGCATTACTGTGCGGTGCGAGGATGCATTGTGATTGCGAAGCTGTGAAAATGTATGAGCGGGGATTTTTTTAATAATATATGAAGGCAAACGAACAAACGGGTCACCTGATGGTAAGTGAACACCGCCGAATGGACATTTGCTACACCAAAAGGAGTGCGGATGCCGGTCTTTATAACTCCTTTTTTTCTGCTGTTTTCGTCTGCCACACGTAATAAAGAACTTCATCATCAGCAACCCACACTCATCCACTGCTGGACAAAGGTCTCCCCTTATACACGCCATCGCTCACGATTTTCGGCCACTCATCCAGCCCTCACCAGCCAGCCTTCGCATGTCATCATCCCATCTTGTCGCAGGGCGTCCAACACTACGCTTACCGAATCGCGGTCTCCACTCAAGGACTTTACGGTTCCAAAGAACTTACTTATGCATATAAGGCTACATATTCTTTATAAAAGATAGAAAAAAGAATAAACTTTTAATATCTCTCCTATCCTGCACAGAGGGCAATAAGCCGACCTGTACCGTACAACCAATTTGCTTAAAGAAAACGTTATACGCAGGTGTTGCCAACATATTGCTTATATATTGTACATTTTTCCCTGCGTCTTTTTTTATAAAACACGATGATGAAAGAAGGATCTCTCTTTGAAGAAAATGAGTACTTTTAAGACGCGGTCTTGTGGAATTTTCCTTGGGAATTACGTGATCGTGTGTTTAAAGGTGATTCGTGGAGAATATTATGAATATTTTACGTTTTGGAAAAATATTTGGTTCGTTATGTTGGTAAGGTGCATATGTGGAGTAAACGCTAAAGTAACAAGGATAAATGCTAAAGTATTTTTCCAGAACTTTTTCATAAAATATGAGTTCGTCCATTGCACGATTACGATATTTTAGGTACAGATAGCCACATCAGGTTACCACCTGTCAATTTTCCTCAATCAATATACAACCTAATGTGTCTGACAGTAAGATAAGAGTCGATTAAAGAAATTAAACAGTTTTAAAAAAATTTGATGCGTGGTTGTACGTACGTAGAGGAATAAATACTTTTTTTTTATAGCTTGTAACGCATTGTTAATTCTGCTAATATCAAGTGATTAAAGAGACACGTACTGGAGGCCAATTCTCGGTTTTCGCCTTCTATGTCGAGTCGACTTCATGGAACGCACAACTAATATGAAAACACAGAATACAATCGACATTCCTTATCTTGTTCTCCTTTTGCTCTATGCGTTCCATGAAGTCGACTCGACATAGAAGGCGAAAACCGAAAATTGGCCTCCTGATAGTGAAATTGATCGATGGGTTGAGTTGTATGTATCTGTTTGTTCAATTGAGTTTCTTTTTGGTTAGAACACCACCTATAACAAAAACAAAAAACTATATTTATATACTGTGTAGATATTTATTATAAAATTAATTATTATTATACCTGTCGCATTCAAACAAACGCGCGCACAGCAGGTGTGAAAGGGAGGAAAACTCAGATTCGGTCTTAAAGACCGCTTCAAATTAAGCCATTTCATGTATGCATGTTTGTACTTATATTCGATAAATCCTTATCTCAATATCAACCTTTTTGAAATGTTCTATTTATGAATTAATATACCAATCTTCGTCAGGAAATCTCATTGATAATATCTGCACCTTTTCCTCCTCAGATTGCTCACAAAAAGTACAGTAACATTATTTTAAGAATCTTCCCTCGAATGGGCGAAATAAAATACCAGTAAATCACTCTTATAATACAAAAGGTCATTGTATAAATAGGACGGAGGCACTGAAACGTAGCATCTTTGGTCTGAAGTGGTTTACGTCTAGCGATAAGGATCCCCTATGTTTTGTACCATTGTTATCTAAAGGTATTATTTGTGGCACACCGACGACTCATTTACAACAACTAAACCATTATTTTTCAAGCGTATCTAACTTAAAATTTACTCAATACACAGTACACAATGTTTTTTCATAGTAAAGTAAAGTAAAGTATCAGCCTATATACTGTCCCACTGCAGGGCAAAGGCCTCCACCATAGAAATCAAGTTATCGCTACTATGATGGGATTAGGTTTAATCACCACGCTTGCCTAATGCGGATTGGTGATCACAAACCCGAGCTATGTTCGAAAAATCCGAAACATACTTTTGCTCGACCCGGGAATCGAACCCGGGACCCCGAGATCATGGCCCGGTACTTAAACCACTCGACCAACAGGGTGTTTTTTTATAGATGCGCACCAAATTTATTCTTAGAAGTGTACCAAAGCTGGATCTTAAAGTATACAAAATTTGACCTTAAAGTGCACCAAAACATTGTTTTGAAACTTATAAGCTTCTTCATGTGAATTTTTACACGAATTAAATTTAAAAGACGAGTACAGCATTCTAAGATCACAGACATGTTGCACTTTTTAATTTTTTTGTGAAATAGGTAGAAAAAAGACGGATGACCTGATGGTAATTGCCGCCGCACATAGACAAATAGATTAACAAATGCGCTGCCAAATTCTTGGTCTCTACCCTCACTTACTCAGCGAAACATAGCGCAAGCGCTGTTTTTTAATGAGGCCTTGGTATCATTCCGGACGGCCAATGCTGAAGCGTGGCACTCCTGCAAGCAAAAAAAGCCCGCTTCGTGGAATAGAGCTGGTACTCTTAGAGTAATTGTGTTAGTTAGTGCACCACTAGAAGTTTTAGTGATCTACTGAGAACACTTTTGGTGCGCTTGGTGTGCTTCAAGCAACACTTTTCGGTTGGGTCAGCCTAAACGAGCGTTTTACATCTAGTGATAAACTCGTATGTTCTCTTTATGTTTGTAGCATTGTTTTCTGATGGACGGTCGTTTTCCTTGATATTTGACCTGTGGTAGATAAAATTTATTGTCTTGGCATCGTTTCAGATTCTTTTATGAAGGATGTTTGTTTTAATACGAGTTTATGACGAAGCGGGGTAAACAGCTTTTTATGGTTTACGAGCGATTAACAAACCGGATTTTTATCGAAAATTTTCAGCAAAATAATTGAAAATGAAAGGGCCGGCTCGACCCGGAGCTGAATACCACTGGCCTCTACAGAAAACCGGCGTGAAGACAGCCACCTGTGCTGTGTTTTCGCCGAGTGGTGAGTGAGGGTACTGGAAGCCCACTCAGGGAGGAAGGGGGGAATAAAAGTGTTGGGCAAGTCGCACTTTGTAACTCCACTGGTGTTGCAAGTGTCCCTTGACGCCGGCGGCAAATTGCCTTACCTATCAGGTGAATCCGCCTGCTCGCCTCTCAGCTACCTATCACATAAAAAATAAAATACAAATATAAGAAATTTTACACCTCATACATTGACTTGACTCCGTATTTAGTAGCTTAAGCACTTGTTACAAATATCAGACAACAGAAACAAACATAATATCCCGATTGTGACTTAGGTACCTACTGGTGTTAGCCGGTGTCTATGGGCGGCGGTAATTGCTTGACATCGGGTGATCCAGATGGATCACGCTCGTCTGCCACCTATCATCCTAACTAATATTATAAATGCGAAAGTAACTCTGTCTGTCTGTCTGTCTGTTACTCTTTCACGCCAAAATTACTGAACGGATTTAAATGAAATTTGGTATACAGATGATCTAGACCCTGAGAAAGAACATAGGCTACTTTTTATTGCGAAAAGGGGATTGTAAGGGGTTAAAAGGGGGGTAAAAAGTTACTTTTTCACGCCAACGAAGTCGCGGGCGGCCGCTGGTATAAAATAAAAATCTTGATTGTTATCAATATACCTAAACAAATCTACAATTTTCAAAAATCTTAGAACATAAATGTTGTTCAGAATGCTTGATAAAGACGTGGTTAAAGGAGTATATTAGAGGTATATGTTTACCCCCTGATACACCCTGCATGCCTCCCTCTATTTGTGGTCAAAAAGGGTTATAAGTCTTCCCTTATCGTGTCGGTTCGTGATGTAAATGTTTTTCAGCCGCCTTAGGGTCCTATAGAGAAAATAAAATCAGAATTATGATACATTTTTCGAGATAAATCGTGTTTATCGAAGTATCTCTGCCTTTTAGTTTTGCCTCGTTCTGTTTGCATCTATGAATATCAATTTTTACTATCAGTCTTGGGACACAGCACGATATACGGTATATGCTGTTTTGACCAATGATAAAAGTTGGAATATAATCTGTTTTTTTCTTATGTGATAACTGTTGGGCCCGCTCGACCGGAGTGATACCACTGCCTCACAGAAACCGGCGTGAAGCAGCCCCTGTGCTGTATTTCGCTGAGTGAGTGAGGGTACCGGAGGCCCACCCGGGGGTGAAGGGGATAAAAGGTTGGCAGCGCACTTGTAACTCCACTGGTGTGCAAGTGTCCATGAGCGGCGGCAATTGCTTACCATCAGGTGATCCGCCTGCTCGTCTGCTACCTATCACATTAAAAGTTGCCAGATGAGTAGACAGATCACCACCTTTTTCGCGATAGACACCTGCATCAGCGGCCTATCTTAAGTTGCCGGCCATCTAATCTATCTAAGAACACTCCCGACTATTATAACTTTCAAACAAAAAATAAAACTAAATATAAATCGGTTCATCCGTTCAGAAGCTACGATGCAACAGACATACACACACATAGACTACCCCGTGCGCTTTACTCGACACTTTCTGCCACGGACCTCCTCATTGTGGAATCAACTTCCCGCAGCAGTATTTCCGAACCGGTACGACATTCAAATCTTCAAGAAGCGAGCCTATACCTTCCTAAAAGGCCGGCAACGCATCCGCACTCCTTCTGGTGTAGCTGATGTCCATGGGCGGCGGTGATCACTTACCATCAGGTGACCCGCTTGCTCGTTTGCCTTCCTATAATATATAAAAAAAAAATTGACAGACAAACAGACAGACACGTCAAACGTATAACACCCTGTTTTTTGCTCTGGAGGTTTAAATTACTGCGATTACTGCAATATCTAAGTCTTTTAAAGACAAATTGTCATCTATTTTGAATTATATTTCGTGTATAGCTACACCTCTTAACAATGCTATAAATGAAGCAACTCCAATGTTATCTTAGCCTTTACAACGGAGAACCTGCACCACAATTCGACCTTAATGCGTTGTAATAAAGTCGAAGTGGTCTGGTGTACAACCGCTGTACAACGGACCCAGCGCTCATTAATGCGCCGTCATTAGCAGCTTGAACATTACCGGATAGGAGTAGGAGATTCGTACAGTTGCCTACATACAATTCAAGAGTGATGAGAGCTCAGTATTTGCCTGGCCGGATAGCGCATTCGGTAGTGGCCTCATACGCCAAAAGTCGTGAGTTTGACCCCAGTCTGAGTGTCTGGGTGTATTATCTGCATTCAAATATTATATACTAGCGGCCGCCCGCGACTTCGTACGCGTGGAGTTAATTATTGACACTTACCGTCATATTTTGGACAATCCACACAATATATTTTTATAAATTGTAGCCTATGTGTTATTCTGATGTATAAGCTACCTATATTGTGGTAAAGTTTCATTCAAATCCATTCAGTAGTTTTTACGTGAAAGAGTAACAAACATCCATACATCCATACTTACAAACTTTCGCCTTTATAATAGTAGTAGGATGTGTTTCGACTGTTGTCTGACATCTGTAACACAAGTGCAAAAGCTACTTAGTACAGAATCAGGTCAATGTGTGAGATGTTGTGTGATTTAATGGATATTTTTTATCATTATTTTTTAAACACGCTACTCTTACGTTCATTGAAATCCAAACTCTAGATTTTCGTACGTTTTTCTATCATCCCATTTTATGACCGCACTTTGTGACACACCGCAATTGGTTGTTTTTACAAGCATAGAAAAGTTCATAGTTATTAACTCCATTTAACATGACATATTTCCTTTACACTTTAATGTTCTAAAATATACAGTTCAGGTACAGCTACGCATGTCATGGCAACCTATAATTAATTCAGCAATAAGATTAGTTATGTACATACTGCATTAGACTTACGGTTTATTGGTTGTCCGTGATATAAGTATTGTGCAAAGTTAAAAAAAAGCTTTTAAAAACAAAATGTATGGGTATATCTATCGCTGACTGTACGCGATGCCTCAGTAACGACTATTATGTGAGCCGTGTAGTGTTACAGTAGATTAGTTTATAGTTACTCTTTTCCTTAGTATCCCACTGGGTATACTTACAGACTGAGACCAATCTCCCTTTCGTTAATTTAGTATTAGCTATATATAGGTATACTGTCCCACTGCAGGGCAAAGGCCTCCATCATAGAAATCAAGTCATCGCTATTATTATGGGATTACGCTTAATCACCACGCTTGCCTAAGACAAATATCTTTTTTATCAACAATCATTTGTCTTGGTGTGGGAATTCGAACCCTTGCGTTCAACCAGCGCTTAAACCACTACGCCAAACGGGTCGTCTATTCTTAATAAATAAATTCTCACAACATCTCATACATTGACCTGACTCCGTACTAAGTAGCTTAAGCACTTGTGTTACAGATATCAGACAACAGATGATATCACAAATACATAAATACATATATATCCCTTTAACCACGTGTTCTACTAACCATTCTGAACAACATTAAATTCTATGACTTTGAAATTTCGCATAAAAAATTTCATCTTCCCATACGAAGTCGGTCACGTGACTAGGTCATTTTGTATGGGGAGTCGAAAATTATTTCGAAGAATTTGGAAAAGTTGTTGAACAAATGTTGTTCAGAATGGTTGATAGAACACATGGTTAAAAGGATGTAAATGTTAACAGATACACCCTGTATATAATACCCAGACACTGAAAAACAAAAGTGTTCATTACACAACTGTTTGTCCAGGGTGGGGATCGAACCCACGACGTTAGGCGTATGAGGCAGAGTCGCTACCAAATGCGCCATCCATTTTAATGTTTTTGTTAACATAATATTATGTTTCATTTTACGCTTGCTAACGTTGTTATGCGAAAAACCTAACACAAAGAATGACGAAGCATCGACTCACCGCTATCGTATCGATATCCACAACCATTAACAGCAACGCATCGCTTGAATTTCCTCTGCAAAACACTAAGACCTAAATTCCTTTCCTTAGATTCCTAGTAACTTGTACTGTTTTATTTTACGCTCGTAAACGTTTATGTACGTTGAATCTCAGCTGCTAATGGCTGGGAACATTAATGAGAACAAGGAACGCGGAACAAACCCGCCAAGATAAAACCAGGGTTAGAATAGAGTGCAAAGTGCTTTCGCTAAAGGAAATGAATACTTTGTCCTTTTGAATTGCACCGTGCACACAGAGGTTCAATTGTTTTTACGGCGGCCATTTGTTTTTGGGACTTAGAATTTGTTTCCACTTTTTTTTTTACAGGACAATCGAGATGACCTCACTACGCCTGATGGTAAGCGGCCGTGAGATCCAATTATGAAGTTGACAAGCACAAAAGAACTAACTAATTCCCTATTGAGTCTGTCATCCTCACCCTGAAGGCCTGCTGAGATGCCGTTTCACGCCCCGCCTAATAAACCCAGGATTTTTTAACTTATATGGATACCTACCTCTCACTGAATCTCTGTATATCTGAGGGATTGATTCCAGATTTTCCAGAACAAGAGATAAACAATTGACAAATGAACAAAAGATGAGTGAGTGTATGATTGTGAACATAATGATTGAGTGAGAGGGAACAAGGTGATGGAAAGAGAGGGAAGACGTATTGTGGCAAAACGATACAGAAGATCTACAACGAAACCTGACCCATAACGTTTCTGAATACCTACACCTGTCGCATCTTTCCAAAAGAGACACACAGCACGTCTGAAAAGGACGGGGAGAAAGATCCAGTCATCATTTCTATTGTAAGACCTCTAGTTTTGGCAAAGTCATTGAAACCATACATCCAAGTCGCACTCCTTTTTCTTCGCACAAATCTTTAACCCCAAAAAAAATTTACGACTCATTTGATTTCATTTACTAGGCACATTTATGTATATACATACAAAGGCTAAATTACACGTCGCCCAGTTATTCCACAATCTTGCTTTATCCGGCTAATCCTTTACATTTCATAGTCCCTTAAGGAATGTCGACGGTCCCTACGTATAAACGGACATGTCAAAAACGTAGGTTTACAGGAGAGCGGAATTAAGGTTCAAAACTGATTACGCAGGTCGATCTGTTCACGACTTCGCTCTTGCCAACGGACTGACACAACTGGTTACCACGCCCACACGAATTCCAGATGTGGAAGGCCATGCTCCTTCACTGTTGGACCTTCTGTTGACCTCTCACTCGGACGGCTACAACGTATCCGTTGTTGCTCCACTGGGCTCCTCGGACCATTGCCTTGTCCGTATTATAGTGCCCACAGACTTGGCTCGACCGCGGAAAGCACGCGGGCGCCGTGTATGGCACTATAGGTCAGCAGATTGGGATGGAATGCGGTCTTTTTTTGCATCCTACCCTTGGAGGCAGGTGTGCTTCTTGCCGGATGATTCCAGCGTCGTTGCTGACTCTGTTACCGATGTGGTGCTGCAGGGAATGGAACTTTTCATTCCGTCGTCTGTGGTTCCTATCGGTGGCAGATTTCGGCCCTGGTTTGGTTCATCTTCTAGAAAAGCTTCTTGTAAGAAGCAGGAAGCTTACCAAGCCTGGGCTGATGCGGTGGCGACGGGGGATGAAAATACCAGCGCGCTAAAAAAAGAAGTACAACTTCGCTCCAGGTCCTTCAAAAGAGACATTGCAAGAGCGAAGTCGGTGCACATCGGTAGAATTGGCGAGAGACTTGAACGTCTTTCTTCGGGAACACGTGCGTTCTGGCCTCTCGCCAAAGCAATCGAAGGTAATTTCTGCAAACCGTCTTTTCCTCCTTTGCGCACGGGAAAAGATTCGTTGGCCCATGGCGCAAAAGAGAAAGCCGACTTTCTGGGCAAACTCTTTGCGTCCAACTTGACTTTAGATGATGGGGGGCCAGGTACCATCGAGCATACCGCAGTGCGGAGGGTATATGCCCGACATCCGTTTCCACCAACGCTCGGTGCGTTCAGCCCTCATGTCTCTAGATGTTCACAAGTCGAGTGGGCCCGATAGAATCACACCCATTGTGCTAAAGATGTGCGCTCCGGAGTTGGCACCGGTACTCACGCGACTCTTTCGGCTCTCCTACTCTTCTGGCGTAGTCCCGACGTCCTGGAAGACGGCCTTAGTGCATCCGATCCCCCAAGAAAGGCGACCGCTCAGATCCGTCCAATTACAGACCGATAGCCATAACCTCCCTTTTCCTCAAAAGTTATGGAATCCGTAATTAACAGCCAGCTCCTTCGGTATCTCGAGGGTCAAGAGTTGCTTAGCGACCGTCAGTACGGCTTCCGCCAGGGTCGGTCAGCTGGTGATTTGCTTACTTTCCTGACTCACCGTTGGGCACAGGCGATTGAGAGTAAGGGAGAGGCATTGGCGGTTAGTCTGCTGGACATTGCGAAGGCCTTTGATCGGGTCTGGCACAAGGCGCTTCTCGCGAAGCTTCCTTCCTATGGGCTTCAAGAGAAATTATGTTAATGGGTCTCTTTTTGGAACATAGAAGCATCAAGGTCTTAGTTGACGGTGAATGCTCCGACACTATGTCCATAAATGCCGGAGTCCCGCAAGGCTGTGTGCTATCGCCCACGCTGTTCCTTCTTCATATCAATGATATGCTGGCGTTTACGCGATATTCATTGCTATGCGGATGACAGTACGGGCGATGCGTTTTACACCGGCCGCGCCAACATTTCTCGGGAAAACGTCATCGAGAACCGAAACAAACTTGTGTCTGAGATTGAAGCATGTTTACCATATTTGAAAAACTTAAACGTAAATGAAAACATAACCGTAAATATATTGATTACTTACACGTACAAACAGCCATGTAAGACATGACTGCAAATACTTAGTTGATACTAAAAACTGTTTATTCTGTGTTAAGTTATTTATTTTTAAGTAAAATTAATGAGTTTACGTATAGATAAATCAATTTATTTACAGTAGTAAAAAACCCGACGTAAATACGGTCATATCAGATATGTCCCATATACTTAAAAAAATGTTTGCAGTATAAACGGACATGTCTGACATGACCGCTTTTAATTCGTTCTCTCACCTTTACAGGTTAGGTTTCAAACGAAGTATTTGACGACATGTATACATAACTGTGTCTACGGCCCACTTTTGACTAGATGATTATACTTGTCCTTTTATACGATTTGTATACTGAGCTAACCTTATGATATTTTAAAAAAAATCTTATATGGATATGAGCGTAAAGGCAATCCGAAGCCATTTATGCAATAATGTTTTTTTGCCATTTTGGACATGTCTGTTTATACGTAGGGACCGTCGATGTGTCAACTCGGGGGAAACAACTCGAGTCAGTTTATTCTGAAATTCCAGTTTTAATAAAACTAGACTTGTGTAATTCAAAAAGTGTCTCGTAAAAGTTGACTTTCTTCTTTTAAGGGATGTGTCAAGTCTTTGGAATACCACTTGAGTCAGTTTGCTCTAAGATTCCAATATTAATGAAACTTGAGTTTGCTATACATATTTGTTGAATAAATTAGGATCACAACTTTTGCTTGTTTTAAGTAGGTATAAATTTTGTTTGAACAAGACAGTAAAATGTCAATTGTTAAGTATTATACCATCCTATGCATTGTCTCACTGCAAGGTACTGCAAGCATCATAGAAATCAAGTCATAGCTACCCTGGTGATGATATTAAAAGGCTTAATTTGTATACTTAATTTCACGTTTCACACTATGAAGCATTGAGTGTTGAGTATTATTATTGAGTTCGCTTGGAACCATGATCCACAATTCTTGTGATGCGGTCAAAAATTCAAAATCTTGCAGAAAGTCGAGCAGAAAGTTGAAATTCGTTGAGGTCCGGTTGTATCAATCACTATAAACTTAGTTTATTATGTCAATTTGGCATACCTAAGCCAATACTAAAATATTCAAAAACATTTACGATTTGATATTTTATTCCCGTTTTATAGAGAGAAATTTATTTTTAAGCAGAACGCAAAACCGAGCAAACTTGCCAACAATCCAAGACAAACAATGAAAATGTAACTGTTTTTTTATGTGATAGGTAGCAGGCGAGCAGGCGGATCACCTGATGATAAGCAATTGCCGCCGCCCATGGACACTTGCAACACCAGTGGAATTACAAGGGCGGGCCTCCGGTACCCTCACTCACTCGGAGAAACACAGCACAGGGGCTGCTTCACGCTGGTTTTCTATGAAGCAGTGGTATCACTCCGGTCGAGCCGGCCCAATCATGCCGATGCGTGGCTCTCTCACAGTTAAAGTCGATTGAGTCGATTCACAAAAACGAGTTAGTAAGTCAAGTTGTCACATCACTAGTGTGCGGAATATACCGGTGATTTATTTCGTGTTACGGTGGGCAAATGTCGGAAAAATTTACCGGAGATCCGTGAGGTGAATAGTATGAGGTAAAACTAGGGGTAGTTTATGAACCTTTTAGCTAAAAAGAGGATTTAGTTAAATAGTTCTTTAAACTTTCGCGTTACTTTATAACTTCTATAATTACTAGAGACGGGAATTAACGTGACGTAAATTTTTGAGCATAGCAAGCAAACTGACTGCCCGCATGTGACCACGGCGATGCTCAAAAATATACGTCTCAAAATGCTCACTTTTAGCAAAAATTTACATTATTGTTACTTATCGCGTGTTTTATATATTGTATTGCATCTTGAAAAAATCAATTTACTTTTATCCAGGTCTGTAATGTTTTGCTTTCTTAAAAAATATCGTATTTTCGCCACGATCAGTGTAAATAGGTTGGCGGCGCTAGTTTCATTCGTGTAGCCCCTTAAAATTGGCCGCCGTAGCCGAATATCGTTTGAAGGATTAACTGTTTTTATTTTTTTAACTTTTTACACTATTATTATGTACCTACCTATAAATAGATATACCTCTAGATAAAATCTATATAGATTAAGATAGATAAGATCTGTTAAAAAGCTCACAATATCCACTACAAACGTATTGAAAACTCACTCCGTATCGTTATTAAATATTTTTCAGAACTCCACAGCGGTATTGCAGTACGTGATACGAATGTTTCAGATAGTGCAGCGTGGTATTTATTAGTTTATCGATAATATCGATTAAAGTTCATCTCAGCAGTAGAAAAAAAAGGAAAAATCTTTAGTGCAGCATATTATTTTGATAGAGCCCGAAGCTATATTGCTTTAGATCACTAACTGCCGCACTCAAAGACTTTAATTTTCAGTATCGCTTAACATGTATCAATGTAAATTTTGTCTGCCTATTTTCGGTTTGTTCGCGTTTATCTCAAAAATTACCGAACGAAACTTTAAACTATATCAAATTTTTGATTAAAAGTATAGCAAACTCTACTTGCGGCCATTTTGTTTAAAGGCAGCCATAGCTTATCCATTAAATACCTCCTCAACATTAATTTAAGATTTATCTCATAAAATAAACAGATACATGGAGGCAGCTCATAAATAGTCCGTCCCGTAACGAATGAGAATATACTTGTCACAACGAAACACTAGCGCGGAGCAATCGACGACCAACACCATCTATTGGTACAAAGTAGAACTAATGCCCCAAAACGAAGTGTGTGCGCTGCAAACCTTTTACACCAATTCCCACCAAATAGGCCTCTGGTACCTTCACTCACTCGACCACAATTCGGCATGAATTGAATAAAATATTCTAGATAGAATATTAAAAACAGAACTTCAGATTCGAGTAGTTGGATGTTAGGCTATATTATGAAATTTTTAATCATTCGATATACGTAAGTATAACAGCACTAGCTAGCTGCATTGTTATAATATTGCATTGCAATACATACGATATTTACTACTTTAAAAATAACACACACGTATAAAGTTACCTATTCAAAGCCAGACAATAGTTCCAGTAAAATATTATCCTCGGATTAAAAAATAATCCGGAATTAAGCTTAATCACCACGCTTGCCTAATGCGGATTGGTGATCACAAACCCGAGCTAAATTCGAAAAAATTTAAACATACTATTGTTCGAATCGATTAATCATTTTCAACGATATCTATTGTTTGAATCGATTAATAATTTTCAACGATCAATGATTCACCGCGAATCGAACCCGGACCCCAAGATCACGGCCCGGTACTTAAACCACTAGACCAGTGGGACGTATAAATAAACTTCCAAAATTATGCGAACTCAATTTTCATATTGCAAAGTATACACTACTTTAGGGAACGTATTTCAAAAGAAAAAAAATACCCTTACATTTTCACCTTTCGCCCGCCAGTCAGCTATTCTATTAAGACCCTTTTTCTTAGAAGTGCGTGAAGGTATCAGGTTAAAATTAGTATCAAAGCTGACAGCTCTTTGAAGTTTTACCATAAGGTTGAACTTAATTTTTTTTATAAGACAGACAAACATTTGGCCTCGATCACACCTGATGTTATGTTGTTTTTTTTTATCATGGAAAAGCCACGCTTCGGCATGAAAGGGCTACACTGGAGTGATACCACGGTTATCCAAAAGACCGACGTAAAGAAACGCCTACGCTGTGTTTCACAGAGTTAGTTTTTGTAATGTTTCCACTGGATATTCTAGATGTATACCAATATCGATGAGACTATCGTCAGCTAATGGCGAATCAAGAACTTAAAAAATTCGTCGACTTAGAACGGGGTTCGGTTAGTTTAATGAGGGTTTTTGCAAATGCAAAATCCGATAGATGGAAACAACCAATCTTGTCAAAGTTGGACCTGAAGTCAACGTAACGCCATCTATCGGATTTTTCATTTGCAAAAACCCTCATTGGTTTAAAAGGCACCCGGAATGTGGAAGATTAGGTGTTCGAGTCCCACCTGATCCATACGATGAATTCGTAAGTTCATTATTTACTTAATTTTAATTATTTAAATACAACTTAAACTCGACCGGAGTGATACCACTGCCTCACAGAAAACCGGCGTGAAGCAGCCCCTGTGCTGTGTTTCGCCGAGTGAGTGAGGGTACCGGAGGCCCACTCGGGGGGGAAGGGGATAAAAGGTTGGCAGCGCACTTGTAACTCCACTGGTGTTGCAAGTGTTCATAGGCGGCGGCAATTGCTTACCATCAGGTGATCCGCCTGCTCGCCTGTTACCTATCACATAAAAAAAAAACTTAACTGTAAAGAATTGCTATAACAACATTAAAAGTTACGCGAGATAGGTACTATGAGAGCGGTATGGCGAAATTGGACGGCGGTTTTGGACATAAAATGGCACCAGACGTCATAATAGATTCACCTGTTAATTCCGCAGGCTGGACCAAATGCCTAATTCAGTCCCATAGATATTCCCGCCAGTGCGAGAGTGGATATCGGCGGCTAAAGCCTAGGGATTGTAGGTAAGCTCTAGCCTAGATTCCACTGGGTAACGTAACTGGGTAAATAACAAAACGTAATAGTCAACTATTAAGTTTTAGCTAACCTAGTTTACGATTTATTATATGTAGTAAACTTAGTCTAAGTATGTTTAGATTTTCAATTGTCGCTTCTTTATGCTGTGTCTTAAGTCGGTGATTCAATGAATAAATAATAATGATGATGAATGACCCGTTCAGCCCTGCACTACCGGAATCGCTTTCATTTATGTGATAGGTGGCAGACGAGCAGACGGGACACCTGATGACAAGCGAATGTCCGTGATGGGTGGCAGACGGGCAAACGGATCACCTGATGATAAGCGAATGCCTGTGACGGGTGGCAGATGGGCAAACGGATCACCTGATGATAAGCGAATGCCTGTGATAGGTGGCAGACAAGCAGACGAATCACCTGATGATAAGCAATTGCCACCGCCTATAGAGACCCGCAACACCTGCGTGTCACAATTGCGCTACCAAAACTTTACCCTCCTTTCCCCCTATTGGGCCTCCGGTAGCATCACTCATTCGGCGAAAGACAGTGTAGGCGCTGCATCACATTGGCCTTCTGTGAGGCGGTGATATCTCTTCGGTCAAGCCCATTCATGCCAAATCGTAGGTCTCCCACGGGTAAGTTGATTCTGATGAAAAGATCCGGCAAGAAACTCGCCAGCTACTGTTTTGAAATTTTTTACGTCGTAAGACCCAGACAGCAGACACAAAATAAATTAATTGTTTTTGCCTTTCAAAAGGTTGTTGGGTCTTACGATGTCATTAATAAGATAGGTAATTTTATTATTAGGAAACACTACGGGAACTAGATTGCTTGTTAAACCATTGACTGATTAGCATTAGAACAGGAGAAAATTTGTATCTATACTACTTATAAAGAGATAACTTCTATAGACAACGACAAGGCTTATAGGTAAACCGAAAACACGAAACGCTTGCACGATGTAATTGGACACAGCGCCATCTATTGGTTCGTTTCTGAATTGCGGTCCCGAAGCGAAGTGAGGGCCGGCCACTAGTTTACTAATAAATTCGTACCAATGTTTGTAAATGTGAGACGCTAGTGCGACCTCCTATATAAGTCGATATAAGACAGCATATCACTCCCCTTTTTGTACCACAACAAGTCTCTCCAAATAAAATACTACATAATACCTATACCTATTGATATTCTTTCATTTGGGAATTCACCAGATTTTACAGGTACGTAAGTTTTTCTAACCCCCCGTTTTGGTGAAACGGACTCCAGCGTAATTCACTTCCATACATACATAACATACAATCCCGTGCCTTAACTGCGAGTGTGGAGAATTTATCGCTAGCTAATGCTTAGGGATTGTAGGTAATCCCTTACCTACCATTCCGCTAGGTGGCTATTGGGTTTTGGCTAACAAACCTTAACCCAGGTTATGCCTGTGTTATTTAATAATCTTTTGAGTAAAACGACATAATATGACATATTAGGTTTAAGAGCCTGTGTAATTAAATTAAATAAATAAATAAATAAATGACATATTCACTTTTGTCTTACGTGTAGTTAATAATTTTACGTCGTAAGTTTTAATTGTATGGAAATAAATAAAATGTTGTGAATATTTTTTTTAATAAACTAAAAAAAAAATATTAAACAAATCAATTAACAACGTTTGTTTACTCAAAAGATTATGAAATAACATAGGCGTGACATGGGTTAATACTCAATTTATTATAAAAGTAACAGATACCTACATAATTGTACTACAACCAAAATTTTGAATAAAAATAAATTAAAAATCTGGCAAAAAGTGAATTGAAAGTTCCATAATCCATTCACACAATTAAATAAATCTAATATTTAACAAATATTGATCCAAAGGTTGATTTTTCAAAGTGACCCAACATTCATTGCTCCTTTTAAGTTTTCAAAACAAATATTTTATATTCGTAAAGCATTAAATTGATAAAATACCCGTGATAAAGGTGTATAAATATAAATGATAACATCTTGTGACAGCAGATGTCGCCATTCAAAAGAACATCAAACGTTTCTCACTTCAATACAGTTCAGTTGAATGACAGGTTTTTAGGGGTCCGCAGAGAAATATGGAAAACAGTAGAAATAAAAAGCAATATTTATGTTTCGAATTTTTCGAACATCACCAATCCGCATTAGGCAAGCGTGGTGAGCCTAATCCCATCATAGTAGCGATGACTTGATTTCTATGATGGAGGCCTTTGCCCTGCAGTGGGACAATAAATAGGCTGATACTATACTTATTTTTAACTTTATTTGACCCAATGGCAAACTTAAAACACTCTACTAGGCCCCATACTTGAGCTTATACGGCTGGCCCCGTGCTATAGTTCAATTAAAATTAACCAATCAAAAACCTGTACGTCTGTGTTGACGCCAACTTAACGACAGAAAATCAATATACACGGAAAGTCGTATCCATCCAGTTAACATTTAGGTTCATATTTTTATACAGGATGTATCTATGAACATTTTATACACGTCTGTTACCACGTCTTCTACCAACTATTCTGAACAACATAAATTGTTCTATGTTCTATGGCTTTTGGAAATTCGCATAAAAAAATTCAATTTTCCATACAAACTCGGTAACGTGTCTTGGTAATTTTGTATGGGAAGTTCAAAGACAACGGTGTATTTCGAAAATTTGTTTGACAAAAGTTGTGCTAAATGGTTGATAGAATATGTGGTTAAAATACTACTAAACTCTGATTTTTAATCACGCGGAGTATACTAACAGATTCTGAAGCAAATGTCAAGTTTCTATACATTTTGACATTTTGCATCTGTCTAATTGAGTGATTATTTATGGGGATGACTCATTGACATCTGTCAGTTTACTATGCATAATTAAAGATCACAGTTTAGGCAATTTTTGCTCTAGAATATTATTATTTAAAAATACCACCCAACTCACACTTCACCAATATTTAACAAGTACATCAAACAGCAATATCGTGAGTGGATGTTAATATGACGGGAAACAGAAACGGACGCCATATTGCTATCGGGCCTTTTCAAGTGACACACCGATGTCACTCTCCGAAGTTACATTTCTACAACTAAAGTCTTATATTAGAGTTATAATACTGTATGTATTGTCTACGTGTGTGAGTTTTTTATGTGATCGGTGGCAGACGAACAAACGGATCATCTAATGGTAACCGGTTGCTATCGCCCAAAGACATCTGTTACACCAGTAGAGTCACAAGTGCGCTGCCAGTCTTCGACGCCCTTTTCCCTCAATTGGGCCTCCAGCACCTTTAATGCTCCACGTCGGTGAGGCCGTGGTATCATTCCGGTCGAGCCGGCCCTTTCATTCAGAAGCGTGGCTCTCCCACCACCGTACAATTGGTTGGATTGCCTAAAGGGGGCATTTTTAACTATTATGAAAAATATGGTTACTAAAACTACACTTTTATAAACTAACTCCCTCACTTCGCTTCGGGACCGTAATTCACAAATGAACCAATAGATGGCGCTGTGTCCAATTACATCGCGCAAGCGTTTCGTGTTTTCGGTTTACCTATAAGCCTTGTCGTTGTCTATAGAAGTTATCTATTTATAAATAGTATAGAAGAACTTCGCTCTTAGAAAATAAAACAAAAAAAGTTAACCAACGCAATGCAATAAGAGACGATAGTACATAAGAAAAGTTAATCAGTATTAACACAAAATTAAGTAACTAAGCAATCCAACCAAGACCCACACAATAAAAAGTTACAAGCCAAAGCCAAATGTTATTAACTCAGAACAAAGCCTTTATCTACCAATATTAGCAGGACTACTTAGTTTTTGTAATATTCTCATGGTAATTAGAAGGTATAGTTCCATTCGGACCCCCATAAGACGTAAGTGGGGGGTCAGGAGGCTAATGGGGCAGAACAAGCCATTAGGGCAACGTTTGGTAGTAGGGGCAACGGATACTGGTGTGGTTGGGGAAGGGACCAACTATTGGCTTTGTTTCTATTATTTGTACATTTTCAACTGGGGGAGCCACGCTTCTGCAACCACTTACCATCAGGTTAACAGTCTGCTTGTCTACCACCTATAATATAAAAAAATAAGATAGGAGGCAGATTAGACGGATCACTATACAAGTTGAAAAATATTGATTTTAATGTAATTTAATGATGTATCGGATTGAGCAAAAGTATGTTTATTTTTTTTCGAACATAGCTCGAGTGTCATTACTAATCCGCATTAGGCAAGCGTGGTGATTAAGCTTAATCCCATAGTAGCGATGACTTGATTTCTCTTGAGGGCCTTTACCCTGCAGTGGGACAGTATATAGGCTGATACTACAAATACAAAATACAAATAGTTTTATTTTCCAAAGAACATGTAACATTGTTGAGCATTACATTAGGTCCCACACTAGGAGAAGTCCAGTATCGTGGGCAACTTACTTGGGTACTTTACTGTTGTATCTTGTTGATGATGTTTAGTTTAAACAATGATTAGTTCTCCCCAATTCTAACGTCATTCATGTTTTGTGTAAGTATAAATTTCACGAACACGAACAAAGGTTTTCTACCCCTGCGTCAAGCTTGAACGGGCAGGGGTAACCAACCGCGAGAGAAGCATTAATAGCTTGATGAGGGAACCTTTTTTGCTAGTATTTACTTTCTTTTTGCGATTGCTGAAGTTGATTAAGTAAACTTTTTTGTTTTGAACTGAATATCTTTAAAAAAATTTAGGCTATCAAAGTCAAAGTCAAAGTCAAATATTCTTTATTTGCATAGGCTTGTACACAGCACTTACAAATCGTCATACATAAAGAAAATGTTTAAAACTATTTAAAGATAATGTATATGATTTAAATGAAATTAAATATATATCTTGATACATAAGATATACTAAAAAATAAATAGACATAATGCGATTCTACCACCGGTATCGGAAAGTTGATTCTGACGAGAAGATCCGGCAAGAAACTCGCCAGTTACTCTTTTTAATCGCCAAAATGTTTATTACAATGTTTTCCTCATACCACCTCCTACAGTCCAATACTTACTCAAGATGAAGAAAATGTTAAAAACTAAAATGAGGTAAACCAGAGCAGACCAGTCCCCAGAGGCGGCACCTGTACACAAGTATGACGTATGTGTCAGCCATCATTTCACTCAACCATATCAGAGGGAATGTAATGACCCGCCACATAGCGCCACCACCTCAGGAACGTTTGAGCGTGCATGACCATTCCAATTCTCCTCATAAGATACAAAAAATAGTATGTACATAATTAAATACTAATAAACTGTAGGACGTGGTGTACAGGTTGATAGTATCTTGTCAATTATTATTAATCATTAATAGATATATATAATATCGAAAGTATAACACTGTAGTTCGCTGTTTCGATAGTCTTTCAGCAAATCTACTGTCTATTTTTAGAGCCCACTTCTCATTTATGTCACGCCTTTTTTGACATAGGTACATTGTTCTGGGCCCAAGCTAAGGTTTTCTTTCTACTATGGAAACTAAAAGCAGCTAAGGACCTACAAACACCCAGATACAACACAAATAGTTGTTTCATCAACTAATATTTGTGTTGGTGAAGGTATCGAACCCGCAACCCATGCGTCTCAACCGGCGCTGAAACCACTGCGCTAAACTAGTCCTACTACTATTATAAAGGCGAAAGTTTGTATGGATGTATGGATGTTTGTTACTCTTTCACGTAAAAACTACTGAATGGATTTGAATGAAACTTTACCAAAATATAGCTTATACATCAGAATGACACATAGGCTACAATTTATAAAAATATATTTTGTGGATTGTCCAAAATTATGACGGTAAGTGTCAATAATTAACTCCACGCGTACGAAGTCGCGGGCGGCCGCTAGTCGTCCATGTAAATTAAACTAAACATTTATTTTCTTTGGCTCGGGTTTGTGATCACCAATCCGCATTAGACAAGCGTGGTGATTAAAATAAAAATAAAATTAAGAGTTATCCCATTGTAGTAGCGATGACTTGATTTCTATGATGAAGGCCTTTGCCCTGTAGTGGGTAAGTACATATAGACTGATACCACTACTACTTATTTTAACTTACTGTCCTTACTTTACGTTCCAACTTACGCATTAGATATCAGTGTGCGTTCCTCCTTACGCAACATTTGCCACTAATGAGTTTTGCTACTACTTCACTAATATTATCATAGGTGTATCGCGTACTTTATACAGGGTGTATACGTAGACATTTATGTAAATGTCTACCTATACACTCTGTATAAGAGAGGGAAAAGTCTGTAAAGGGATGTCCCTTTACCTATGTATTTTACCTACCATAGACATCGAAAACTGACATAACGTAAACTATTGCTCTGTCTCTTTTAAATACATCACAATGAAAGAGACAAAGCGATAGTTTTCGATAACGAGTATAGTATTTCAAAGTTATGGTCACTGAACAACATTTGTTTAATAATAATGATCCATCTGCTTGTCTGCCACCCTATCTATACTCTGATTCATAATCATGTAAAGTAAACTGACAGATGTCAATGTGTCATCCCCATACATTATCACTCAATTTGACACATGCAAAATGTCAAAATGCATAGAAACTTGTCATTTTCATCTGTCAGTTTACTTTACATGATTATGAATCAGAGTATACTAAGCTATCGTTCTAAAACACCAACCATACCAAATTCTCGTAGCACGCATATTTTGACGTTATTGCTACAGCTTCTCGTAGCAATGTTTCGTAGCGGTCTGCGTAGCGTCCGTAGCGAAGTATTGGATAACATCTTGGCAAACTTTAGACACATATTTTATCATGAGAATAACCGTGCAATAGAACGGGTATTGCTGTTATCTTTGGGTAATTATTTTGTAGTGTTTGGAAGTAAGACGTTTTGGTGACGTATCTTGTTACATAAACAAAAAAACATGGTTTCAACAGTGGGAGAGACACGCTTCGGCATAAATGGACCGGTTTGACCGGAGCACCACGGCCTCATCGAGGGAGAGAAGGTGCTGGAGGCCCAATTCGCGTTCTATTATACATAATTAATGCAAGTTAATCGTGGGAAAAACACGCTTCAGCATTAATGGGCCGATTTGACCGGGGCGATACCATGGCCTCACAGAAGACCAGCGTGAAGCAGTGAGGGCACTGGAGACCCGTTCGGGAGGAAAGAGAGTTAAAGGTTGGCAGCGCACTCAAGACTACACCAGTAGAGTCTCTTGCAGGGGTGGCAGCAATCGCTTACAATCAGGTGATCCGTCTGCTTGTCTGCCACCTTATCCACTAAGCTGTCGTTGTAGCAAAGTATTGCCGCGGTCGAGTATTGGATAACATCTTGGCAAACTTTAGACACATTTATCATGAGAATAACCGGGGAATGGAACGGGTATTGCTGTTATCTTTGGGTTATTATTTTGTAGTGTTTTGAAGTAAGACGTTTGGGTGACGTGACTTGTTACATAAAAAAAATTAGATTAGAAAAAATAGAATTGAAGAGAGCCACGCTTCGGCATAAATGGGCCGGTTTGATCGGACTGATACCACATCTTCACAAGAGGCCCTGTTTTCGTCGAGTAAGTGAGGTGAAAATTAATCATGGTTTTAACCGTGGGAGAGCCAAGCTTCGGCATTAAGTGCGAGTGTGACCGGAGTGATACCACGGCCTCACAAGTGAGAGTGGGACTGGAAGGCCCAATTTGGAGGAAAGGGATTAAACATTGGCAGCTTGTGACTCCACTGGTATTGCAGGTGTCTATGGGCGACGGCAATCGTTTACTATCAGGTGATCCAACTACTCGTTTACCCACCTATCACATAAATATGTATATTATAATAGTTTCTTACATAACTTACTTAGTGCTAAATGATCAACACTACGACCTACCTACAAAATGTTGGGAATACAAATTAAAATTTCAGACAGCTGCACATACGGCGAGCTCCCGCAGCCTACCGATAGCGCAGTCGTTGTGGCGGAGTATTGGGCTGGGAACATTTAATATCTTGATGCCATCGATACGAGAAGAAGAAGATTGAAAATGTTTAAAAAAAGTTAGTTGCAAACCACTAGTCTCATAAAAATTATCGAAAATCTTAATGAAAACACTTTAAAAGTTTTAATCACTGAACAAACATAGTTCAAAGTTCAAAAGAGTGTTTGCAATCAAACGTTAAGCTCTCAGTCCCAGCTGAATGAACTCAAGTCACGGCTGCATTTCAATCGGAGGACACAGTGGCGATCGAGTCTTCCGTCTGACCGCGCCTTTACAAAGAGTAGGGGAGGATTCTGGAATCGCAATCAGGAGATGAAAGGAGTATGCGAAAGTTTGCTACTTTTTTTTCTTTTACAAATTGCCACGGACACTGGTACCTATTTTTGTGCTTGATAATTTTTTAAGTGTTACAATATTAAAAATATTGCTCCACAATTTTTAATTTATTTTATGACAGAGACGCATTTGATCTCGATCACAGTTGATGTTAAGTGAAGATGAGATTACAATTTTAATGGTTATTGTTAGTAAGTTAAGTTTAGTGTTATTGTAAATTGGTATAAGTATTTTTTTTTTAAAGCACGGGATTGGTAATTTTATGTACTTTATGGGCCTTAGAAAGAAACCTCGGCTATGGGGTATGTGAATACTTTATTTAATACAAGCTTGTCCCTAATCGTGTCATCACCCCGGTGTTATAATCACTAAGTTTGATACTTTAAAATAGCAGGGGGCACTGCTGTGCCCTCTGAATATCCTACTACTATTATAAAGGCGAAAGTTTGTAAGTATGGATGTATGGGTGTTTGTTACTCTATCACGCAAAAACTACTGAATGGATTTGAATGAATTTTTACCTCAATATAGCTTATACATCAGAATAACACATAGGCTACATTTTTTGAGGTTTCTAATATGAGGTCGTAAAACCCTAGCACTGTGGACAAACTCCAGTGGTTTATACAGTGCAATTTTGAATATAATCTATTGTTAAGTGTTTTTTGTATTATGATAATAAAATATTAAAAAAAAAAAAAAAAAAAAACCTAAAGTCCACGCGAACGAAGTCGCGGGCAAAAGCTAGTAATCTAGATACAGAAATGATTTCTATATGAGATAGGGAGGCAAACGAGCGAGTGGGTTACTTGATGGTATCATGGATAGATAACTGTCGCAAATAGACATCAACTCCACTAATGCAAATTAGGAAAGTGTATTTTAATAGCACAAATGTTGTTCTGAATGGTTGGCAGTTCACGTGGTTCTTTAACCACGTAATCTGCCAACCATTCAGATCAACCATTTATCCATCCTAATTATCCTAACTTCCTAACTAATATTATAAATGCGAAAGTAACTCTGTCTGTCTATCTGTTACTCTTTCACGCCAAAACTACTCAACGGATTTAAATGAAATTTGGTATACAGATGATTTAGACCCTGAGAAAGAACATAGGCTACTTTTTATTGCGAAAAAGGGGTTGTAAGGGGTTAAAAGGGGGGGGGGGGTAAAAAGTTACTTTTCTACGCGGACGAAGTCGCGGGCGGCCGCTAGTTTGGATATAAATATTCACACTCTATATTAATAGGTTGCATTACAAAGAAAATTCCAGAATCGCACCCTTCTCCCCTTTAAGTTCACTCCATTTCCTTCGCTCTATAGCCTTTACTCGCTTTTTTGTTATTCTCAAACAATTCTGATTTTTGTCGAGAATTCGAGATACGTTTTGTTGTTTCATGCCTAGAGTTGGAATCTTTTATGCTGTCCGTTAATTTAATTTGGATTTTTTGTTCTCCACTTTATTACGAAACGTGATCTAAAGTTATTGCCGTGTAAAGTTTATGCCGTCCCGTTTTAACACGCAATGTAGAAAAAGGATAGGACGAGATTTGTTTTGGAACTGTTTTGAGATAGCTTTTTATAATAAGGGGGGGTTAAGTTTTAATGCACAGAATAACGAATAGGAATGGTAATAAGATGGCTTTAACTTAGTTACGTGAAACGATGCTAGCTCAGTGGACGAGAACGATTTTACCGTGGGAGAGCCACGCTTCGGTATGAATGGGCCGGCTCGAGCGGAGTGATACCACGGCCTCACAGAAGACCGGCGTGAAGCAGCGCTTACTCTATGTTTCGCCGAGTGAGTGAGGCCTAATTGGGGGGGAAAAAGGGATGGATAAAAGGGGTAAAAAGGTTTGCAGCGCCCTTGTGACTCTGCTGGTGTTGGTGTTGTGTCTATGGGCGGCGGCAATCGCTTACCATCAGGTGAACCGTCTGCTCATATTCCACCTATCACTCGACGAAACACATTGCAGGCGCTGCATCACGCCGGTCTTCTGTGAGGCCGTGGTATCACTTCGGTCGAGCCGGCCCATTCATGCCGAAGCGTGGCTCTGCCATGGTATGAGTTATAATCATATACATAACCAGTATAAGCCGGTAACATAAAACATACATACAGACGAATTGAGAATTTTCTGCTTTTTTTGAAGATGTATCAAAATAGCCAAGTTTCGTTTAAAAATAATACAAAGTTGTAGCAAAGTAAATTGTCGTTCCATTTTCCTAAATCCAAATAAAAAACTCGATCCCATTTAAGAAGCTTTCGCAATAATCCGCTAAGCCCGGAGATTTTTAAGCCATTAGTAGAAACAGTTCGGTATTGAATCGATAGAAATGGACTCAAGGGATGGATAAAAATGTTTATAAGAAACGTTATTGAAAAATAATGCAAATCCATACTAATATTATAAATGCGAAAGTAACTCTGTCTGTCTGTCTGTCTGCTACTCTTTCACGCCAAAACTACTCAACGAATTTAAATGAAATTTGGTATACAGATAATCTAGACCCTTAGAAAGGACATAGGCTACTTTTTATTGCGAAAAGGGGGTTGTAAAGGGTTGAAAGGGGGGTAAACTAAAAAGTTACTTTTCCACGCGGACGGAGTCGCGGGCGGCCGCTAGTTGATAAATAATGTAAAATTGGGTTATGTTATGTTTTGTAGCCTTATCATGAGTTTGAAATACTATACTCGCTATCGAAACTATCGCTTTGTCTCTTTCATTGTGATGCATTTGAAAGACACAGCAATAGTTTACGTTATGTCTCTTTTAGATGTCAACTCATGGTAGCGCTACTGAAACGCCTTAAATCTACACCAGCCTATATTATTTATGACGAGGAATATAAAGGATTTACTATGGATTGTATTAGGGTTATGAATAGTATTGCGCAAATGTCCCTAGATGTTGATACTATTGACACGTGACAATATTGATTTTTCTTTTATTATCATCAACGCAATGCCACAAAATGGATGCCCCAAAACTTAAAACATCCTCGCGGCAGACCGAGGCGACGTTTGCGTGATGAGCTGCATTTTTTTAAAAAGAGTGGTCTACGGCAGCGCAGAACCAAAGTGGGAGAGCCACGCTTCGGCATAAATGGGCCGGCTCGACCGGAGTGATACCACTGCCTCACAGAAAACCGGCGTGAAGCAGCCTCTGTGCTGTGTGAGTGATTCGCCGAGTGAGTGAGGGTACCGGAGGCCCACCCGTGGGGGAATGGGATAAAAGGTTGGCAGCGCGCTTGTAACTCCACTGATGTTGCAAGTGTCCATGAGCGGCGGCAATTGCTTACCATCAGGTGATCCGCCTGCTCGTCTGCTACCTATAACATAAAAAAAAGTAAACGGAAAAAAGGTAGGGAGGCTTCCCTTTGCTCTGCAGTGGGTCGTTACGGGTTCATAATAACTACGACAAGTATTTTTGATAGTGGACTATCGACAACCAACACTAGATCAGTCAGTCGAACGATATTCGTTGATCAATTAATGCTAGTCGAATATCTTTGACTCGAAGTTCCATCGATTCTGATTGCCGCATTACTCGTAATTTACGTCTGGTATTACCCAAAATATTCCTAAGCACTCAAATCGATTCTAAGCCTTCAGACGATATTTGCATACCATCCACCTCACAGTATGATGATACTCAGTAGAATTCTTCTGTTGTCAAATAACTGTAACACAAGTGCTTAAGCCACTAAGTATCGAATTAAAAGTAAAAAAAAAAGTGAAAATTCTTTATTACCAATAAACACTTTAACAAGGTTTACATTATGCTGGTCCTCACACTAGGCTAGGCCTGTCCTGTGAGGAACAGTGGAGCGATTTCCAGAAATTAATTAGATCAATGGTTAAAGATTCAAAGCATTTATTTCTATGTACACAGTAATATCTTCTATCTACCATTTATAAACTAACTTGTCCATTATTTACAAGGTAAGAAATATAACCCAAAATAGCGAACCAATTATGATGAGATCGACACCTAAGTACCAACTACTAAATAAGCCCGAAACAAATACGACGACGACCGAGGTGCCAAATTTGACTTGACCGGGAATAGAACCCGGTGCTTCGTGTGAATACCTTAGGTACTGCGCCATCGAAGCCGTCAATTAGAGGTATAATATGCTGATACATTACTTTATGACTACGGTTAATATTTACACTGTGTTTCTACTGAATATTCCAGATGTAATTCCATTCCAGAGTGTAATCAGGACTGAAGATCAATCTGTCCATCAATATAATCCGTCATTAGATGCCAAATTCATAACAGCCCGTTAATTGGATAATGCTGGGTTTGGGGTGAATAATGAGATTCAAGCGGATGAAAAGCATTTAATTACATGTTTTGTAATAAAATATTGTGGTAGTTTTACTGTGGTTTTAGTATGGGAAAACGGGGTTAAACCCTTTATGGGGCTCTGTCGATATGTTAGATACCATATTTTGAACCTTATGTGTTGGAGATAACGTCCAAAACCAATGAATTGTATTTAGAACTACTGCCCGTTATGGGGTTAAAAGATTGGTATCACACTTGTGATTCCACTGGTGTTAAGGTTGTCTATGGCCGGTGGTAATCGCTAGCCATCTGCCACGTATCTCAATAAAATGTAACCTCATCATCATAGGCCTTCGCATCTTTAATAGATGATTTAATGCAGCATCACGCGGTGTGGCTTTACAGCAGCGCTCAAGCACGCTTGTAACACCACTGGTGTTGCAAGTATCCATGAGCGGCGGCAATTGCTTACCATCAGGTGATCCGCCTGCTCGTCTGCTACCTATCACATAAAAAAAAATACTCCATGTTATGTCCAATCGAAAATGGTAGGTAAATATAGTTTACATAGAGCGTTTTGTATTAATAACCTTCAGAGCAATCGCGTCAACAAAGGTCAACCCTTATAGGGTCTCCTCTATATCTTATTCAACCTATATTATTTCGGATAAGTCAACTCTATACAATGTTATATGTAACCGCTTTCAAGTCAGTTAATTAACAGACCACGTCTGAGGCATTCCTGTTTCCACCCTTATTTAAGGGTTAGACCACATTGGTGTGGCTGAGCGAGATAGTGTGATCTAAGCTTAGAAAGAAAAAGAAAGAGATCTAAGTTTATAAAAAGACTAAGAAAAAGTTTAGGATTTTAAGGATATAAGAAAAAGATAAGATAAAAAACATTCATTTGCTAAAAACACAAGACACACCACATTAAAGACATTATTAATACAAGCACTGATACATAGAATAAATTAACCATGCAACGACATAAGCAAATATTTACTAGTAATAATTGTAAAAAAACCATAACTCAAAAACTTAAAAAAAACAGCAACATAAAAAACACAACTTCTCAAGCCGGGCAGTTCATTTCGTGTCCCGGTGTGTCGCTGTGTTCAGCTCAACACGGAATTCACTCAGCTCAAGCCATGGCTTGAGATAAACGTACCTATAGTTGAGCGGAAACTTGTAAAATTGACCAATCACATTGCTTCAGAGATGAGATATGTATTTTGAGCAACGTGATTGGTAAAGTCAGCCACACATCAGGTTACCGCCAACTGTCAAATTTCCTCAATTGATATTCAACCTAATGTGTTTGACAGCAAGATGAGAGTCGATTGAAGAAATTTGTCAGTTTTGTATACGTTGATGTGTGGCTGTACATTTTTACAAGTCTCAGATTATGTATCTTTTTTTGGATTGAGATCTTCTCGTAGTCTTACTAATCCACTCTGTAAATTTTATTGTCAATGAAACATCGCCCTTATTCAAGTTAGTCAACAACAAAGCAAAGCATAACGTGGCACAACAGTCGATTGATTAATTAAATTAATATACACGCATCACTGACATCATAGGGAGGTAGTATAAAGGATTTACATGACAATAATATAATAATAGTTACTATAAACAATAGTAACGAACGAACTAGTGTGTGTTACACAATTTATATTATGGAAAATTGAAAAATATATAAAATACTCGACAAAATGTCATACTTAAGAATTAATTAATAAAAAAAATATGAAAGGTCATTTGATACCTTTATTACGGGAATCAAAATATGATATGCATCATTTTGTGGTGGCGGCCATCTTAAGTTTGCGATCATCAAAATGATGACATAACATAACCACACATAACACACCTAAGATTTGTCTCTCAAAAACAAATATCAACACAGTGCTATTCGATTCGATCTGTACCAGCTGTTTGACGCCATCTTTGTATTGATTATCACCAACGCCGCAGTGGAAAAAAATTAACTAAATTACAATCACCTGACTGATTTTACGTCCGCTATGTCCAAAGAGCTATGTTCCGCTAACTTGTTGGACGTTGAGTGAAGCGTGTTCATTCAACGTTCGGCCTAGTCATTCAATCAAACGCCGTCATTCCATGAACGTGTTAGTCATCCAATCGATTAGCTGATTAAACCAGATGACTGCGACATATACAAACATATCTTCCAAAATGTATCTTCTGGAAAATTCTAAAAAAAAAAACGTCAGTTTACCTACAACAGTTTCCAAAGTCTATTATAATGTTGAAACCCGTTCCCACATTTCCCTTACACCACAAGACATCGACAAAGCCTGTGTAATTACCAGTCGATAATTAAATTTCAGTTACACATCCACCCGTCATTGCCAGCAGCGGCTAACATTCACCCTGTATAGTGCTGCTAATGTATAGATAGATAGTGGCCCGCCCTCACTTCGCTTCGGGGCCGTAGTTCAAACGATCCAATAGATGGTGCTGCGCGTCGATCACATCGCGCAAGCGTTTCGTGTTTTCGGTTTCCATATAAGGCGTGTCGTTATCCATGTAAGTTATCTCTCTGTCTGTCTGGTAGATATAGAAGATAGAAGATATGGAAACGTTAGCTGTTACAATCATCCATATGTACATACAGATACTTTTGCACTTTACAATACGACCGATATCGAGAATATTTTGAGGTCAACTAGCGAAATTATCGAAAGGTATACTTACTTACTTACTACGCTGGCTCAGCGACCCGAAGTGGATCTTGGCCTCCGACACGAGAATTCGCCACTCCGCTCTATTCTCAACCACCTTTTGCCAATCCGGCTTTTGAAGGTGACCAAGATCCTTCTTGACCTGGTCCATCCAGCGGTATCTGGGGCGCCCCACTGGGCGCTTCCCGGTAGATCGACCCAGGTAAGCTCGCTTGGCCGCACGATCTGACTCCATTCTCTCTAAGTGACCGAGCCAGCGCAGCCTTTCTGACTTTGTCTCGCCCATTATATTTGGTTCGGCCACAAGCTCTTCGATTTCGGCGTTTTTTGTTAGTCTCCAGGTCCCGTCGTCGCATTTGGTCGGCCCTAGGATTTTCCGGAACACCTTCCTTTCTGCCACTAGCAGTTTCTCCTCCTCTTTGAGTGTAAGTGTCCAAGTTTCGCAACCGTACATCAAGACCGGTCTAATTACGGTTCGGTCGAAAGGTATAATATATCGATATATTATGACTAAAGTATGTCTTCAAATTTTTCGAACATAGCTCGGGCTTGTGATCAACAATGTACAAGCGTGGTGATTAAGCCTAATCCCGTCATAGTAGCGATGATTATGTGATGCAGGCCTTTGCCCTAAATTGAAACAGTTAATAGGCTGATACTTTTCTTTATAATTATAATACTTATCAATAGTTCAGCAATATTTCAACCGACAAACACAAAGCTTATCCCCAGAACATGATACAGATTTTCATTTCCCATTTCACTAAAAGTGATGTTACTGCACAATAAAAAACATTAAACACAATTGCCTTTATTTCATTACCTTCCCGCTGATTGGCCTGATAGTGGCAGGACATTGCAGGCATCCTGCCCGCATCACCCGCATTGCCCGCATTCCCGCAATAATTCCACCCGCTATGACAAACTGCATAATGTCCATGCATTATTCATGCAGTAATAAGGGTTATTTATAAAAGCGATATGAAGGTGAAATATGGCGGCGGGTTGAGGCTTCTGGACAGTTGATTTCGAATTAAAATGTTGTCGATAAAAATAAGAATAATGAGAAAAAAGAGGTTGCCACCTTTATCTTGTAACAATGTACGGTCGTGGTCAAAAAGTGTTTACCACCTTAAGGATCATAATCGCACGTACACATGTAGATGATAAGTTCTATATGTCTATTACATAATATTGATCATAGATAATGGTATATTTTTTAATGATATGACAGCTGACCGCCAGCGCCCCCAGTCAATGACAAATGTCATGTCATTTCAAAGAAATTAGGTTTTTTTATGGCTGCTTCTGTATTGTATCCTCTTTATGTGTATTTTATCATATTTACTTTAAAAAGGTAATATGTAACTTGATATGGCACTTTTGACTTTAGTGCAAAAAGTGTGATATAGAATCAAATTTCAAAACTGGTAAACACTTTTTGACCGCGACCGTACAAACAATTGCATTTGTTTGTAGCGTAATCTAGCGATTACTTACTACGCTGGCTCAGCGATCCAAGGTGGCCTTGGCCTTGGTCAAAGTTCGCCATTTGTTCGATCATGTGCCAATTCTGTCCAATCATATACGTTTACTTTAGTAGTTTAGGTGCTAGATTAGGTAAAAAAAATATAAAGATTAGCAAAAATAAAAATTGCGCAAAACAAAATGATATCTCAAAGAAACTCTTATCCAACTGCCGGTCGCAAATCCCAAGCTTAAGCTACCAGAAGAAACGCCGTAAAAAATAATATGTTCAGCAAGGAATTGTGTGGAAAAATTATAATCCTCAGGAATCTACAGGACATAAAAGGAAGGAAAAACTGGACAAATTCGAAGCGGTACGTTAGAGCTCCGTATATATTTTGACATGCACAGTAACCGTGGGAGTAGCCATTTTAACCGTGGGAGAAGAACTCAGAGAAGACCGTGAATAGTATGTACAGTGGCCAGCACATCAAGTTACTACAATCTGTCAAATTTCCTCAGTTGATATTGAACCAAACACGTTTGACATAAAAGTAACGTTCGATTGAAGAAATTTGACAGATTGTAGTAACATGATGTGCTGGCCACCGTACCTGCGCTGATCGAAACACATTTCGAATGCCCATTTGGCACCCTAAAATCTCATTTCAAACCCCAAAATCGGGGCTACTGTCAATCAACACTCACAATTGGGTATTTGACTAATCTCGATTTAGTAAAAAATATTGATACTCTATTAAAATATTGGTAAATAACAACCAATGGCCAACATTTTCAGTTAAAAATGTATCGTCTAGCTGGTTTTGTGAGCATTCAAAGTTTCATAGGCAAGTCCATTTTTTAAGTATAAATTAAAAAATAATAATTATATCATTGAAACTACCCGTTCATTTTCCACCAACTTTTATTATAAAACCATTACTTAAACGAAACATTTGATATAGCTACCATACAAAATTTACTAGACGCGCATACAAGAGTTTGCGTGGTGACGTCACACTACAATAGCCATTTGGTATAGAGCGTTTTGGGCTTGCCCAAAATATGTGTCTCTTAAAGTTGTGATAATCTCAGGTAATTCAAAGGAGAATCAAGTGATTCTTTCAACGATGTTTCTTAAATTGAGGCGTCTTTTGATTAAACACATAAAAAAATTTAGTCAAATACCCAATTGTAATGGTTACTAATTTTATTTTGTGATACGTGGCATACGAGCATACGGATCACCTGGTGGAAAGTCTGCCACCGCCCATAGGCACCTCCAACACCAGTAGGCTGCCAACCTTAAACCCCTTTCTCCCCAATTGGGCTCCCTTATCAATTCATTTTAATCATTAGTTCTGAATTTTTCCCGGAGCCAAATAACCATCGATTTTGTCGAACAGTATTATAAGTTGCTATTCTGAGGATTCGAATTCAACACTTGTCAAATGGTTATCATTTACGTTGTTTAATTGTACCTATATGAGACTTTATTTCGAATTGGACACCATTTTGAAAATGGAGAATAGGTCTTGTCAAACACAAAATATTCAGACAGAACCCTAAAATGAAGAAAGCTCAGTGGATGGAGAGAATTAGTGTAATAATATTATATAGACAAGAACATAAGGGATGACGGAGAGTTTTTCTTAGAAAAGTTCATTTACTGGATTTTATTACCTAGCAGTAATGTATACTCTAAACCAGTGGTTCTTAACCTTTAAGTCATGACGAACCATTTTACCAAAATTCTGTCGTGTCAGGGACCACACACTTCGGACATGCGTCGCGGTGCCGTGTGCGTTGTGTTGACTCGACTCATCACGTCACGTCAATTGCTTATTACGATGTCTTCGCGGATCTTGGAATGCCTCCAGGGACCACCAGTGGTCCGCAAACCATCGGTTAAGAACCACTGCTCTAAACTATTAAGAATTATGTGGTAATAAGTAAGTAGGTAACATCGACTGTCATGCATCTAGTTGATGTAATACACACACCACACAATAACAGTGATAGGTGTCAGACGAGCAGACGGATTACCTACTACAACTCAACAACCTGCAACACTAGTAGGGTCACAAGTGCTCTGCTGACCTTTAATCCCCTATCCCCCCCAATTGGGCCTCGGTAGTCACTCACTCAACGAAACAGCGCAGGCGCTGCTTCACGCCGATATTCTATGAGACCGTGGTTTTTTTTTTTATGTGATAGGTAGCAGACGAGCAGGCGGATCACCTGATGGTGAGCAATACCGCCGCTCATGGACACCTGCAACACCAGTAGAGTTACAAGTGCGCTGCCAACCTTTTATCCCCTCCCCCCTCCCCTCGAGTGGGCCTCCGGTACCCTCACTCACTCGGCGAAACATAGCACAGGGGCTGCTTCACACGGTTTTCTGTGAGGCAGTGGTATCACTCCGGTCGAGCCGGCCCATTCATGCCGAAGCGTGGCTCTCCCACAGTTAAGACTGATTGATTCGTCAAAATTGAAAATAAATATTAAAGCAATCATTAAAAGTTCTTAAAAGTCCGTCAAGTATACTTCTTAGCAGTTATGTACACCTGTGTTTTCGCTCAATTAACCTATTATACCAGAGAGCCATCAAAGAAGGATTCTTGGAACTATTCCAACGCATAAACAATCCAACCAAGGAATTAGTTCCATCTGAACAACGTTAAACTCGAAGTGTGCTTTATAACTTTGTCTATTTCACGTTTAGTTCACCGCAGTATATAGGGTATGGATGGCGCATTTGGTAGTGACCGTCCTATGGGCGTCCGACATATCGCTGGAGGGACGAAGTCGCCAAGGACATTAACGTCGTAAGACCCAAAAGCCTTTTAAAAGGCATAAAATAATTGATTTTCCATTGTCTTTGCCTTTACGACGTTAAAGCACTAAACGTGCATGATTGGTCGGAATTGGCACAGGACCGAACAAAATGGCGAACTTTGACGTCGGAGGCCAAGACCCACCATGGATCACAGAGACAGTGTAGTAAATAAGTGTTTGATAGTGATCCTGCCTCATACGCAAAAGGTCGTGGGTCGATCCCCACTGTGAACAAACTTTCATGTGATGAACACTTATGTTTGTTCAGTATAATTAATAAATTCACACAACATCTCATACGTTGACCTGACTCCGTACTAAGCTGGTCAAGCACTTGTGTTACAGATGTCAGACAACAGAGGATCACAATTATAATACTTATATACATGTCCAGGGTGGGGACTGTGTGTTCCAGTATCTGGGCGTAATTTTGGTCCAATCTATTAATGTTTTCCTGATCCCTCTTCTGTCGTGTCACACGAGTGTCCCATTAAAATATGCGGGTAAGGGAATAGAGAGTGCACCTATGTTTGCGCACACACATGGACATAATATCTTGCGTGCGTCGCTGATCGTCAAGATTGGCCATCGTACCCGAATACGAGCCGAGGTATTATTATTATTTTGTACATTTGTACCAGATCCAAGCCGAGATTCCATACAATTTGTGAATTCACCTTTAATAGGTCTGGTTTGGTTCTTTACACAATTCACCGATATTAAACAATTGTAACGGAACAAATGGAGGCCGATGCTGACCTCTTTAGATTTGGTAATGAATTGGCTCTTTGTGCCTTGAATATTTATGGAGAATATTATTTGGTACACAATGAAAATAGAACTGATATAATAAATACTAGTTCATTTATAACCTATTTGTTATTTTAAACGCGTATTCTAAACGCTGCTTAATGTTTTGAAATATTAGTTTCAAATAGTACCAATAGATGGTGTTGGGCGTCGGTTATATCGCGCAAGAATAATTTTCGAAAATTGTACCAATATGCTGTTTCTCTCTAGGTAAACCCTAAAGCTGTCTCGAAAAAAATGCTACAAGGCTACGGCGGCCAATCTTGACGATCAGCAACATACGCAGGATATACTAAAGTGCTCAGGTGTGTGCGTAAACACATGTGCACTCTTTATTCCCTTACCCTCTTAATTCGGTGGGACACAAGTGTGACAAAACCGAAGATAGATAGGGCGCAGGACCAACGGCTTAACGGCTTAAGTGTCCATGGGCGGCGGCAATTGCTTACCATCAGGTGATCCGCCTGCTCGCCTGCTACCTATCACATAAAAAAAAAAGACGTGTTTTTCGAGTCACGGGGGTACATGGCCACCAACTTCGGGCTGACACTGAAAATTGCTGAACAGAAAATCTCCCAAATCTCCGACTTCATAAAATCGGTAATTCATTTGTTGGCTTAAGCATTAAAATGTTCAATAAGCTACCACAAAATGTCATTAACCTATCAATGGATAAGTTTAAGTCGCATATTAAAACCTGCCTAATGAAGAAGGGTTACTATAATGTACAAGATTATTTGAATGATAAAGATTCCTGGACATGTTAATTTATTAGCTTTCATTGATGTTATTGTGTACGTTTATCCTTATTTAAATCTGACCATTATCTCAACGATAAAGAAAAATAATTGTCATACATAGTAGTCTATTTCCTTGGATTATTGTAAGTTATTTGGCTCAAATGAAACTGTAACTTATTACTATTTGAAAAGAGTAACTACTGAGTTTCTTGCTGGTGTCTTCTCAGTAGAAATCGACGTTCCGAACCAGTGGTAGTTTATATTGTTTTGACATTCATAAGTGTTCTGTATGGACCTAACTTGAATAAAGATTTTTCTATTTTCTACTCGTGTACATATTTTTGGCCCGACCAGGGGATCGAACTCGGGACCCCAAGCGCAGCCGTTGCTTTTAAAGTGTGACCTACTAGGTACGTAGTGTGTTACCGAGGCAGTCAAGAGTAAGCTGTATAAAAAGATTAACCTTAGTTTTTGTAACATTATCTCATCATCATCATTTCAGCCAATAGACGTCCACTGCTGGACATAGGCCTCCCTCAAAGTTCTCCACACAGATCGGTCCTGTGCCACCCGCATCCAAGGGACTCCCGCGACCTTCACTAGATCGTCGGTCCACCTGGTGGGAGCCTTCCACGGCTGCGGCCTCCACTCAATGACCATTCCGCCCCAACTTTATCTATTCTTACTGAATTAAACAAAATTGAAAATAAACAGGCCCAAAATGAAAACGGCCTCTCCGAGCCAATAACTTGAAGTGTTGGAGCAGATTAGCAACTTTTTAATAAAACTTAAGTGTTGGGTCGGTCTTCACTTTTTGAAGGGAAAGTCGAATATTTTCCGAAAATATTGTAACTTTACTCTTAGTGAAACCAGCTAACGGAGTTATGATAAAGTGTTTTTTTATTGTGGATGCTTTAGTTACATTACTTACCTATATACACATAACTAAAGTATAAACCTAAGTTAGGCTTTAAGTAAAAAAAAGTAAAGTATCAGCCCTATATACTGTCCCACTGCAGGGCAAAGGCCATCATAGAAATTAAGTTATCACAACTATGATGGAATTCGGCTTAATCACCAAGCTTGCCTAATGCGGATTGACGATCACAATAACCGAAACTAAGTTCGAAAAATTCGAAATATTATATTTTTCTCGACCCGGGAATCGAACCTGGAACCCCGAGATCGCGGCCTTGTACTTAAACCACTTACAAGACCCTTTTCCCCATTGGGCCTCCGGTACCCTCACTTACTTGATGAAACACAACGCAAGCGCTGCTTCACGCCGGTCTTCTGTGAGGCCGTGGTATCACTCCGGTCAAGCTGGCCCATTCATTATTTTACAGCCTAGATAGCGCAGTAGATAGTGTTCGCCCGAAGCGCGTAATGTCCCGGGTCCGATTCCCGGTCAAGTCAATTTAGGAAACTACGTATTCTATGTTTTCTTGGGTTGACGCCCCCAGTTAATTATCGTCATCTGGCACTCATAGTACAGGGTTGCCCTAGTTTGAGACGAGGTTGATTGGTGTGATTGTCTGGCGCATTTATTTATAATTAGTTTACCAAGTCTCGTGTCTCCAAAATCAATGCACTACCACAACCTAATACAATTTGATTATGCAGATATGCTGGATAATCCAATCTAAATCTAGGCCAGCCTCGACAATAAGCTATTACGATTAATTTGACACTAACAGCAGTGTTTAAATTGATGTCACTTCATTCGTATGCAGCTCTCGTCCACGTTAGGCGGGTAGCACACTGCCAGAGTCGAGGCGGAGTCAAGGCACAGTCGAGGCGGTGGTGTGATATAAGAGTCGAGGCGGAGGTGCAGAGCATCGTTACACCCATTCAATATGTCGTCGTCAGAAGACGATGACAAAATGGCGGCGGGGTCGGGGCGGCAGCGTGCCGAGCGCCCGCGCCGCGTCGCCGACTCGACCCTGCACCTACGCCGCCTCGACTGCGCCGCGACTCTGTTAGTATGCGTTGACATATTTGATTGTATAGAAAAGTCAGAGGCGGTGCGCCTCTTGAACGCTTCCGCCTCGACTCTTGAGTGTGTGTGCGACACGCCTTAGCTATGCGTTACGGACAGCCCTGTATAATGAGCATATTGTCTATTAGCCCATACTTATCGATACCTGCAGGTTCAAACATCGTATAAACTTTGAACCATTTTGGCCGTCGAAATCGAATAGAAAATATCCTTGTATCAAAGCCTTAAGGAATGCATTAACATTTTTTTGAGATGTTCTAGAATATTCTAGATTTTATAAATGGGTGGGTATGACATACCCGACCTCACTCACGCCGGGTTAAGAACATTTTTTACACGCGCCTAGTACTTAACAATAATTTTACAATAATTATATATAATTATATTTTATTTTATTTAACAACTAGTGGCCCGCCCTCACTTCGCTTCAGAAATGAACCAATAGATGGCGTTGTGTCGAATTACATCGCGCATGCGTTTCGTGTTTTCGGTTTACCTATAATCATTGTCGTTGTCTATAGAAGTTATCTCTTTATAAATAGTATAAAAGAAGAAGATAATTACGAAAAGTAGCCACTTTTAGCAATTATAAAAATTATTGTGATTTGTAGGAAGAAATTAAATTATTAAGTGTGCCCCAAAAAATTATTAATACTTTCTTTTCTGTTTTTACAAAAGGTTTTTTTAATATATCTCATAATCCTCACAAATAATAGAAATCAATTGGCGGCGCTAGTATCGCCTTAATGTATATCTGCAATAGTTAAAATTGATGAAACTTTCAGTTCAAAAGACAGAGGGATACAATCCCTTCTTTTATCCAAGTACGAAAGAAATCAGACAGTATATTCAGTACCAGTTCAGATCTATAGGTATCCTAAAGGAAAAGCGCTGACTCGGCCGTATTCACACGTTCGTTAGAGCTCTTTGTGCGGCCGGCGGCTGCTGACTCGGTCCTGAATATATCTGACAACTCTCATTTTATCAATTAGGTCCGATTGAGCCCGATGTTGAAGATTGATTCATTGATTCAGTGACAGATAGTCCCATAACTAATTTAACAGCCCCGGTGTTAAGCGCTAATCCGATTTTGGGCAAGAAAAAAAAAAGGCCTCCATCATAGAAATCAAGTCATCGATACTGTGATGGGATTAGTCTTAATCACCACGCTTGCCTAATGCGGATTGGTGATCACAAACCCAACCAATTACCAAGGATGAGGCGTCCAATAAAGTCCAATCTCCTATATTAAACATATTGCAAATCGGACCTTATTCTTCGGAGCAGAAAGTCCGATCTCCTATTTTAAATATATTGCAAATCGGACTTTATTCTTTGGAGCAGTCTATTTGATAGTTTATTTCAACAATTGTTAGATAGTTGTACATAATTTAATACTACTACTTTTTTACGCGAAAGTTTGATACCTATGTACATATATTACATAGATCGCGTATCAGCGAATTCCCTTAAGCTGCCAAACTACTCTGGACATCCTTCGACATCACATGACACAGCCATGAATCTTTGAGCAGACATCCCCGTATTACAATGCGGTACCAAAACGATGGCCCCAGAAGGCGGGTAATTGAATATGCAGCGCTCGCCCGATCGGCTCCGGCTAAAATATGCAAGACCAATAAGCGAGTGTTTCAATATAAATGGAATTGTACGCTCTGGAAACTTCCTTCGAACTATCAGGGATGGAGTATCAGTGATTTTTGAATAGCAGAGTTTTAAGTGATCGAAAATGGTTTTAAATCCAAAAAGGTTTTAAGTGCAAAAGGGTTTAAGTGCAAAAAGGTTTTAAGTCTATAAAGATTTTAAGTCAAAAAAGTTTTTTTTTTATGTGATAGGTAGCAGACGAGCAGGCGGATCACCTGATGGTAAGCAATTGCCGCCGCTCATGGACACTTGCACACCAGTGGAGTACAAGTGCGCTGCCAACCTTTTATCCCCTTCCCCCCTGGGTGGGCTCCGGTACCCTCACTCGGTGATAAACACAGCCCAGGGGCTGCTTCACGCCGGTTTTCTGTGAGGCAGTGGTATCACTCCGGTCGAGCCGGCCCATTCATGCCGAAGCGTGGCTCTCCCACAGTTAAAAACGTGTTTTCAGTTCAAAACGGTTTTAAGTCCAAAAAGGTTTTGTTGAGTCCAAAAAGGTTAAAAGTCTAAAGGTGATAGTAGGTACAACTACTATAAATAGGTATGATTTTCATGTGAAACATTATGCAACTGCATACTGCGTTACATCGTCATGGAAACTTCCTTAAAAACTATTTGTTGAGATAGACGTATCAGTGATTTTAAAAAAACAGAGTTTCCAATTTCAAACAATGTACAATATGTGTTGTGGTGTCCAGAGTTATAAATGTATTTTCTTTTCCTTTCTTTCAAATGATCCAAAAAGTTAAAAGTCCAGGGGAGCAGTTTTCGTGCACTTGACATTGAAGTCGATGTAAAAAAATATGGCGGATATAATAATATGTACCTAATTATCTTGAACACTATTATGTAGCAAAAGCTTAAAGGTATCATAGTTAATAGTGGCCACTTACACCTGTTACATTTAAAATTGTGTGAAATCCCAGCAGCACTTACCGTTGAAATATCAAGTGACATGTCACTATTGCCAGCACTAGCCGACTGACAGGAGCTATCTAGTTAATATTACACGGTGTTGCTCTCACATCGTACACAAACTGAGCTAAAGTGCTGCTCTACGGCGTTTTGAATTGGAAATTTTGTTTCTACCAACTTTTGGGATGTAGGATTGTCTGTTTCTTATTAAATGAATACGCGCAACATTCATACATTGACCTGACTCCGTACTAAGTAGTTTTAGCACTTGTGTTACAGATATCAGACAATAGAGGAAATAAATATACTTAATATAAATAAATACACATGTATCCAGACGCTGAACGAACAGAAGTGTTCATCACAGGAATGTTTGTCCAAGCTGGGGATCGAACCCGCTACTTTTGCCGAATACGTCATCCGACCGGTCTTATGTGTTCCGTTTTTAGCCATTTAGCTACGAAACCCTAAAAAAAAAAAATCCACATCAAAAGGTCTTACAATTCCGAGTTCTAACAAACACAAAAAAATATCTTAACTCTTAACTCTACCTGACACAATTAAACATTTCCCCGAACATGCCAGCCGAGGGACTCTATCTACTCTACCAAGTATCATTACGCTATCTGAGCGCCGGACGCGACGTAGAGCTTCCTGTCGTTAGAGCGCCGTTTGTCATAAACAACTCTACGTAAAGTCTGTAGAGCCACAAAATAATTACACACAGAAGTTAGACTCAGCCTGATTTTGAATTTAGAAGAGTTCGTTGACATATGCTAGGGTTGTTGCCCGGCATGAGTACATAAGCGCGCGGCCTCTACCATAGACCTCGACAGTTTGACAATCTTATGTCATAAGCTAGGATTAATGTGGTCGAAAAGGCGTATTTCCCCATTAGTGCGCATGCGTGAGTACATGACACGTTTTAAGCTCTTAGTGGGCAGCCTTCTTTCTGTGTGTAATTATTTTGTGGTAGAGCTATGTAATTGCGTGTGTGAGGCGAAAAAGTAACATTCACATGTAAATAGGCCGATGTGAAAATGTAGAGTCTGATTTATGCCTTTTTAAAAGGGATGTTTGTTAAAATATTTGGGATTAAAAGGGCTTAACTGCTCATATTTATAGAGCTTATGTTAATTTTTAACGATTATTTAGAGTTAAAGTGAATAAAACTTTGGCAGCGTATTTGTGAATACTTCACTGGTATAATGTCTATGAGCGGTGGCAACCACTAACCATTAGGTGATCCGTCTGCTAGTCTGCCAACTATGACATAAAAAAGCGTTTAAAAATTGGGTTGAAATGAGATACTAATGATGATGATTCTAAATAAACTAAAACTTGGATAGATAGATATTCTCTATTGCACAGAAATATAATAAGTACATGACAAGAGTGAAACAAGATCAACAAACAGCACAATAAGGCGGCCTTGTCGCTTGTAGAGATTTCTTCCAGACAACCTTTAGGTAGAGGAAAGAAAATCAGCGTGTTGGCAATTAAATAGGCACTGCAACGAAATTGCTAAAGTAAATTAAAATTGGCAGAAATATACATACGTAGATAAACATGACATAAATAAAAATAAATCATAGACATACTACTTTAATACAAGGTGAATTTTTAATACTTTCCAAATTTTTAAGCTTGATTCAGAATCTGTAAATGTACAACTCTTTCCAAGAAGACATTAGTGTAATACGACAAAAAAATTGATCTTCTCATACCTACTTTAAAGGTTGAAAAAATTAGGGTATTTGACAAAAAAAAATTATGTGTTTATTATTATGTTAATCAAAAGACCTCTCATTTCAAGAAACATTTTTGAAAAAATTGCTCGATTCTGATTTAAATCACTTGAGATATCATAACTTTAAACGCTCTATACAAATGGCTACAGGCAAGTGGCGTCACACGCTCGTATCTTGTATGCGCGTATAGTAAATTTTGTTTGGTAGCTATATCAAATGTATAGTTTAAGAAAATGGTTTCATAATAAAAGTTGGTGAAAAATGTACGAGTAGTTCAATGATATAATTTTTTTTTTAATTTTATACTTCAAAATGAACTTGCCCATGAAACTTTGAATGCTCATAATTTTTAACTAAAAATGTTGGCCATTGGTTCTCATTTACCAGTATTTTGGAAAAGTATAAATATTTTTTACTATATATCGAGATTAGTCAAAAACCCGACCCATGTTTTTAGGAGAAAGCTGTCACTTACAGATTCTAAGTCGAGCTTAAAATTTAGATAGTGATTAAAAATTCAACTTACAGATAAAAATTCTCAAAAAAAGAAAACAATCTATTCCCCCTCCAGTAAAGAAGAATATTAAAAAATCATGTATGTACTTGGTCTAGTCCTTTTGTCTTTACTTTCGAAATCTCTGAAGCCCTAAACCTATGGACACAGTGGCGCCCCCTGTCGGGGTAATGGCGCAAACAGCCGTAGGCGTCCTCTTTGTTCAACTTATTCGTGGTCACATGACTATCGACTTGCTTTTTAACCCTGTATAAGGGTGGGGTGTCTGTAGACAGGGTGCTTAATTGTTGAGGAGAATCGAGAATGGTAGTTGGAGATTTTTTATGATAAATGATGTAAGTGATCCAGGCATACACACATGCATATCTATACAGAATATATCTGTGTACATTTACATCCCTTTAAGTTTAAAAAAAAATCTAAAAGAACCTATAAAAGTCGTTAAATGGATATAAATGTTCACAGACACATCCTGTATAATGACTCAAAATAAAAAAGCCCGACATTATAGTTCAGCATTTTGTAGTGGCAGTTATTTTTGATTCTACAAGCCAAACCTTTTTATTTGAATCTAGTGGCCCGTCCTCACATCGCCTCGGCACCATAATTCAGAAATGAACCAATAGATGGCGCTGTGTCCAATTACATCGCGCAAGCATTTCGTGTTTAAGGTTTACCTATAAGCCTTGTCGTTGTCTTTTAGAAGTTACCTCATTATAAATAGTATAGAAGATAGATTGAAAATATCGCTGAAGATTCGATAAATATTTTTGTTCAAAAGTATTTTTAACTATGCTCAGTGAAAACTAAACAAATTATAAAGTTATGAACAAAATCACGAAAGTTTTTACTCACGAAAACAACACCAAACAATAATATCGATAAAATATACAAAAGCCTTTTTGTTAGCCAGACAGCATCAAATAGTTTAGATTGTTTTGCTTTTCTTTTATATAAAACTAGTTTAGCCCGCAGCTCCCCTAGCGCCCCCCACTTCCCTAAAATAGGGAGTTAGGAGGGCAAAAAAAGTAGCCTATGTTACTCTCTATAACCTCAATCCGTCGCTCCGTTTAGCCGTGAAAGAAAGACATACATACAGACAGACAGACTTAGCCAGTGTCATCAAAAGCTGAGAGGTAGCTTATTTGTCATTACTATTATCGACATAAATGTTTATAGTTTTCAAATTTCTCGTGAAATGCCAAATAAAGATTTTCACTCATTCATTCATTATATCGCCGCTATCGTGGGACACCCATGATACCAACATTATCGTGGATTTATAAGTGCGCTGCCAACATTTAAACACTCTTGGTATCACTGCGATCGAGCCAAATAATAATATACCTAAAGGAAAAAACTTTTCCAATAATTCACGGGCCCTAGTTACTATAAATTATTAAGGTTAAAAGGGCACTTTACCTTCAAATCAAAAGAAAAGAAATACTTCTTGTTATACCCGATAAATTAATTACCCAACATGAAAAATTATACTACAATCCGATCTGACAGCGTCTCAACTGAAACAAATTATTTTACTTGAGAATGGCAGATTTTCTGCTTTGATCCTATTTTTACTGCCAATTTGGTGTTTTAATATAAGCGTCAAGTGCAAAGAGTTTTCTCCCAAAATTTGAGTTTTGACTCTGCTGGTGTGGCAGGTGTCTATGGCGGCGGCAATTGCTTACCATCAGGTGATCCGTCTCCTTGTCTGCCACCTATCACATAGAAAAATACACCATTTTTTCATAATAGGCAACTCGAATAAAGCCCCTTTAGCATGTTAAATCATCAACATAAGCAAAATAAACATCTGTTCCACTCACTATTTCCTGGTGAATATAATCGAGCTGGCCCATTCATGCCGAAGCGTGGCTCTCCCGCGGGTAAACATAGAACATACTCATAGCTTTTCATCGATGAGAACCTTTCTATTAATGGAGAGAGATTTGAAATCTGCTAATAGTTTTTGTATTTACCTACTACAAACATACAAATTAAAAAATCTCTTTCAAGACGTATCCTTATTAAACTGTAAGTTTTTTATCCAATCCAAGATGAAGTATATGAAGTATACGGATTCAAACCCCACAGATCGATAGTCAATTAGCACTCACCTTAACGAGAGCCGGTCTGGTCAAACTCCAAGCGATTTTGAGCCCTATTACAATCTCCATTAGAACTTTAGTAGAACTTGTTGTAAGTTCATTTGCCGAGCAAAAGTTAGAATAACTTTGATATTATGGTATTAATACTTACGAGTTGATTGCTTTATTAAAAGTTGGGTTCATTCATATTCATTGGTCTCAAGTGTATTAATTGCAAGTAGAATGTTGAGTGGAAAAATGTCGTTGGCTTTTCAATAAGGGCTCTTAAAGTTTTATTTTACAGCGGGATTTTTTCATTAGCCTTTATTACTATTATACAAGCTGAAGTGGCAGTGGGCTGGCCATATCTGCCACAGAACTGACAACTGTTGGGGTAAACGAGTTCTGGAGTGGAGACCGCGTCTTGGTAAACGTAGTGTAGGACCTCAGGCCAGATGGAGTGACGATCTGCGCAAGAGGGCTGGCTGGAGCTGGATGCGAGTAGCCGAAGATCGATCAAAGTGGCGAGCATTTGGAGAGGCCTATGTCCAGCTGTGGACTGCAACAGGCTGATGATGATGAAGTAAGTAAGCATTTATTGACATTGCGATACCACGGCCTCACAGAAGACCGGCGTGAAGTAGCGCCAGCGCTGTGTTTCGGCGAGTGAGTGACGGCACCAAAGGCCCAATTGGGGAGAAAGGGGGTTACAGGTTGATACCGCTCTTGTGAGTAATGATTCCATTTGTTTTTTTTTAATGTGTGGTTTTATTAACCGACTAGTAGCCCGCCCTCACTTCGTTTCGGAAAATTTGTTGCACTCCGCGCCATCTACTCCGCGCCAATAGATGGCGCTAGGTGTCCATTGCATTGCGCTAATGTTTTGCACTTAGGTTTAGTATATAAGCTTAGTATCTATGTAAAGAGAATGATCTCTTTAATTTTTATAGTCTATAGTTCGTGAGTGAGCCGCGTCGTGTCGTGTCAAACAAGCTGTCATTGTCATAAGTGTCAAGAACAAATTAGCTGAAGAGAATTATATTTTAATTTTGTTTGTTAATTAAATTCGTACTAAGTTAAACTTTTAGAGGTGTTTAGTTTTAGAGGTGGTAACAATAACACTATATGTCGTTTCGTTATTTACAGTAAGATTTTAGTTAGTCTTGTAAAGATTATATGAGTGTGTAACTACTCGATAAATAAAATTGCTTTCGTTATTTACAGAAACAAATATAAGTTTTATTTCGCCACCTGAAATCGAATCGAACCCTATTGTCTTATATCTATATATATCGACAGACCCTATGGTCTGTCGATGTCTATAGAATTTATCTCTACAAATAGTATAGATATATATTATACTTAGGTAGATGATTAAATATCTTCCAACTCAGCTTTGAGTGACTTATACTGTATCTAGAGAATACTTTTACCATTCCGCACATTTACATAGCTTAACACAGACGCGCTTGAGTCTGTGTTTTTAAACTATGATAATAGGAAACAGTTTGTGAGCGCTCGAGACACGCCTCGAAACCTCATTAATATTTACGCCATAGTAGACATGCACCCTTAAATTATACAGGAGCGTATTAAGTTTAAATATTTAACGTTAAACTGTACCGTTTTTATGGCAATAGACATATTTCGTGTAATACAGGCAATTTGTACTTGTAGGTAAAAATATTCTTTACGAGTCCCCAGGTTGTTGTTCAAATGGAAAATAGCCGACATACGATATGAATTTCTTCGGCTACTCTATTGGAAATAAAAAAATACTTATGTGTCAAAACTAAAAAAGGCGCATTCATTATATCGTGGACAGCTAAGAAATGAAACTAACACCCAAAATGTGGACATTTTGGGTGGTCATTATCCGCTAAAATGATTTTGCCCTTAATATTGGTTTTACGCGCAGGAAGCCGCAGCCGTGGCAGGCCTCCTACCCTGGTGGACCGACGATCTGGTGAAGGTCGCGGGAGTCCATTGGATGCGGGTGGCACAGGACCGATCTGTGTGGAGAACTTTGGTGGAGGCCTATGTCCAGCAGTGGACGTCTATTGACTGAAATGATGATGATTGGTTTTATTCTGTAATTAATATTTGATTAGTTTCTAAATACACACTAGGGCTACGCTCTTCCAACATCGTGGTACGTTTTCTTAATCCACGATAACCGTGTACCTACATATTTCTCTTGTTGATGAATAATAACACAAAAATCATGTACTTTTCAAAAATAGACGACAAATTCTCTTTCCAAAATACCAACCATAGCTCACGGCTAGCATGGAAGGAGTTTACCATAGTTACAGTATTTATCCAACCGTGTTAAAATACCATTATGTGATGGATCAAAACTCTGACACCATCGTTTAACAGCCCCCACGAAGTGAAAGATTACTTCTTAAGTATACCCTGAGAACATCAAATAAATGAATCTGTCGCCTAATATTAATGTTAGAATAGGAATTTACTCGACAATAAATCATTTTACTGTACTATAGGATATACAGTTGCTATGTAACCATGCTTGTAATCAAATAATGTATACGTTCGTACAGTCAGCCGCGAATTACGTGGGAGTCTAAGGAAATTACGGATATTATGACATTCCGGATCTAGATACAGTTACAAGAATTGGTTTCGTACACAATTATTATGTACGGCTTTGAAAGTTTACATTATATAAGTTGCGCCACTGAGTGATTACCGATTTGACACGTCAGATTGACAGCGCTAGTGAGGGGCTACGGTAAGATTGCCGAATCATTAAATTAACAGTTATTCCTAATTAGTAACTAAAGAAGGTTTTATAAAAAATAAAAAAACAAAATTAAAACATTTGCTTTGAAACTTTTCGAACATAGCTCGGGTTTGTGATCACCAATCCGCATTAGTAGTGATAACTTGATTTCTATGATAGAGGCCTTTGCCCTGCAGTAGGACAATTATGATAGGCTATTTGAGGTATTATTTATTGGAAAAACTAATATGGAAACAGTATACATATAGGCTGATACTACAACTACTATTATATAAGATTTGCCTATGTCTATAGAATTTATCCCTTTATAAATTGTATAAAGATAGTTGTTTATCACATCTCCATGCTCTATGATGCCGACTATACCCGCGTATAGCCTCTATTAGATTAGTTACCGCTGGATTAATTAGCTTATCCACTACAATGAGATAACCATCTGCCGGGTACGATGGAAAATATAATAATACCCTATTACAAGCTTTGGTGCGCAAGTATACCTACCTAAAAGTATGAGTAATGTTCTAAGTTTTCTTCTAAAAAGGTGGTGTGATGATTTCACCGCACACCGGATCTCTCTGAATTAGTAAGCTGAAGTGGCAGTGGGCTGGCCATTTCTGCCGCGGAACTGACAACCGTTGGGGTAAACGAGTTCTGGAGTGGAGACCGCGTCTTGGTAAACGTAGTGTAGGACGACCTCATGCCAGATGGAGTGCCGATCTGCGCAAGAGGGCTGGTTGGAGCCGGATGCGAGTAGCCGAAGATCGATCAAAGCGGCGAGCATTTGGAGAGACCTACGTCTAGCAGTGGACTGCAACAGGCCGATGATGATGATGATTTCAATACCTCTCTTCCGTCTTAGCCTGTAATTCCCAGTTGCGTCCAAAGCTGTCACTTTGGAGGCCGGAGTTGCTTAATTCATGACTCAGGATTTGGGGAGTCTGGTAATTACAATAAAACGACTTACATCTGACCTTCGCAACCCTTTAGCAGGGGAATTAAACCAACTGAATCAAGCGCGATGAAATCGACACCTTGTGCCATCTTTAATTTTAACTTGGACATCTTTAAGGCAAGAGTGAACAGGCATCTTCTAGGCAAACGCGTGTCGTCCTAGACCTCATCGTCACTTTCCATCAGGTGCGATTGTGGTCAAGCGTTGGCCTATAGTCTAATAAAAAAAAATCTACTGATATTGGAACTTTAGACTTTAAATGAAAAGACGACGAGCCACTAGTCATTCATAATGGTAATATTGATCCCAAGCCAAAATTGGATCAACAGTTGATCTGAATAAGATAAATAAATTATTTTAACGACCATCTTTATTAAAGGTTTATAATATTTTTCTTCCTTGAAAATGTACCAAATACCATACAAACATGTTCTTCGTAAATTCTTAAACAATCTACAATATGCAAGCTATCCCAGAGGGTATGACTCTATCAAATGCATGAGAATCGCTCCCTAACCGTCCTGTATTCGGCCATGTGTACTGAAAAATGGTTTCTAACAGATGCAAGGATAAAGTCGAGATTTGAAAATGTGTATAAGATTTTAAATTCTATTCTTTATCAGAATGTTACCAATACTCAATACCTTTTGCCAAACTATAATGTACAAAAAGATTCTTATAAAATTTTAGAAAATGTTATGGACCTTGTCTGTTTATTATTTACTACTCTATGATATAATATTGTATAATAATATCCTTTTTACATGTGATAGGCAGCAGACGAGCGGATCACCTGATGGTAAGCAATTGCCGCCGCCCATGGACACCTGCAACACCAGTGGAGTCACAAGTGCGCTGCCAAACTTTTATCCCCTTCCCCCAGGTGGGCCTCCGGTGCCCTCACTCACACAGCTCAGACGGCACGCCGGTTTTCTGTGTGGCCGTGTTATCACTCGAGCCGGCCCATCCATGCGAAAGCGTGGCTCTCCCACGGTTAACAGTAAAAAAATATTACTTTGTAAAGTTGTTATATTTTATGATATAACTAATCAACTTTACAACTATACAGAACTTTCTATATTCTCCACACATCCAACAAAATACAGGCGAAGCGAAAATCTTCCCAAACATTATTGAAAGGCTGCGCTTCGTAGCGTAGAATATTTCGCGCTTCGCTATTGAATAGGCTAGTTAGCGAGTTCATTACGCTTGTATTGAGCGTGGAGTTTGTAGCTTATAAAGTATGAAGGCGCCTCGCAGCTACGGTTATATTCTTTGGAAATAACTAGTATAGCAAAAATGTTTGATTTATATGTCGAGAAAAAAATGTGTTATATACAGAGTAAAGTAAAGTAAAGTATCAGCCTATATACTGTCCCACTGCAGGGCAAAGGCCTCCGTCATAGAACTCAAGTTATCGCTACTATGATGGGATTAGGCTTAATCACCACGCTTGCCTAATGCGGATTGGTGATCACAAACCTGAGCTATGTTCGAAAAATTCGAAACATACTTTTTGCTCGACCCGGGAATCGAACCCGGGACCCCGAGATCACGGCCCGGTACTTAAACCACTAGACTAATAGGGCGATATATACAGATATACAGAGTGTATCTGTGAAATTAACATCCCTTTAACCACGTGTTTTACCAACAATTCTGAACGTTACAAATATTAGACAACAGATTTGTATTATGACACCCAGACACTAAACAAACAAAAGTGTTCATCGCATGAATTTTGTCAAGGGTAGGGATCGAACCCCACGATAATTGGCGTATGAGGAAGGATCACTACCAAATGCGCCATCCGACCAGTCAAAACCATTGCATTCCGTTCCGCTACTAAACGTAGTGTAGGACGGCCTCAGGCCAGATGGAGTGACGATCTGCGCAAGAGGGTGGGTTGGCTGGAGCTGGATGCGAGTAGCCGAGGATCGATCAAAGTGGCGAGCATTTAGAGAGGCCTACGTCCAGCAGTGGACTGCAACAGGCTGATGATGTTGATAATGACCAAACGCTGTCAATGTTCTTCTTGTTAATTTAATTCTACGGTCTACCTTGTTGAAAACCTCTGTTTACGAAATCCGCTTTTCATACAAATCGGGAGTTCACTCGTCCATACACACAGGCCATTACGTTCAACCTTGCCAAATCTTTCTCATACCAGTAAATAGGGCATAAAATGTTTTCCTGGTCGCCGTGCGCTGAATGCGTCTAATGAACCCACCTAACTAGCCCATTCAGGGGTGAAGCGTGCGAAATATTGTATCCGTGCAGCCGGCGCTTGGGTGGGCGCTGGGTTGCCAGCGACGGAAAATGAAAACTCCCAGGTTTAGTCAATTGAAATGTAGATACCTCACTTTTTGATGACAATAATTTTGCCAATTTCAAGCGACAACAACATCTTACGCAAGCGGGCTGGCTGGAGCTGGATGCGAGTAGCCGAAGATCGATCAAAGTGGCGAGCATTTCGAGAGGCGTATGTCCAGCAGTGGACTGCAAAAACAGGTTGATGATGTTGATGATGACGAAGCGACAACAATTGCTTTTTTTAGTGTAATAGGTTGCAAACAAGCAGACGGATCACCTGATGGTAAGCGGTTACCGCCGTCCATAGACACCTGCAACGCTTTCCCCTCAATCGGGCCTCCGGAAACCTCATTCACTTGACGAAACAATGCGCTGTGTTTGCACTGCTTCACGCCGATCGAGCCCGCCCATTCATGCCAAAGCGTGGCTCTCTCACTGTACTTATAGTTAAGTTGACTATTAACTTCGATCATAGAAATTGTAGATTTTGAATTCGTATAGTTTTCGTATAACACTGTGATTTTCATAGTTATGGCAACACTAACGACGGAGCGAAGCGAGCTGAACAAGCGAGCGAAGCTATTATGTCAAATTGCTAAAATAGAACGTGATTCCAATAAAAGCTGGAGTTGCCGAATATATTTGCGGTTAGATTTTGCAGTGATATTCGATTTAAACTTGTATTAAATTAAATTATAGCTTCCATAAGGTTCTAACGTAAGAGGACCTCAGGCCAGATGGAGTGACGAACTGCGCAAGAAGGCTGGCTGGAGCTGGATGCGAGTAGCCGAAGATCTCAGTGCGAGCATCTGGAGGGCGCTAGTCCAGCAGTGCAACAGGCTGATGATGGATGATAATTCATCTGACTTCCCGGCAACTAACATTATTCTAACGATTTTGCCTTTATAACCACCCTCAATTATACTAGATCAACGGACAAGCTTTTACTGTCCTTCATCCGTCCCTGTGGTAGTAACCTAACCCCGCTCCTTGGTTGGTCTTCTGGACGATTTGTAATGGTAGCGGGGAAACACACGGACAGGTAAGGACGTGCCGGCCAAGAGAAGAGGCCTATACTCCAGCAGTTGGTGGATTGTGGGCTGATATGATGATGATAGCGATTTTGTAGGATGTAAAATTGCAGGCATATGTACCTCTGAGTGTACCTAACTGTTTTACATACATACCAAATCCACACAGTACAACAATGAAGTTCAATCCGCGTGGCAAACACAAAACTTCCTCACTTCATTAGGAGAGGTGCTAACTTTGACTTGCGGTCTGTGTTCCAAGGATTGGATGGTTTGCGAAACTAGGTAGACATTGCCCCCGATTTTGATGGTTAACGAGACGGGAAATTTAATTTAAAGATCTTTGAACCTTCGATTCAACGAGTGGTAATCAGTTTTCTATTGAGATGTCGTCTCGCGTGTTTTATTTACAAAGAGAAGAGTACAGAATTTACTTATATACTCGTACCTGGATGGTTGGCAATCCTCTACCGTGCGCTTTACACGACACTTTCTGCCTCGCACCTCCTCATTGTGGAATGAACTTCCCGCAGCGGTATTTCCGAACCGGTACGACATCCAAATCTTCAAGAAACGAGCCTATACCTTCCTAAAGGGCCGGCGACGCATCCGCACTCCTTCTGGTGTAGCTTATGTCCATGGGCGGCGGTGTTCACTTACCATCAGGTGACCCGCTTGCTCGTTTGCCTTCCCGAACTATAAAAAAAAATACTTATAACATGAAACTGCTATTAACATTATAACATATCGCATCTACAATGTGGAGTGTTCTCTGCCGGGCTAACATGCGCGCCACGAGATAATTTTGTCGACACTCGTATTGTGTCGACGCAAGTTGCGTCTCTCTCACCTGACTGAGCGATGAGCGGGATGGAAGGATGCGCTCTCACGAACGAGAGTCGACAAAATTTTGTCGCGGTGCGCATTTTAGGCCTACAGGAGTTGCTCGGCCTTATTCTAGCTGCAAATTTTCACCATCGTCCATCGCGCCAGAACTCTAAATACTATTCACATCATTTAGATGGATTTTATTTCACCACAGTGCGTTTTGCACGTAATTTTTTACCGCGCACAGTGAAACTGCGGAATCAGCTGCCAATGATGATGTTTCATCGCAGATAGCAGATATTCCTTAAGAGCCGGCAACACATTTGTGATGCCTCAGTTGTTGCAGATGTCCATGGGCGGCGGTGATTCACTTACCATCAAGTAAGAGGTTTGCTCGTTTGTCCGCTTTAATCTAAAAAAAAATAAAAATGGAACCTGAATTGTGAACCTGGTCTTCCTAATAAATAAAATAAAAGTATTAGACCTAGATTGCCAGCGCCATCTGTTAGTTCAGTTTAGAACTTATAGCTTAAAAATTTCCCTGAAATAAAGTTGAAATTGTCTCTTCTTCTTCTTATTTATGAACGTCATTCTTGTCGGTAGAGTATTCTCCGTTCTTCCTTCGACTTTACCAGCATCTTCAAGTACTTGTACGTCATGACAACAACCTGACAAAATTGTCATCCTGTTTAAAATTTTCCTAAAATTTACTTATACGCCACCTACTTTCACAATCACGACGTCACGAATCATCCCTTCACCGCCTCACGGCTAATGAAGTGACGAACTTCATAATTAAACCCGAGCTGAAGTTTAACCCGTCTTTGCAAAGGTCTTAGTACGAATGTGGGTGGACGGACTATGCCATGTTTTGCGGGCCCCAGGGCCCCATCCGGAGTAGGACACAGGTGCCTCCACCAGAAAATGTTCTATCCTACCGTCTCGACATACGGACCGAATCTTGCGAGACGCTCACCAGGTACTTGCCAAGAGCTCTTTCCCCGGTGCGTTTCTTCATTCCATACAAAGTCTCTGTCTTTAGCCCATCTCAATGTCACTTCTCCCCAAATGGGGCGTGAAACAGCACAGCACAAGTGACTCCATCCGGAGTAAAAATAATAATTATTTGTCGTCACACTCTTGGCAGAGTGATCGTGTTTGTCACATCAGCGTTTTAGGCCTGCTTCACAATTTTTCACCATTCCTCCAGCTGTGATGCTTTTCTAGTGCATTCGTGGACCATTGAGGGTAGTTTTTATTTCGTCAGGCCAGCGCTTTGGTGACCTTGCTGGTGTGGAAAGAATAAAGAATAAGAATTGTCCACAAACTGTAATGCAGTTTGGCAAAATTATTTTACTTGCACACGCATAGAAAACTATTTGGAAAAAAATTAAAGAAGAAAAAAAACGCCCTTATGTTTAACTCGAATACGAATGTGAGATGGATTGATAATGTTAAGTTGTGCACGAAAGGACAATGTCCCTTAGGGGCCCCTAAAATCAAACCCGTCTTTGCGTAGGTTTTTCTACAAAATTGGGTGAACGAACGATTCCGTGTTATACAGGCTCCAAGGTCTCATCCAGCGTGTTAGAGGCCTCTAAGGTTCGTCCGTCTTTGCAAAGGTTTTATATGGGTGGACGGATAATATCGTGTCTTGCCAGGGGTGCCATCGTTAAAGTTTTAAAATTTACTTTTCTTAGCAAAGGTCTTACTACGAGTATGGGTTGATTGACACGGCCGCCACATTCGGGCCCCGGTACTACAAAAAATAACCCTAACACGGCCCTGCAACCGAGATATTGTTTGAGGTTCCATCATAGTGAAAGTTTGTGATATGAGTAAGTTCATATGTGGGCTTCATTTGAAGGTTAAGCCTGTGAATGTGTGGAAGGAATTCGAATTTTCTAGATAACAGATTTTTATCTTTATTTTCCTTAGTGTAATTTTGGTTCGGAGAAAAATTTAGAAAAAAATATCAGGCTATATTATAAAGCGAGCGTATTCCTTCTTAAAAGGTCGGCAGCGCATTTGCGACTCCTCTGGTGTCCATGGGCGGCGGTAATCACTTACCATCAGGTGATCTGTCTGTTCGTCTGCCCCCTATCTCATAAAAAAAATACTGTTCCACTGTAGCGTAAAGGCTTCCTAGAAATCAAGTCATCCCCACTCTCATGGGATTGGGCTAACTCTCGGACTCAAAGATTTAAATCTTTGATCGGAATTGCCTAATGTTCACCGCCGCTCGTAGACATCCGAAAAACCTAAGGCATCGCAAATACGTTGCCGGCTCTTAACCTTAGGTGTTTTACCAATACAAAGGTTATTATGGAAGTGCTTGTGTCAATTCTAAATCCTCTTCATCATCATCAGCTATCCTCATCGACATTATCAACCGACATTAATTTACTTTTGCCAACAGCCAATAATTTTATTCAAATGAATCTTATTGGGTTATTTTTATTATTATCATCACCTATCACATAAATGTCGTAGGAGAGCCACGCTTCGGCATGAATGGGCTGGCTCAACCGTCATGAAACTGCGGCCTCACAGAAGACCGGCATGAGGCAACGCTGTGTGAGAAAGTGAGGGTACCAGAGGCCCAATTGAAGGAAAAGGGGTTAATTGATGGCAGCGCACTTGTGACTCTACTGTGTTGCAGGTGTCTATGGGCGTCGGTAATCGCTTACCATCAGGTAATCAATGTGCTCGTCTGTCACCTATCACATAAAGAAAAAACAGTCAATAAAATCAAATGCATGAAATAACACCACGATTTTAGTCGACTAAAATGTTTCTACCAATAAAACTAAGCGTAGTTTTTTTGTATCATTCAAAAGATATTGCCCGCTAAAGTTGCTTCTTGGTCTATATTGAGCCAATTCCCACATTTCCCGTAGGATTTCAAGAAACCTTTTAAACGAAATGACTTTACTTCGGAATAACTGTACCGTTTGATTGTTGAAAAGGTTTTTGCTCATACATTTATTTTGTCAATTCAAATGAATTCGTATTGGGTTATTTTCTTTTTTTTTTTATATTTTATGACATAATCGCAGGTAATTATATCCCGGACTATTAAAAGGCATGCGTGGGACTGAAGCTAACACGTAAAGGCCCGTTCAATAAACAAGTTAGTTTAAATGTGATGTGACACCAGTACACTATGGAGTGTAGCCAAGGACAGTCCCCGGTTGGTGCAGGACTATTGGAAAGAGTGGAAACAAAAGAAATTGGGCTATTGTGTTAAGGTGCTGATGGACTAAGTATCTGGGACTATAGAAGAGCTATGGCGCCTGCGCGATCAATGATAAAATCACAAATAAAATGGGCAGGCGGTGAATATTATCACTTATAACATAAAAAAGTACAATTTCGATTGTTACCTGCAATTGATTAAATTGCTTCCAAAACAAAACAATCAGCTATTTCTCTCCAAAGATCCAAAAAAAAACAATATTAAACAAATAATAAGGAAAATTTTCAGGCGTTATTTAATTTTCAACATCATTATCATTCTGAGGAGCACATCTCAGCTCTGGGAAGTACCGGGGTGAGTTTAAATTAAGAAAATCATGTGTTAGGGTTCCACGGTGATGATAGAAAAACGTCGGATGTTTAGACCGCGAGAGAGCCACACTTCGGCATTAATGGGCCAAATTTCAAAAACAACTATAAATAGCCTATTCTGCCCAAACTTAATTTGTTGTATACAAAAAAAGTCAGCAAGCTTTATTATAAAAAGAAAGCAGGCACGCTTCGGCATGAATGGGCTGGCTCGACCGGAGTGATACCACCTTACATAAGATACGCCTTCACCGTGTTTCGCCGATTGACGGTTCCAGAGGTCCAATTGGGGAAAAGAGGGTTAAAAGGTTGCTAGCGCACTTGTGCCCGCGGATTGCGGTTGGGTGGAAATTGGCTGAACAAAACTTTTATCTGGAACACTAGCTGCACCCCGTGGTTTCACCTGCCAGTAGATTTTCCGTCAAAGAGCAACAAACATACCTTCTACAAACTTTCGCGTTTGTAATACTTTAATTATATTTGTTTAACGACGGTAGTTAAGTACTATAAATCTGTTTTGATATTACTTAATTTTAGACAAATGCATGCAAGTTTGATTTTTGGCTGAACTTTTGGGTGCCTTGGGTACTTTATTTTAATCTAGGTGATTATTTTAAAACAAAACCAACACATATTTTCCAGCCAGGACGAAGATTTCACAATCGAATGAAAAAAAATCCAATTTCGATTGTTACCTGCAATTGATTAAATTGCTTCCAAAACAAAACAATCAGCTATTTCTATCCAAAGATCCAAAAAAAACAATATTAAACAAATAATAAGGAAAATTTTCAGGCGCTATTTAATTTTCAACATCATTATCATTCTGGGAGCACATCTCAGCTCTGGGAAGTACCGGAGTGAGTTAAATTAAGAAAATCATGTGTTAGGGTTCCACGGTGATGATAGAAAAACGTCGGATGTTTAGACCGCGAGAGAGCCACACTTTGGCATTAATGGGCCAAATTTCAAAAACAACTATATAGCCTATTCTGCTGCCCAAACTTAATTTGTTGTATACAAAAAAAGTCAGCAAGCTTTATTATAAAAAGAAAGCAGGCACGCTTCGGCATGAATGGGCTGGCTCGACCGGAGCGATACCACCTTACATAAGATACGCCTTCACCGTTTTTCGCCGATTGAGGGTTCCAGAGGTCCAATTGGGGAAAAGAGGGTTAAAAGGTTGCTAGCGCACTTGTGCCCTCGGATTGCGGTTGGGTGGAAATTGGCTGAACAAAACTTTTATCTGGAACAGCCCGTGGACAACTTTTAGCTGCACCTCGTGGTTTCACCTGCCAGTAGATTTTCTGAGAAAGAGCAACAAAGTAGTTTCTATAAATCTGTTTTGATAATAACTTAATTTTAGACAAATGCATGCATGTTTGATTTTTTGGCTGAACTTTTGGGTGCCTTTGGCACTTTATTTTAATCTTATGTGGTGATTATGCGCAAAACTAAAAACAAAACCAACACATATTTTCCAGCCAGGACGAAGATCTCACAAACGAATGAATAAAAAATCCAATTTAAACTAGATTTGTTTTCAATTCGAACAGATATAGAACGGCAATCCTTGAACAAATCACTTCGGAATTTAAAACAAGAATCTCGAGATCGTTCACTCGTTCAAATTGCTAGTGACTCATTAAGTCCGTTCATCCGTTCCAAGTGTTCTTTTTTCTTTCATGTTTTTTTTTTATAAATTAATAGGCTACATAACTTTAGATTTACTTTGCTAACAGATGGCTCTGGGTGTCGATTTCATCATGCGAGTCTTTCATCGTCAATCAAACTCAAAGAGTTTTTCTATTTATTTATTTATAAAATAAATCTAAATTCAATTGTAGAACTACCACTACTATAATAAAACAAAATGAAAACACCTAAATCTTGAAACATGCAAACAATTTTTTGAAAATCCTTCATGTTGTGTGCTTTTTGATCGCTTTAACTATTCTGGCTGACTATTCTGGCAGGGCTTGTGCTTGCTTTTACCTAAGTGACTTTTCGCCAATATCACTCGAGTCACTTATCCCATCTCTAACTTTAAATCTGTCCGACCGAAGTTAATTTAACCCTGCTAATATTGCGCAGGATTTTCCGTTTCTAATTAATTCCTTGATTGTCTTGTTTATGCGCTGTTCTTTCGTTTTTTACAAGCAATGATTGTAGATTCTCTGCAGAGTGCTTTACGTGACTGGGGGGTTAATTTTACAGGTAAAACTCTTCTGGCGACGGCTAGGGCACTCTAGCGACGCCAAAAAAGTTTTAACAAATAAGGTTACATATCCATCCATACTAATATTATAAATGCGAAAGTAACTCTGTCTGTCTGTCTGTCTGTTACTCTTTCACGCCAAAACTACTGAACGGATTTAAATGAAATTTGGTATACAGATGATCTAGATCCTGAGAAAGGACATAGGCTACTTTTTGTTGCGAAAAAGGGGTTGTAAGGGGTTAAAAGGGGGGTAAAAAGTTACTTTTCCACGCGGACGAAGTCGCGGGCGGCCGCTAGTAAGTAATAAAACCTTGTTGATTTACCAATGAATTTTAAATCACAGATAGAAAACTTATTTGATGGCAAATGCCTATTTTTGCAGTTGAAAAGTACAGTCAGTCACTCATCAGGTTACCACAATCTGTCAAATTTCTCGATTGATTCAACCTAATGTGTGTGACAGTAAGATGAGAGTCGATTGAAGAAATTTGTCAGTTTTGCATACTTTGATGTGTGGCTGTACGTAGGTACCTACATTTCTTGATTCGTTTAAGCTGTAGCTCTCTGGTGTTATTTTCATAATTTTGTTATTTGATTTATTAATTGGTGCAATGGTGTCATGGAGCACTAAGTTTTGGACCCTTGTGTATCCTTCAACGTCCAAGTCACACAACATTAACTATAATAATAAAGAAATCGCAGTAAGGAACCTTAGACTTTGCACGACTTTGTCTAGATTTCATTACTATTTAGAGATAAACAAGCAGCTAAATTGACGCTTGGCTAGTTTTTAACAGAATGTTTTTAGTGAGATTCACATTTTCAGGACCAAAATAGGTAATTAATTTTCATAAATTTTACCATACGATAAAAATTAATTTGTCCGCAGTAAAAAGTAGGTTATCTAACTTATACTGAGTGTCAGCTAGCTTACATAACTAAATCTTGTTAAAATTATTGTCTAGTTGTGAAGTAACCAACGAATATACTCACACACAAACTTTCGCCTTTATAATATTAGTGTACGTAGTAAATTTTATTGAACAATAAATCATCAAATTCCTCATAAATCAACAAAATTAAATGCTCAATTTTCAAATCTCGGCACCTTTAGTATCGATGTCTCATCTTCCTAACAAATACCAAATAATTTCACAAAATCTCAGGTTGCTTATTGGATTTTCCCAATTAATCTGAGGTTTTGAATTACCTGGAGAATCGAGTTTTAAATTAATTATCATGTTTTGTTTATATAACTTCTTAATCTGTACTTAGGGGTCCAGTCGATGAAAAATTGGTTGACTGATTCATTTAAGTTAAATTATTTTATCTATTTTCACCTTTACAATCATCATAACTTTTACCTTAGACAATAGTTATACATATCTATCTATATCTATATCTTCTATACTATTAATAAAGACAACGACAAGGCTTATAGGTAAATCGAAAAAGCAAAACACATGTGCGATGTAATCGACCCTAACGCCATCTATTGGTTGCATGGGAAACTAATGTCCCGAAACGAAGTCAGGGCGGGCCACTTGTAATTAATATTATCGCTATAACTTCCAAATTGCTATCAATTATTAAAACTATTGTAATATTATAAAAGCAATACAATAAATAGCCTTTAGATTTTTAAGTGTTTTTTTTAGAGTGGCTCTGTTGGGAAAGTCCGTCGCTTTATTCAAGCTTTGGACGCAATCGGGAATCAATCACTAATAATCAAAAATATAAAGGTGGATTAGATATGATTTTAAATTTTGCAAACATATTTTATTTAAAACTTGAGCATAATATTCCCACCCATGACATACACATTACACAACACGTTAAAAAAACATGTTTCAACAAAATTTCCCTCAACAAAATCCCCGGTGTAAGTCCAAACAAACTCCGCTCATTCACTCACTCACGTCCATTCATTCGTTCACTAGTTTGTCGGCCATTTTTGTATTTCGCGCCACAATGAAAGCCTGCTCCATTCATTTAAAATGCAGTAATGACTGGCTTTTGTTTAAGGCAAAGGAGCGCCGAAAATACGGATTTTGCGTTGCGGATTTTCGCGACCTTAATAAGGCGTAGAGTACATAGATAGAGGTATATTGTTGATGAAGCTTAAATTGCTTTTCGGGTTAATCTGTTTTGCAAAATTTTAATTCTTATAGGTCAACTATATTTTTTTTTAAGAAAAGAGTCTGGAATCTTCTTTTAAATACTGTCATAAGCCTAGCACGAACTATTTAAGAAATTGTATTGTACCCACGCTAGGATTACGCAAGTAAAATACTCTGAACGAAGCACTTTCGATGATGTGTTGTATATTCGTACCATTGCACTATTATGTATTCTGAGCCATTGCTTTCAAAAATGTATTGGATACGTTAGTTGTTGATGGGATCTTTTCTGGATTTCGTGCTGTTGATTTCAGTAGCTTACGTACGATAGAGCTCTTTAATTTTTCGTACAAAATATTTATGATACGTATCGAGTAAAAGTCAGGATAGATGCCCCACTTTTGGAAATTACCGCCTTATTTCAAACTAGTGGTCCGCCCTCACTTCGTTTCGGGAAAGTAATTCCACTATCTACTAATAGATGGCGCTGTAGCAAATTACATCGCGCAAACGTTCCGTGTTTTCGGTTTACCTATAAGCCTTGTCGTTGTCTATAGAAGTTATCTCTTTATAAATGGCATAGATATAGAAGATCTATTATTATTCCTTCCTTCTTTGTGGGTGATAAAGTTAACTGTTATATTTCTACTACAATATAATAATGTACTACCCGTGCGGATAAACGCTGGGATTAGAAATGGCGGCGCAACTATTCACTCTGCTCGCACACTATTTGCGTCTATACTCGCACACGTGAGTACAGACGACAAAAAAAAGGTGCGTTTTAATAAAAAAACTGTGAGCTAGTTTTTCCGTGGTTTTGAACCTTTCATTAGTCTTGTCATATTTTGTTAGAAAGGTACGTTATTCCTCATTACTATAGGCTATGTATGTATGTACCACGGGCGAAGTCGGGGCGGACCGCTAATAAGTGAGGACAAATTAGTTTATAAATGCGATAATTATAAATTGTTATTTGTTTGTAAACAATTTATTTTTAGAAAAAAAAATTTATCACAATCTGAATTATTTTCATAGATTTTTTACATAAATACTAACAAAATAATAGAACCTATAAACATACTTATATTATTTGATTAATAAAAACAAAACTTTTTCAATGCTAACGATATTTTCTACGATTTTCAGTTACTATATTTAATTATAATTTACGTACTTAGTATGCTGACGGTACCGACTCGTCGGTCCGCCATTTCTAATCCCAGCGTTTATCCGCACGGGTAGTATGACAAATACTAAGTTTAGGTGCTCAAATCCTTTACTAATTTGGCTATAAATAGGTTTGTGTACCAACAAACACAAACTCATCAAAACTTAAGTAAACAAATAACTCAACTGTTAATTTATTAGTCTTGATCCTGGGTGCTTAAATTTAAGCCCACCTGTCATATTCCTGTGGACTTTAAGCTTAACTAATGTGGCTTAGAGATGTGAAACGAGTAAAATTATAACAGTCGATATGAATAATAATTTGCTAGGTTTCACACGGACATCACTAAATGCACTATAATCTGGATATTTTGATTTACCTTTAAGGCAAGAGTAGACAGGCATCTGCTAGGTGAACGCGTATCATCCTAGACCAGACTTTTGTACCAGAAGATATTTATTTATTGGATAACTGTTCTAGATCCTAGCAAAGCTTCTAAATAATCTGGGACATCTTGGACTTAGGTACATGTCTTTTTTTATGAGATAGAGGCAGACAACAGACGGATCCTGATGGTAAGTGATTACCGCCGCCCATGGACACCCGCAACACCAGAGGAGTCACAAATGCGCTGCCGACCTTTTAAGAAATACGCTCGCTTTTTGAAGGTTTTCTTCTCTTTTAGTTTAGGTCTTTTAGTAAATAAATTAATTATTATGTCTAAACTTTCCGCCGGTTTGCCGGTTGAGACATAAGGGTCGCAGGTTCGATTCCCGCACCAACACAAATGTTTGTTGATGAAACAGATGTTTGTGTTGGGTCTGGGTGTTTCTGGTTCCTTCGTTGTTTCTGGTTTCCATAGTACAAGGGAAAACCTTAGTTTGGGACCAGGACAATGTATATGATGTTGTCTCAATTTATTTACAAACATTGTAATAAACATTTTGGCGATTAAAAAGAGTAACTGGCGAGTTTCTTGCCGGATCTTCTCGTCAGAATCAACTTTCCGATACCGGTGGTAGAATCGCATTATGTCTATTTATTTTTTAGTATATCTTATGTATCAAAATATATATTTAATTTCATTTAAATTATATACATTATTTTTAAATAGTTTTAAATATTTTCTTTATGTATGACGATTTGTAAGTGCTGTGTACAAGCTATGCAAATAAAGAATATTTTGACTTTGATTTACTTACAATATCGCCATGAATGCAAAACAGTGTTACGAGTGTGAAATGCTAAATGAATTGTTAACACGCATTTTAGTGCTATATTTAGCACTAAAATGCTCAGTTGACAACAGCGCGTCTCGAGCAAAAGTAAACTGAAGTTACGTCACTAAAGTGACGGCTTAATGTTGACAATTAAAGTGGGTGTGAATTTTGGATGAGCGACCCTCAACCGGGATGCTTAGAGATGAATGTCGCTTTGCATAAACTAGCTGAAAGGACAAAACAAAAGCCTATTTTAATCCTACCCAAATACCTGGACATTTAGCTAACTACGACGTTAAGTGTACAAATGTACGGAAACACAATAATGAAGGGGACTAGGTACTTAATATACAGATTGTATCTGTAAGTATTTACATCCCTTTAACCACGTTTCTACCAATCATTTTGGACAACATAATTAAAATTACTTCTGTGACTTTTATTTATTTCTTTCTTTCTTTTACTTTTTAACATTCATCGATATTTTTTATCCCAATGTACGAACAAGTCAGGTGACTGGCTTTATATGAAAGTTGAACATTTTTAATGTGAATTTCCAAAAGTCATAGAAAAAATGTTGTTCAGAATGATTGTTAGAAGACTTAGAGCATGTTGGTTTAATGTTCTAAGGTAGAAGACGTGGCTAAAGGAATGTAAATGTTCACAGATACATCCTGTAGTACTAACATTATCTCATTTATAGATGAACGCCCCATTGGTCTAGTACTCTAGTGGTTTAAGTACGGGCCGTAATAGATATATAAACACATCATTTCACAAAAACAGAGGACCTAAAACGATACGAACGAAACGATTAAATTTGAGTTTCCCTCCCTGTTATAAGCCCTTTGTGTCACCTTTGTTTGGATGCGACAGATATACTCTCATTCTCTAGAGGTTGGCGTTGTTATAAGAAGCCTTTAAAAAAGTAGGTACTTACTTGATTCGAAAAACAGCACTGCAGCATAAATTGTCCAAAAATTCATTTTCACAGAAGATGTTTAACTGGAACAAAGCAAAATTGAATATTAAACAACATGTAAAGAAAAAAGCAATAGCTATCTTAATATTTATAAATATGTATGGAGAGCCCCGAAAATGTATTATTTAATTGAATACTAGTGGCCCGCCCTCACTTCGTTTCGAACAGTAGTTCCACTGTCTACCAATAGATGGCGCTGGGCGTTGATTGCATCGCGCTAGTGTTTTGTCATAACCGCCGAGAGACACTGCTGCAGCTTCACAAAACTGTGGTTCATGGAAGAAAATTCCGCGATCAACGCACATTACCGAATCGCCAACCATCAAGATGATGATGATGGAATGACAACCGCTTGCGTGTGGTTCGACTTACGGCTAAGTAAAATAGTATCAACCTATATACTGTCCCACTGCAAAGGCCTCCATCATAGAAAGACATCGCTACTTAAATTAGGATGAGGCTTAATCACCACGCTTGCCTAATGCGGAGAGGTGATCACAAACTCGAGCAATGTCCGAAAAATTCGAAACGTACTTTTGTCCACTCGTTGGTCTAGTGCAGTGGCTCTTAACCGGTGGTCCGCAGACCACTGGTGGTCCCTGGAGGCATTCCAAGTGGTCGCGAAGACATCGTAATAAACAACTGACGTGACGTGATGAGTCGAGTCAACACAACGCAAACGGCGCCGCGACGCATGTCCGAAGTGTGTGGTCCCTGACACGACAGAATTTTGGTAAAATGGTCCCTCATGACTTAAAGGTTAAGAACCACTGGTCTAGTGTTTAAGTATACCGGGCCGTGATCTCATGCTCTCGGATTGGACTCACAGGTCTAACAAAAGTATGCTTCGAAAAAGAGAAAAACAACAAATTTAAGCTAGTTTTTAACGCGACGCGAATGAGAGACGCCATTGTACAGAATCCAAGCAGAACTCAATTACGAAACAAAAAGTTTTGAGAACTAGTTCGCAGCTCTCAAACGCTGGCATTTTAATCAAAGCGAGTCGAACTAGTCGCGGCGTGTTTTGCCAGGTCTGACCCAAATACGTCATCAGATGTTGCGATACTGAGTTTGAGAATGGACACTTTTGACACCTGTGGTAGGACGCCTTTATACTAATGGCCCGCCCTCACTTCGCTTCGGGACCGTAGTTCAAAAATTAACCAATAGATGGCGCTGGGCGTCAATTGCATTGTGCTTGCGTTTCGTGTTTTTGGTTTACATAATAAGTCTTGTCGTTGTCTATAGAAGTTATCCCTTTATAAATAGTATAGAAGATAGCGGAGAAGATGAATCGGACAGCAACACCAATGGAATCAGACAGAAGCCCAATTAGGGGGAAAGACTTGACTGAGACGAGCAGACGGATCACCTGATGGTAAGTGATTGCCGCCATCAATAGACACCTCAAGTAGAGTTACAAGCCTGCTGTCAACTTGACAATCACTTACCATCATGTGATCCGTCTGCTCGTCTGCCACCTATCACATAAAAAAGAAAATGCTCTGCCAATTGTACTAAGAACTGTCAAAGGTATGTTTTTTTACCAGTGGCTCAGTATAATTGGCTCACCTCAGCCTGATGTAAAAGCAAAAGGAGAGCCCACGTTGCAGTTACAACGGACGCGACAGCACGGATCCACATCCGTTGGCACTGCCATACTGGCCCGCGAGATGCTTCTTCACGCTTCGTTTGAAGGAGTCCATATTGTAGGACAGAGGAAACACATGCGATGTCAGCGAGTTCCATTTTGTCAACTGTTTTGTTAAATGACTAGCGGCCCGCCCTCACTTCGTTTCGGGGCAGTAGTTCCACTGTCTACCAATAGATGGCGCTAAGCGTTGATTGTATCGCGCAAGTGTTTCGTGTTTTCGGTTTACATAATAAGCCTTGTCGTTGTCTATAGAAGTTATCCCTTTATAAATAGTATAGAAGAAGATATTGATTGTTTACGAGCTTTTTGATAGGTGGCAATAGGTAGCGGAGAAGATGGATCGGACAGCAACACCAATGGAATCAGAAGTCCAATTAGGGGGAAAGGGGATTAAAGACTTGACTGAGACGAGCAGACGGATCACCTGATGGTAAGTGATTGCCGCCATCCATAGACACCTCAAGTAGAGTTACAAGTCTGCTGTCAACTTGACTATCACTTACCATCAGGTGATCCGTCTGCTCGTCTGCCACCTATCACATAAAAAAGAAAATGCTCTGCCAATTTAAAATTCCCGTGCGAATTAACAATTGTACTAAGAACTGTCAAAGGTATGTTTTTTACCAGTGGCTCAGTATAATTGGCTCACCTCAGCCTGATGTTAAGAAAAGGAGAGCCCACGTTGCAGTTACAACGAACGCGACATCACGGCGTCACATCCGTTGGCACTGCCATACTGGCCCGCGAGATGCTTCTTCACGCTTCGTTTGAAGGAGTCCATATTGTAGGACATAGGAAACATTATGTGACGGCAGCGAGTTCCATTTTGTCAACTATTTTGTTAAACGACTAGTGGCCCGCACTCACTTCATTTCGGGACAGTAGTTCCACTGTCTACCAATAGATGGCGCTAAGCGTTGATTGTATCGCGCAAGTGTTTCGTGTTTTCGGTTTACCTATAAGCCCTGATATATATTATTGCGTGGATTATAAGATTAACCTCTTTATAAATAGTACAGATACAGATAAAAATTTCGGAAGACTGAGACATGGCAGCTGCAAGCTAAGATGAAAGAGTCAAAGAGTAAACAATCTACGTGATACAAAGTAGATCTAATCTCACTCACCGTGGCTAAAGCTCAAAGTTAGACGTTTGATAGAAACGAAAACTGTTAACTTTGCAAGCACTGTTTGGAAATGGCATCTGCAAAATTTAATTTTGCGAATTGGGAGTTTTATTTTGTTGTGTCATGGGTAAATATGAAATTGCAGTGTAAAAATGTTATGCTATTAACTATACAAAGTTATGTCAGATGCAGGGGTTCAAAAAATATGTCGTTTATGGCGTCTAACTAATAATAGGTTAATAAATTGAGAATGCGACAGTGAATGTAAATATTTTTTTTTTATGTCATAGTTAGCAGACGAGCAGGCGGATCACCTGATGGTAAGCAATTGCCGCCGCTCATGGACACTTGCAACACCAGTGGAGTTACAAGTGTGCTGCCAACATTTAATCCCCTTCCCCCCGGGTGGGCCTCCGGTACCCTCACTCACTCGGCGAAACACAGCACAGGGGCTGCTTCACGCCGGTTTTCTGTGAGGCAGTGGTATCAAATATGTATTAATACACCGTGCTTTTTCTCTCAACTCACCTTGCCATACAAAAGCGATCAGCTAATAGTTGCAATTTGTATAGGAAGGTATTTTTTTTTATTTGACCCTAGGTTCCGAAAAATGTTTGTTTCATCAGTATAACGCCCTCGAGAAGTGAGAACGACGGTTAAAAAAGCACGGTGTACATAATATTTGTCTCTTTCATTGTGATGCATTTGAAAGAGACAGAGCAATAGCTTTGGATAGCGAGGGTAGTATTTCAAACTCATGGTAAGGCCACAGGTCTGCCAACAGGGCATCGGCCCATCGGTCGGCTCTGATATGATTTCTTCTTTCTTTGGTTTCGGGTCGCTGAGCTGAGTGAAGTAAGCAAGTTTTACTACGGGAAATCGTCACTATCCTACGGGAAAGCAATAATTAGTACACGAGAGCGTCTCGCAAGATGGAAAGCTAGTTCCAGATAATTTCCGACGGGCCAGGGTGATTTAGTGTGCTTCTTTCGGCCTCATTGACACACAAAATAATAGCTTTTCTTTCGTCATTTACTCTGAAAGGAAATGGAGGTTAAGAGGTTCCGCTTACCAGAATAAAAAAGTTTAAATTTACAAGGAAAAGGTTTTTCGTTTATAAACGAAAAAGCATTTAAATATGCTTTACTGTGGAAGAGCCACGCTTTGGCTCGACCGGAGTAATACCAGCCGGGCTAACATAGAGATAATTTGTCGACACTCGTATTTTGTCGGCGCAAGTTGCGTCTCGCTCACCTGACTCAGCGATGAGCGGGATAGAAGGATGCGCTCTCGCGAACGAGAGTCGACAAAATTTTGTCGCGGTGCGCCTAACATGCACTACAGGGCCTCACAGAAGACCGGCGTGAAGCAGTACCTGCGCTGTGTTTCGTCGAGTGTGTGAGGGTACCGGGGGCCCAATTGGGTGGAAATGGGGTTAAAAGTTGGCACTTATGACTCTACTAGTGTCTAAAGGCGGTAGCAATAGCTTGACACATGAGATGATCCCCTTATCTTATAAATTTATCAGAACATCTCATACATTGACCTGACTCCGAACTAAGTAGCTTAAGCACTTGTATTACGGATATCAGACAACAGAGGAAGCACAAATATAATACTTAAATACATATATTTACACCCAGACACTGAACAAACACAAGTGTTCATCACACGAATGTTTGTCCAGGGTGGGGATCGAACCCACGACCTTTGGCGCATTAGGCAGGGTCACTACCAAATGCGCCATCCGGCCAGTCAAAATCTTATCTTTGAACCGTGCTTCAACTACAAGTTGTAGTTTGTAGTCTACAACGTCCTCATTTCTGTCAAATCGAGACAGAAATTCTAACCTAGTTCGAGACACAAATTCTAGCCCAGATCGAACTCCGATAGCTGGAATAGCTTCGCGTCTGCAAAATGCCGGCGGGACGCTGATAAATGCTTTATCTCTAAAGACAGGAGTTTTATTTGTAAAGAAACATTTTACAGAAACAAACTTGAATCTTTCAATTTTAAGAAGTGGTTTACAAAATGTACAAGATCCATTGCGAACTCAAGATATTTTATCATATGTGCATGTTATGATTGGAATCCTTTATTTATAAATTAAGTATTGAAAGCGTTATATAACTAATATAAAATGTTTGCAAAGTTTACTAAAGTGATATTCAAATTTTTGTATAGTAATATATTTTGAAAATGGCTACCATGTAAATGTAGATTTCACTCAATGAATGAGATGACACAATTATGTTTTTAATGTCACGTGTAATTATCGTAGCGTAATGAGCATGTTAATTTATATAATTTATACCCACATTTTGTATTTATCTCATATGTGAATTTTGTATTCTTTTTAGAGAAATAAATGTCATGAACCGTAAATGCATGTTGCTCCTCCTCGCGTCATAAACGTCATAACTGAAGGTGGTGATTCCCTTTTAAAATCATCTTTTCTTTGACCACATGCTTCTATCAGTGTCCATCTTTGGCGACACAAAGGACATCGAGAAGTTTTGAGTCCAAGGCATTACAAATCTAGTCAGACCATCGCAGTGGGCTTCTTTCTTTTGGTCGTTCGAAGTTCGAAATTGTAGGTAGGTACGCCCGTGCATGTCACTGCTAAGTAACGTCCAAACTATGCAAACGGACTCGTAGCTAGCTCGCTAGCTCATAATCATCAGCAACCCACGGTCGTCCACTGCTGGTCATAGGTCTCCCCCAATGCACGCCACCGCTCCCGATTTTCGGCCACTCTCATCCAGCTCACTCCAGCCAGCCTTCGAATGTCGTCATCCCATCTTGTAGCAGGGCGTCCAACACTACGTTTACCGAGTCGCGGTCTCCACTCAAGGACTTTATAGCTCTAACGGTTGTCAGTTCTGCGGCTAATGTGACCACTGCCACTGCTGTTGCTGCTGCTGATTCGGTGGGCTATGTCGGTGTCGGGGGCTCGCTAGCTCGCACGGTGTAAACCAGTATTTAAGGTTAACTACGCTTTTTGGGGTGTATCTGCAACATTTACATCCCTTTAACCACGTCTTCCATCAATCATAATGAACAAATTACTTTTGATTACTTACTTACTTTTTTACTATATGCATTTTAAAGAGATACTTACTGTTGCAAGTTTCGTACTTACCTCAAATAAAAACCGAAGTTCTTAGACGTCAAACGACAGCCCTAATTTCTGTAATCTGCCAACTTCATCACTGCTTCCCAACCAGTTGCAACATTATCCGCCCAAACGTGCAGATAAACAGCAAAGATTTGATGAATTCTAACACAAAAGCCCACAAACAAGAACTCATTTCGAGGCTAGAATTCCATATTCTGTTTTCCCGTTTCTGTCCACAAGCTGGCTGCTGTAATTTGTCACTTGTCACCGATTGACACAGTCGAATAAGTCCGCCGAACGTCGACAAATTGGGGACCTTAGCCAAGCCCTTCGATAATATAGGACATGTTTCAATTTGGCTGGGGACCACTGGGTATAACTGGGTGTGGTTATTGTATTGTGCTTTGATTACTTGGGCCTCTGTCAAATGTAACAAGATTCCTATATTAAATTATAATTGGACTAGTTAGGGCTAACTGTGGGAGAGCCATGCTTCGGCATAAATGGGCCGGCTCAACCGGAGTGACATCACTGACTGCCTCACAGAAAACCGGCGTGAAGCAGCTCCTGTGCTGTGTTTTGCCGAGTGAGTGAGGGTACCGGAGGCCCATCGGGGGGAAGGGGATAAAAGGTTAGCAGCGCACTTGTGACTCGACTGGTGTTGCATGTGTCAATGGGTGGCGGCAATTGCTTACCATCAGGTGATCCGCCTGCTCGTCTGCTACCTATCACATAAAAAAAAAACATTATATATACTTTTTATAGCACATAAATTGAATATATTGAAACAATAGCAATAAAAAGTACAATAAGGCGGTCTTCCAGGCAACCTTCAAGTAGATTACTTTATACATATACAGGGTGTATCTGTGCAAGCGTTCTGAACAACATTTTCTTCAACGACTTTTGGAATTGTTAATTTTTTTTTAACTCTCTAATTATAAGAAAATAAATAAGTCTACTAACTTTGCATATTTTGTTCAGAATAGTTGACAGTACACGTAGCTAAAGGGATGTAAACGATCATAGACCTTTTTGTGCCATGTAATTGGGGGATACATAGCAAAAAAATCGATTGGCCAGATGGATTCATAGTGACTCTGCCCTATAAAGCAAAAGTCGTTGGTTCGATCCCCGATATTTAGGTGTTGGCGACTGGCTGTGGTGCAACCTTGTTTTCTATGTCTTTTATCTAAGTTTTTACCTTTTTTTCTTGAGATGTCAAATGGTTGTCGTCTGATGTGAATCAAATTATATGTATTTATTTTCATTTATAATCATTTAACAGATTTAAACTGCGTTTTTTTTTTTTTTTTTTTTATAGGATAGGGGGCAGACGAGCATACGGATCACCTGATGTTAAGCGATTACCGTCGCCCATGAACACCTGCAACTCCAGGGGCTTCACTAGTTTTCATCCATTATATCCATCTATTATACAGTCCACTCCACCAGTAGCTATCATTATGTAATTAAGTATTATATTTGTATTTTCTCTATTGTCTGACATCTGTAACACAAGTGCTTAAGCTACTTAGTACGGAGTCAGGTATATGTATGAGATATTGTGTGAAATTAAACTGCGTCATGCCACGCATACCAGTCAAATATTCTTGATCTTTCCTTATGGGGGCAGTCTATACTGACCCGGTCTAAGCCATCAAACAAGACCAAAAGGTTAGGACAAATGTAATACGTTCCGTTTTACGCTAGCGTTACACGATAGAACGCTGAACAGCGGCGTTCCTTATCTTCGATCAGGGACGATGAATAAATTTGCGGTTGGCTCTACGCCGCAATTTTCTTTGCCACGAAACTAGCAGAGAAAAAAGGATTATGGTTTTAGTAAAAGATTTGAAATGTGTTTTTTTTTTTAATTTTCACAGACATTATGTAGTCTAATTTATTTTATTGTTACTAATTATTTTATTATTTTTTAATTATGCTACTTAAATATCAAATACCTACCTTGCAATAGCTCTATAAGTTATATTCAATGGAGTAAATTAGGTTTTAATCTGGTGATATAAAACATCACTCAAGCATTCGAATATTTAACTATTTACCCTCTAAGTTTTATCTAACTGAATATTTTGACTCAAAACAAACGGTTATAGTTTGTTAATAATTTTCCTAATCAAAACACAAAAATTGCATAAAGTAAAGTAAAACTGTGCAGGCAGGACAGTCGAGTTTAAAAATATGTATACACTTTAGGACCTTGTCACAATACATATTTATATGAAAGTGGAAGTCGTTTTCTTATACATATGTACTGTGACAAGGTCCTAAAGTATATACATATTTTTGAACTCGACTGTACCTACTAGGTACAGATACGTTACGATCATTAGGTGTTTTATGTACGGTTTTTGCAATAAAAAATATTAATTAACAGATTTTGAGTTCCAAGACCGGGACCATCTCTTCGATTGAGCAGGCTTATTCATGCCGAAGCATGTATTTTTTTTATGTTATAGGTAGCAGACGAGCAGGCGGATCAACTGATGGTAAGCAATTGCCGCCGCTCATGGACACTTGCAACACCAGTGGAGTTACAAGTGCGCTGCCAACCTTTTATCCCTTTCCCCCCGGGTGGGCCTCCGGTACCCTCACTCACTCGGCGATACACAGCACAGGGGCTGCTTCACGCCGGTTTTCTGTGAGGCATTGGTATCACTCCGGTCAAGCCGGCCCATTCATGCCGAAGCGTGGCTCTCCCACAGAATCTCCCACTAAGATTATAGCTCAAAAATTGTAGCTGGAAATGGAAATCTGAGATTGCATGAGCAAATTGCATTCGTACTGTATTTTCCCCTGTTTTTCCTATGTAAACAATCCTTTCACTAGTAGGAAATCAAATTTCCTACAATCGCATTTATCCGCCGACGGCGAGTCGAAAATATATTCATGTTTCTTGATCGTAGATAACTGTTGCAGTCATTTTTGCTTCTGTAAGGACAAAGAACAATACTTGGATAAGGAACTATTGTGATATTTCCGTTAAAATTGCAATAACGTGATATTAGAATGCGGTTCAAAGTCAGTCAAAGTTGGTTGAAGTCAGTCAAAGTTGGTTGAAGTCAGTCAAAGTTGGTCGAAGTCAGTCAAAGTTGGTAAAAGTCAGTCAAAGTTGGTCAAAGTAAGCCAAAGCTAGTCAGTAAGTCAATGTCTGTTTAAGTTACTCAGTAATCGGCTGGTTTTTAGCGTTTTATTCACCTAGACTTCTTTTACTTAAGAGTAAGGTTTAAGAAATAGAGATTCACATCAACCTATCTTTCTTTACCACATTCAATAGGCAAGCATAGCTGTCATTTTTTTTAACCAAATTGGAAAGCAAAGAACACATGGGTGGTGTCAGTTTAAATAATTATTACTCCGTATCAGAATCTCCAATTACGACTCTCGATCCGTCTCAATTAAGTGAAGGACGACGAAAATACCTAATCAACTGGATCGGAACATATTGGACTTGGAACAATTCGCTTTCAGACTAGCGTATATTTTAGATGTCGCCTAAAAACATATATTGCATTTTTTTTTATTTTACGCAATAGGTGGCAGAGGAGCAGACGGATCACCTGATGGTAAGCAATTGCCGCCGCACTCAGATGCAAAACCAGTAGAGTCACAACTGTTTTTTTTTATGTGATAGGTAGCAGGCGAGCAGGCGGATCACCTGATGGTAAGCAATTGCCGCCGCCCATGGACACTGCCAATGCCATGGAGTTACAAGTGCGCTGCCAACCTTTTATCCCCTTAGAGATAGATAGTATTAATCTGAGGTACCAGGGGTAAATCTATATCTACTTCTTCTAAACTATAATAAAAAATATATATTTATTATATTAAGGGGCTATACGAAGGTAACTAGCGCCGCCAACCTATTTACACTGATTGTGGCGAAAATACGATATTTTTTAAAAAAGCAAAACATTACAGACTTAAATAAAAGTAAATTGAATTTTTCAAGATGCAATACCATATATAAAACACGCGACAAGTAACAATAATGTCATTATTGCTAACAAGTGGCCGTTTTTAGCAATAATTAACATTATTGTTACTTGTCGCGTGTTAGAAATAATATCGTATTGTATCTTGAAAAATCCAATTTACTTGGATCTAAGTCTGTATGTTTTATTTTTGTCAAAATATCATATTTTCGCCACAATCAGTGTAAATAGGTTGGCGGCGCTAGTTTCATTCGTGTAGCCCCTTAACTGTAACCTAAATAGCATAAGAATAAAGTTCGAAATCTTTTTTTTTTTTTTTGGGCTTAGTCCCGCGCACGGTGACAGCCGCGCGTGTGATTCCGCCAATGTCAAGTGTTTAGCGAGACACGTCGATTTTTAAAATTGACCGGTTTCAGTAGATTTCAATCTATTTTGAGGCTCTTTTGTTACACTCAGCATCTAAAACAAACAAAAAAGCAGCACATGTAGACGACACAGATTGCACAATGCACAGAACAGTATTTTCAACACAGCACAGCACAAACGAAACAAACAACACAAAGTGACAAATAAATATGAGGAAGGGTAGTTCGAAATCTTATGGTCCCGTATGCTACTTAGGCTGTTTAAACATTAAGATGACATTGACTAAAAAAAAAATTTTAATTTGCGCTTTAAAAACGCTAGTCTGACCCCGCATAAGAACGATAGGTAATTAATCCGTCCCAAAATTGACTCCGATTTAGCCTTATCTTTATTAAAATTGTTCGATTGGAAAGATGTCCGGTGTGAGATGTGATTGGACACATTGGGTCCAATCAAACAAGGGTTTTTACAATAGAAAAATCCGTGTTACGTAAGCGACTGATCCAATATCTTAAATTTTTGACATTACCATAACATTTTTGACAAATTTTATTCGGACATTATTTAAATTAAACATTATTTTAATAAATCAAAATAGAATTGAAATGCATGTCAAGTATTGTATAGAATCATAAAAAATTGACTATTGTATGCCTATTTAGGTAATTGCGAGATCAATTTCATATTTTGTAACATCTTCAATAATTTATTGTAACACCGCAATTGAACAATAAAGACTTTATTATTATTATTATCGACTGGTAACATTTTGACGTAAAATATCAAAATTACAAAGTGAGTACAAAACAATCAATACTGTCAAAGTAGAAAATCAAACCATCATTTAAAATCCAACTATTATTTTTTTTAGAAAAGTCGGTGGCAAACAAGCCTTCGAGTCGCCTAATGGTAAGCAACTACCGCAGTCTGTGGAGGCCGGCAAACTCCAGAAGACTCACATAGTTACTTACATGTTAATGACCCTTTACCTCAACACTCCTTTTTTGAACTGTACTCCCAAACCAATATATTTTTTTATGATTTGTGGTAGACTAGCTGACAATCAAGCAGTGGAGTCACAAGTACGCTGCCAACCTTTTAACCCCATTTCTCCCTCCGATTGGGCCTTCAATACCCTCATTGACACATGACTGAAAAGAAGGTTGGATATAAGTAGCTATCAAACAAAATTTACTAGACGCACACACAGAAGTTTGAGTTGTGACGTCACAATTCAATAGCCATTTGTATAGAGCCTTTTTGGGCTTGCCCAAAATATGTGCTCTTAATGTTGTGATATCTCAGGTAATTCAAATAAAAATCAAGTGATTCTTTCAACGATGCTTCTTAAATTGAGGCGTCTTTTGAATAAACACATAAAAAAAAATGTCTGCAGCAATTGGTTACCTCACTACCAGAGAGAGTGTTAATTCATCAGGCCACATAGACTTTTGTCCTTTGACGTATAACCTCGTTATAAATTAAAAAGTCACGAGTATTTGTGCCGGCCGCGCTATAAGTCACTGGGACACACGTTTTGTGTGCAACCAATAATTTCCCTTGGGATGTAGTCTGACGTTTTATCATCTCCTTTGTCTATGGGTTCTATTATGTGTTCCCGTTACAAAATGATCTGCCATGTTCGAATAGGTTGGTGGTGTAGTGGTTATAGTGAGGCGCGATACGGCAGGTTACATTTTTTTATGATTGGATGCCCAATTGGGAAAAGGGGCTTGCGCTCTTGTGACTCTACTGGGGTTGCAGGTGTTTATGGGGACGGCAATCGCTTACTCTGTCTGCTACCTGGGGTATCATCACATCAACTTTAAAACCACATTTTTTTTAAAAAAGACGAGAATCCACCTTTACACTGTGGAAGTTCCACTAGCTCGTACTAATCGTTTCGCTTCTTCTTTCTTAATACGAACTGTTAAGGAATCGAACAACTTGCCGGCTTCCGTATTCCCAGAGTGCTACAATTTGGGTGTCTTTAAGTCAAGAGTGCAGAGGTTTTTTCTGGGAAAGCACGCTGCATTAAAAAATGCTTTATGCGTGTTCTTTACAGATGTAGAGGACTTAGTGACGTCACGCGGTCAGAGTTTGGTACACATTACTTTTGAATACCTAACCTAGGTAGCTATATCAAATGCTTCCTTTCTGTAAACGATTTTATCATATTAGTTTTTTTGGTGCTTATGTTTAAATATACTGGGTGTATCTATGAACATTTACATATCTTTAACCACGTGTTCCACCAACCATTCTGAACAACATTTGTCTATAACTTTTGAAAATTCGCATAAAAAAAAATCATCTTTCTATACAAAGTCGTTCATGTGACTTGGTCGTTTTGTATGGGAAGTCGAAAAAATTTTGAAGTCGAATTTAACCCATAATTTAATATGTTGTTCAAAATTGTTGATACAGCACGTGATTAAAGGGATGTAAGTAATGAATTCACATAACATCTCATACATTGACCTGACTCCGTATTAAGTAGCTTATGCACTTGTGTTACAGATATCAGACAACAGAGGATCACAAATTAATACTTAAATACATATATAACACCCAGCACTGACAAACACAAGTGTTCATCACACGAATGTTTGTCCAGGGTGGGGATCGAACCCACGACCTTTGGCGTATGAGGCAGGGTCATACCATTACGCCAAAAGTCGTGGGTTCGATCCCCATCCTGGACAAACATTCGTGTGATGAACACTTATGTCACTTGTAATGCATTTGTTCAGTGTCTGGGTGTGATATATTATGTATTTAAGTATTATATTTGTGTTTCCTTTGTTGTCTGATATCCGTAACACAAGTGCTTAAGCTACTTAGTACGGAGTCAGGTCAATGTATGAGGTGTTGTGTGTGTGTGTGTGTGTCAATTTGTGTGCTTTAGGTCAGACGGGGATCAAAAAGTTAAGGATGATGATACGTCAGTGCATCAAGAGGAAATATGTAATCTATAATAGCATACTGTTAGGATAATTCTCATTTTCCAAAAAGAAAAAGTCACTTCCATGGAGGGCAACTTTCTTTCAACCCTTATAATTACGAATTTCAAAATATTGCTAGCTCGGCGAGTACTTTTCCCATGACCGCTGATACCAAATCTATTCAAATGCATCATCAATTAAGTACAGAAAAAATTGGCCTCCATGGAAGTGACTCTTTCCAAAAAATGAGAATTACCCGTTAATGTTTTGTGGTCATTAAATATTTTCTTACTCTTTCTCTTCTTATTTTTATATTACATGTATAGAATGTACAGATAGAAGACGAAGATTTTGCTACTAATATTTTGTCATACTGCGTGATATTATCCGGAAACTGTTTTGCCTACAGGTGGCGCTTGCGGTATAATGTCTTGGGCTGCTAATGTTTTGTTTCGGCGAAGGGTCGGGAAGGGACCAAGACTGGCGGTTTTACCCTAATCTGTGAGTACAGGCGCGTAGTAATAATGTTTGTTTAGTATAAGGACTGTTTTTGCTTGTACTGATCATGTTTAGATTAAGATGAAAGGTTAGATAATGTAGAAAGTTAAAATTTAAATGAAGATCCTTTTACAATGAACCCAGGTAGGGCAAAACCTCTTTGGTTAATATTTTTTTTACGTTTTGTTTTTATATTTGACGTGTCAAGTTGCCATTTTTTGGTTTGTTCCATGAATTTAGCTAAAAATAGGTCCATATAACTACCCAATAATTAACAAACATAAGTGTTCATCACACGAATGTTTGTCCAGGGTGGGGATCGAACCCACGACCTTTGGCGTATGAGGCAGGGTCACTACCATTGCGCCAACAAGTCAAATGTTCACTGATACACCTTGTTTTTTATCTGTGGCGGTGACCGTACACTTCTAAGCAAATTTATCTCACTATTCTTATTTCCCCAGCATATTGTAACACGGCATCATTTTATATTCACACAGAGGCCATAAGTCATCTCACACATTTAGTGTCCAATAATTTCCCTGGAGGGCGCTGACATCGGACATTTTATCATCCCTTTGTCTTCACCGACATTTATATTATCTGTGGGAACTGTTCACACAGAGTAAATGATTGCTAGTAACTCAACGGTTAGGTAGGGAGGAGCCAACCTAAGAGCTGATGCAGCTTTACGCCAAAAGTCGTGGGTTCGATCCCCATCCTGGACAAACATTCGTGTGATGAACACTTATGTCACTTGTAATGCATTTGTTCAGTGTCTGGGTGTGATATATTATGTATTTAAGTATTATATTTGTGTTTCCTTTGTTGTCTGATATCCGTAACACAAGTGCTTAAGCTACTTAGTACGGAGTCAGGTCAATGTATGAGGTGTTGTGTGTGTGTGTCGTGTCAATTTGTGTGCTTTAGGTCAGACGGGGATCAAAAAGTTAAGGATGATGTATACGTCAATGCATCAAGAGGAAATATGTAATCTATAATAGCATACTGTTAGGATAATTCTCATTTTCCAAGAAGAAAAAGTCACTTCCATGGAGGGCAACTTTCTTTCAACCCTTATAATTACGAATTTCAAAATATTGCCAGCTCGGCGAGTACTTTTCCCATGACCGCTGATACCAAATCTATTCAAATGCATCATCAATTAAGTACAGAAAAAATTGGCCTCCATGGAAGTGACTCTTTCCAAAAAATGAGAATTACCCGTTAATGTTTTGTGGTCATTAAATATTTTCTTACTCTTATTTTTATATAACATGTAGGTATAGAATGTACAGATAGAAGACGAAGATTTTGCTACTAATATTTTGTCATACTGCGTGATATTATCCGGAAACTGTTTTGCCTACAGGTGGCGCTTGCGGTATAATGTCTTGGGCTGCTAATGTTTTGTTTCGGCGAAGGGTCGGGAAGGGACCAAGACTGGCGGTTTTACCCTAATCTGTGAGTACAGGCGCGTAGTAATAATGTTTGTTTAGCATAAGGACTGTTTTTGCTTGTACTGATCATGTTTAGATTAAGATGAAAGGTTAGATAATGTAGAAAGTTAAAATTTAAATGAAGGTCCTTTTACAATGAACCCAGGTAGGGCAAAACCTCTTTGGTTAATATTTTTTTTACGTTTTGTTTTTATATTTTGACGTGTCAAGTTGCCATTTTTTGGTTTGTTCCATGAATTTAGCTAAAAATAGGTCCATATACCTACCCAAATAATGAACAAACATAAGTGATCATCACTCGAATGTTTGTCCAGGGTGGGGATCGAACCCACAACCTTTGGCGAATGAGGCAGGGTCACTTCCAAATGCGCCATCCGGCCAGTCAAATTTTATTACTACTAAACTAACAAGTCCCTATGGGTGGCAATGTTCAACTTAAGATGGTTAACTTTTTATTCTCTAATAAAAACTTAAGTTAGTAGCAAAAGTTTTTAAATATTAACAAAAACTGGGCAACACTCTCCTCGACTGTACCGTTAGTGGGACACGTCTCGGCTGATCCGCTTTTTATTTTCGCAAAATTCTTGTTCGGAGGAAGGGTCGTTGTTTGTTTTATTTTCTTTTCAAGTTTCAGGAAGCTGCAATCAGTTTATTTCAAAAATTTTGAACTATATAAATTCACACGTTTTTTTCACACTTTTGTAAAGATAAAGTTTTACTTCGTCTGTTTATTTGTCGAGAGAAACTAAGAGGAGAAGAACGCCGGATTGACAAGGCTTGAATTTGGCTTTTAATGATTCATCATCGATACTATGATACGATCAAGTATTGCAATTTTGGGTCAAGGACCTGATACATTACATCAGTATGGATACACACGCAGAATCTTATAATTTCAAAAGTGTTCTATTCATATCTCTTATAAGAAATTTTGAAAATATAACCAGAACTAAGTTAGTAAAATCATTATAATTAGTATGAACAACCATTGTATTATTATACTAGTGGCCCGCCCTCACTTCGCTTCGTGACCGTAATTCAGAAATGAACCAATAGATGGCGCTGTGTCCAATTACATCGCGCAAGCGTTTCGTGTTTTCGGTTTACCTATAAGCCTTGTCGTTGTCTATAGAAGTTATCTCTTTATAAATAGTATGGATATAGAAGAAGATATAGATATTATAAGCGCCGATTTCGCCAAATATTACCTACTCATAAAAATTTCATATTTTTAAAGCTAGAGTGAATAGGCTACTTCTGGATAAGCCGGCGCCATCGTAGGCTTCTTCTCAACTCTAGACTTCAGTATGAAGCCAAGGGCAAACCCATTTTCAATAAAAAAAATCTAACTCTGAAAACTGTTTATGATCATCAGCCTTTTGCAGTCCACTGCTAGATATACCCCGTTTAAAAAACATTAAAACAGACATAAACCTATCTTTTAATTTTTGGTGAAAAAAGTACTTAAATTGATTATGCCTACTAAGTTTTTAACGGAATCCTATTTTTCCGTTTTTTATCATTTCCTTCTCAACAAACGATAAAGACAGCGAACGTATAAGAGCTCCGGTTTTTTAAATCTTCAAAGATATCTTTGTAAAATGCATTAAGTAAAAAATTGTGTTATCAAAAATGTTGTTCAAACATCTTTTAATAACAGCCTCGTTAGACTTATACAGTTAAGTTTGACAAAACCGTCTCTCATTATTATAATGAGGTTTCTTGAAATGTTAGAATATCAAAATTGGCGGTGAAACACCTCATTAGGGACTGTCATTTCAAATTATTTCTAGTTAAATTCATCCTGTGTAAGGTTTTGACGTAGCAAAATCAAGAACAGTAAGGAAACTTTAAATTCATTTTTTGTCATAGGATCCACCCACAGGTGGATTGCCTACTTCGTATTGCGTCATAGATGTCTATCTCAGGCTCCTATTTCACCACGCTCACAAATGTTGATGACATAATTTATTATATTTGGCTTGACCCCTTGGCGCTGCGGAGAGATGTTGCGTCTTTGTGCATTCTCTATCGCTTATACCATGGGGAGTGCTCCAAGGAATTGTTCGGTATAATTCCTGCCGCCTCGTTTCGACATCGTTCCACGCGGCAGCAGTTCCATCCATTTCATCTGGATGGCTGGCAGTCCACTACTGTGCGCTTTGCCAGGAACTTTCTGCCGCGTACGACAAAAATATGGAACGAACTGCCACCTGCGGTATTTCCGGACCACTACGACCTACAAACCTTCAAGAAAAGGGCATATCTCGCTCTAAAAGGCCGGCAGCACACCTGTGAAGCCCCTGGAGTTGCAGGTGTTCATGGGCGACGGTAATCGCTTAACATCAGGTGATCCGTATGCTCGTCTGCCCCCTATCCTATAAAAAAAATATATATAGGTGAGAATTTTTTTATTGTCAAGCGACAGCTAACATAATATTACAATCTATGACATTTTTTCTATAGAAAGACCTATGTACTTAGAAATATAAATGACATTTAGTTACAATTATGTTTATGTTCTGAAACAAGAAAGTGCTGTTTTTTAATTTCATTAATTAAGATAGTTCTATATGGCAAAAGTGACTAAAAATACCTTATACAGGATTAGATTTCTTTTAATATGTCTTACTTTTTGTTTTAACAGTCATATTTTCTATTTCACATTCGTTCGAATCTTACGAGTAAAACAACTGTTTTGTTCATTTACTGTCTTCAGCTTTACTATGCTTTCATCGTTTGATATTCCATAATTAACCAAGGATTTGTCTGGTTCTTCTTAAGTACGTCTTTAATATCTCAAATTATTTATTACAATTTTCAGTGTTCAAATACTTATTTACTTACTAGCGTGGAGTTAGTTATTGACATCCAAAATGTCCAAATACTAATATGCACGATATGCAATAATATCAACACAACCAACAGAGTCAAATTTAAAAGGGTAATAATCATGGTTTGTACTATTATGTATTCTGTCATGGTCAAAAATATCAGAACAACTGTACGTCAATCAATGTTTTTCTTAGTGAAGATGGTATGAGTGTGTCTACTGTCTAATCAATTGTTCCGATATTTTGTTTAAATAATAGTATTAATATTTCTTTAATGACGATTTGTAAGTCCTTTGTACAAGCCTATTTATTTGATTTATTTGACTTGGACTGTGAACTACTGTGAGCGCTCTGTTAAGTTTGGCTACCTAGGTTGTATTGATATTACTGCATACCATGAATGTTGCTAAGTATTTGGACGCCCTGGATGTGACTTTATATGGACTAGTGGCCCGCCGTCACTTCGCTTCGGGACCGTAATTCAGGAATGAACCGATAGATGGCGCTATGTCCAATTACATCGCGCAAGCGTTTCGTGTTTTCGGTTTACCTAAAAGCCTTGTCGTTGTCTATTGAAGTTATCTCTTTATAAATAGTATAGATGGCCCGCCCTCACTTCGTTTCGGGAAAGTAGTTCCACTGTCGATTAATAGATGACGCTGGGCGTCGATTGCATCGTCGCGGCTTAGTGTTTCGCGTTTTGCGGTCTGTCCTACTTACAAGGTTTTGTCGAAGTTGTAAGAATTATCCGAATCCTAACTAATATTTAAATGTCGAAGTACACTCTGTCGGGCTGTCTGTCTGTCTGTCCTGTCTGTCTGTCTGTCTTGTCTGTTACTTCTTTCACGCCCAAACCACTGAACGTATTAAATGAAATTTGGTATACAGGTTATCTAGACCCCGAGAAAGAAACATAGGCTTACTTTTTATTTGCGGAAAGGGGGTGTAAGGGTTAAAGGGGGGTAAAGACTAAACCACGCGGGACGAAAGCGCGGGCGTGGGCCGCTAGCTCTATTATAAATAGTATATACTGTACTGTGGAGTTTGAAGAGCTATTGATGATGGTTTGAACGTTCAGATATTTTGTACGTCTTGGATGTGACTTTATATACAGGGTGTATCTGTGAACATTTACATCCCTTTAACCACGTGTTCTACTAACCATTCCTAACAACATTTGTCCTAAGACTTTTGAAAATTCGCATTAATTTTTTTTATCTTTCCATACAAAGTCGGTCACGTGACTTGGTCAATTTGCATGGGGAGTCGAAAAATTTTTCGGAAGAATTTGGAAAAGTTGTTGAACAAATGTTGTTCAGAATGGTTGATAGAACACGTGGTTAAAGGGATGTAAATGTTCACAGATACACCCTGTATAAATGATGTTGAACTGTGGACTTTCAAGCGACAGCTTTGGACGCAACCGGCGATTACAAGTTCAGATGACACACGTACGTTAGGTACAGTCAAATCACCAAATATTACGTCGGAAGGTACAGTCGCCTCCGTATCTCGTAACGTGTGTCGAGACCCTCATCATATTTGACAGACGTAAGTAATGTAAGACCATGCTGTTTTGAGTATGAATACCCGGGCTTTTATTTTGGGAGATTAGAGTCACCTTAGATTACGCAACTTGGCCGAATTTATTATGTAAAGGTTAAATATGACATAGGTTAAGTATAGCAATTAAATGATGACATTAAATGAAATTGGTTATAAGGTTCCTAAAAACGCGCTGCCTATAAATTGGTTTATTACTTTTTTTTGATATTATATTGACTGTGGTGGCCAGGTAGGTAATTTAAAAAAGTTCGAGTGTTATTAGTGAGAATACTTAAAAAAAGTATTTAATAAAATTAAATTACTATTTCTAGAACAAAATGTTTCGATGTTCTTGCTTGACAACTCAAAAACGAAGTAGATAGACAGATATAAGGTACTTTACTGCCCAAAATTGACAACTTAAGTACCTACTAGACATTACAGAAACTTAATGTGCAAGTTTGGCGGTTTTATCACCTAAAGTAATTTCTACCAGACAACCGTTGGTCCTTTAATATTTGATAAACAAAATAGGTATAAGGTTGTGCAATATTAAAAAGGGAAATATGCGGCCTAATATTATTATGTTGAAATGAAGGAAAATAGTTCCCACCTGATTATTATGAACCAATGAAATTTTTTGTTGACGTATGGCCTATTAAGGGTATGAACATCCACACATCAGGTTACCAAAAACTGTCAAATTTCCTCAATTGATATTCAACCTAATTTGTTTGACAGTAAGATGAGAGTAGATTGAAGAAATTTGACAGTTTTGTATACTTTGATGTGTGGCTGTACGTACATAACAGCTTTTTACCAACAGAATAGCAGCAAATTTCTCAGTTCAAAAATAAAATAAAAATACCTAAGTACATTACGCAACATTCTCTCTCAAACTTAAGCTCTAACATCATTAAGGTAGCCGGTGAAAACAAAGTCAAAGGATAATTTTATTCACTTCTTACGAACGGAATGAGTTTTTGTTGAAGTTATAGGATTTCTCTTTCCTATTAAGCCGCTTTTAAACCGGTAGATAAATTCGCCGGACCTTTTATTTGGAAAATTTACATAAAATTAGAGTTCTTTCGAAGTGTCCGATACGTGCAAATTAGTTTCACCTCGGTACCTGGGTATTTTTTTTATACTAGAGGCGCACAAGAATATCTTAATAGTACAAGGTACAGAAGACCCACTTCCAAAAACCGTTTATGGAAATAAAGACTCAGACTACTATAAATAAACGTTTAAATTCCGACCGCCCAGCGTTCAATGCCTACCATTATTCATACCTAGAAGTGCGTTCTCTTTCTATCGCAAGCAACTGTCGCGCGTGCGTCGCCGCTCGTTCGTGATTTTCTACTAATTTGGCCCTCCGGAGGGGACGCCGCATGTACTTGCAAGTTCGATACCTACACGCGGAGTGGGACAGGCCTGCTAGAGGCGACAAACGAGCACCGGATCACCTGTTAGTAAATAATCTTGTTGATGAACATCTGTGATATCAGAGGTTGCTGATGTGTTGCCGGCGTGTGTGATTGATGTCATGATTTCCATGGGCGCGGCAATCGCTTGCCATCAGGCGATCCGTTTGCTCGTTATCACATAAAAAAGTTCCTCTCGGGTGAAATCGACATTTTGAATCAACGCAGTACCTAGTTACGAATTTTCTTTAAATACCAAACTTCATTTCACTATTTCATTTGGTAATGCCACGACGACCCATCGCAGTGGTTTGAGCGCCGGTTGAGACGCAAGGGTCGCAGGTTCGATTCCCGCATCAACACAAATGTTTGTTGATAAAACAGATATTTGTGTTGGGTCTTTGTGTTTGTGGTTCCATCGTTGTTTCTGGGTTCCATATCACAAAGGAAAACTCCAATTTGTTACCTTAGGATGTGATGTTGTTTCCATTCATTTATTTAGTATGCCTTCCTGTATCTTCTCAATTTATTTATTTATTTAGTACCTATGCTTTCCTGTATAAAAAAAACAGTAAATATAAAACTATACAGAACTCAATATTTCATAACAAACCTCCGCTTAGCCGTTTTTTACAGTTTGTGATTGCTGAGTGACCTTAATTTAGGATTCAGCGACTGTTTCATAATTAAATTAAGCTAGGGTTGTATCTGAGCGAGAATGCGGATGAAATATGAGTTTGTCTCGTTACAAAAAAGTTTTTAATACATTTAACTTTTTTATAGGTGTCAGGGTTGAGATTTCTTACCATCAGGTGACCCGCTTGTTCATTTCTAAGCGTAGAAAAAAAATATAACATACTTTTTGCTCGCCCTGTTGGTCTAGTGGTTTAAGTACCGAGCCGTGATCTCGGGGTCCCGGGTTCGATTCCCGGGTTGAGCAAAAGTATGTTTCGAATTTTTCGAACATAACTCGGGTTTGTATTAACCATTAACTAGGCTATGTACCGTATGAGACCACCAGATTTTGAACTTTATGCAGTTATGATAAGGTTGAAAACCAATGAAAAAAAATATGTCTAGTTGCCTGGTTAAGGGTTAAACAATCCTTTTAGTAAAATCTTGGGATGTCTCACTAATATTATACACATGAAATTTTGTAAGTATGGATAGATGTTTGCTCCTCTTTCACGCAAAAACTACTTAATGGATTTTAATGAAACTTTACAATAATGTAGCTTATAAGTACCTACATCAGTATTACACTTATACACTACAATTTATAAAAATACTAGCGGCCCGCCCTCACTTCGCTTCGGGAACGTAATTCAAAAAATAAAAAATAGGGAACGTAAATAAATGAACCAATAGATGGCGCTGTGCTCAATTACATCACGCAAGCGTTTCGTGTTTTCGGTTTACCTATAAGCCTTGTCGTTGTCTATAGAAGTTATCTCTTTATAAATAGTATGGATATGGATACTAACTCCACGCGTACGAAGACGCAGGCGGCCGCTAGTTTACTAATAAGTCCAAGTCTCAAGGACTTTGTCAAAGGACAAACTGTAACCTCAATATCACCGACTGTCTTAAGAAACCTTATACGCTTAAAACTTCAACCTAGTTTAACTTCTTAATCAATAGAATAGAGAGGAAATTCCCACCTTCTAGTAAAGGACAAAAGATCTCGGATTTCCACAGAAATCTAATTTCACCTGTACTTACTAACTTTATAGCAATTATGGGTCAGGTTGGGCCAAAATTGATACTTGATTCTCACGCTTTGGTTGGTCATTTGACAAGGAGACGTTATCCTGACGGCTGGTTTTTTACTCCGTAGTAAACTTTTGGTACGAACGAGTTTTGGAGTGGAGACCGCGTCTTGGTAAACGTAGTGCAGGACGGCCTCAGGCCAGATGGAGTGACGATCTGCGCAAGAGGGCTGGCTGGAGCTGGATGCGAGTAGCCGAAGATCGATCAAAGTGGCGAGCATTTGGAGAGGCTTACGTCCAGCAGTGGACTGCAACAGGCTGATGATGGCTTTACTTTATACCTATCTACAACTTTCTGTGGTTACCGTTTACCATCAGTTAAAGCATAAACCTGTTTTTCACGTAAACAGTAGAAAAAATACTGGTCAATTACGAAAATAATGACTATCTCTCTGAATCAACCTACTTTGTTTCACGATAAAGTGTCTCAAAAACTTGATTCGGCCTCATAAGTTTTATTTCGCGCTACAGAAAAAATGTTCCGTCGTACCGTACACGATAATAAAAAGAAAATTGAAAAGAATGTCTTTGAACGAGTGATGAAGAGATGGGGGAAGTCACTTCAATAGACAAGAAATATTTTTTTGTTACTCAGAAAAGTAATATTATTTTGTTACCAGCCAATCTTCATTATGGTTTTTGACACATAATAAGTTTTTTTTTCTGATGATCGCTTCGGAAAGGGGAACTTTAGCTGGTTAGCTTAGCTGGCTAATTATATAGCTAAATTTATATTTTATATCCTACAATAAACTTCATTCATTTATCTCAAGATAATACCTATGTAAATCATTCCACACTAAAAGCGATGTCTACAGCGCTGTCATTAGTGGTTATACATATTTTTAATCCCAAAAGTGCGTCATTATATTTTAGTTTCAACCCTAAATATAGTATTTAAATTCGAAAATAAAAAATGGCGCTATTTTGCGAATGGAGCCTTCTTTGGCGGCGACAGTTCACGTACACGCTTTGATTGATGATGATTGAAGAATAACAGTTAACTGACCGATAGAATGTAATACGATTAAAAGAAAGAGTAACTCTATATCCTAGTAAGATTTAAGCAACTTTAGTTTGCCGAGTAATATTTTATTGGCAGTTAACAAAATCTGACGACGGAAAAATCGGGCTTAAATTAATGGAAACACCTTTTCGCACAAAATATTGGAAAATACCTGTAATAAAACTGAATACAGAAGACAAGAGGTCTCTGAAAGGCCTAATTACCGTAGTCCAACAGTACCTAAATGCTTAAAATCTGTATTTTTGAAATTGGTATGTGGCGGACCCTTTTTTTAATTTTCTTACTTATTATACTTTCTTATAAAGACTTAAATAATCTTCACCAGAACGGTTGATTCAAAAAAAGTTACGAATGGTTAAAACCTCAACAAATTTAAAAACTCACCTCGCAGAAGTCCACACGTCCAAGTTCACTCGTTACCACAAATCATGGCCGCTTACACAAAGTTTAGAAAAAAAGAAAAACAAAAAAGAACGTCACTCGTTGTATAGTTTTCCCGCGTTCTGAGAGAGCGCGCGCGTCTGCCCCCTAACACATCTCTCGCAGTACTGGCTGGAGAGGCTGCGAATGACAGTATTCGAAGTTTGAAAATAAGGGTTGGGTCTCAGTGATGGCAGATAACCTGGAAAAGCCAGTGCCGGATTTTGGCGCCTTTGTTTCGCTTTTACATCGACAAATACTTAAATCATTTAAGTTTAAAATAGTGTAACAAATAAAACTTGACAACAATAATACCTCTACATAGACACAGCATATTCAAGGATGTAAGAATAATACTGAGCTTTTTCCTTCGGTATACAAAAATCCGGCTTTGCCCTCGCGAAAAAGAAAAACGGTGCAAATTGGATTGGTGCAATAGACGTGCAATAGAGTTGCTACGTGGAGCTAAAAAAATACATCAACGTTTTCGCTGATTGAATAGGTAAGTACTGTACGTTGTTCAGGGAAAAGACGGCAAAAGGAAATTAATTCCTCTTTGACAAACATAGATCTAAGGTAGAAGCTATGAATCAGAAAAGGCTATTAGTATTTGTATTGTGTTGTCTGATATCTGTAACGCAAGTGCATATTAAGCTACTTAGTACGGAATCAGGTCAAAGTATGATATGTTGTGTGAATTTATTTATTTTTATTTATTTATTAAGTATTGTATTTTATCAACCAGATGTCATCTTTTTTCTTTACGTTTTAATGAAGAATTGTGGTTCTTTTGCCAATTGGTTAGCAATAAACCGATCCACATGCTGATTGTAATACAAACTTGGTTATTTTGGAAGCTTCAATATATAAAAGATTCAGTGATTTCATCATCATCATCATAATCATTTCAGCTAATAGACTTCCACTGCTGGGCATAGGGCCTCCCTCAATGTTTTACACAGATCGGTCCTGTTCACTGATTTGGCCATAATAAACTTTGTCAAAAATTTTCTATATCAAAGGAGGAGGGGATCTCTGGGCCCAAAGTTATCAAGATGAAAAGCATCCTCAAAAATCGGTTATATTTTTGTAAAGAAACTCACAAAATACTAGACCATTTTACAATCCAGAATATTAGAAAACTTAAAAACATCGTATTAAACTAACTATCGATATAAAGCGAATTTGATGACAACACAATAATCGTTAAAATGTATGAAAATCGTGTAAGAAATTGATAATCGATATTGTACCTAATCTATGAAGTACCTACTCGGACTAATTAAAACTCTTCCGAGTTGAAGTATGAGGTGATGTATTTTTCTTTTTCATAAAGAAAAATTGATTTGACATTAGTGTCAATAAAACGTTTGTCAAGAAAAGATGAATTTCATGTTTTTCAGCGATATAATGTTATTAATTTCAAAGTTATGGATGGTTTTTTATCACGGAGATAAATTATACAATTGGATAAAATTTTGGGCTATGTGTGTGTGTATAAGTACCTATACTTACCTATTATAGGTAAGTACCTTCTTCACCTCACTTTTACTATTAATTCAAAAATCTCGATTATTGGATTGCCTAGTTTTCCTAAAATGTTTGTGGCGAATTGTTATTATGAATCTTTCATAATAAGGCATCTTTGATTTATATAACACTTGAGCCCACAAATATATTAAACCGGTTTCGGTTTCCTTTAGTATTATATATAAATGACCCAATAAACACGCCTACTTTCCCAAAAATTGGAAAATGTAGATGGTTCTTCGTATTCCTTAAACTTGTATAAAGCAAGAAAAACAGGTAACATTTTCCTAGTAGTTTTGGCGTGAAAGAGTAACAGACAAACAGACAAAGTTACTTATATATTTATTTATATTAGTTAGGTTTGAACATTTTTGACTTCGATTTACATTTAATATCTATAAAACTTAGTATATTTAAAATTCCGTATTGGGCATTTTGTACGAAAATTGGCTCCTTCCTTCCTAGTGTGTTTGCCCCGCTTAACGCTCCCTTCTATGTACTGACCTTAAAACGTGACCGCGTTTTGGTGAACACCGCTCATCAAATTACCTATAAAATTCGACGAAGATTCATTTCGATTTATATTCGATTTACACCTCACAATTTACCCCGGGAAGCCAGATAATTTCGTGATAACGAACGAGCTGTCATTCAGACAGGGGTGACGAATTCGATTCGATTTTTAAAGTATTCGATATTTTTTTTAAATCATCATCATTTCAGCCAACAGACGTCCACTGCTGGACGTAGGCCTCCCCCAATGTTCTCCACTACAGATCTGTCCTGTGCCACCCACATCTAAGCAACCCTCACTAGATCGTCGATCCACCTTACCGAGTCGCCGAGTGAGTGAGGGTACCGGAGGCCCACCCGGGGGGGATGGGGATAAAAAGTTGGCAGCGTACTTGTAACTCCACTGGTGTTGCAAGTGTCCATGAGCGGCGGCAATTGCTTACCATCAGGTGATCCGCCTGCTCGTCTGCTACCTATCACCAGGCCTGTCCCACTCCGCGTGTAGGTATCGAACTTGCAAGTACATGCGGCGTCCCCTCCGGAGGGCCAAATTAGTAGAAAATCACGAGCGAGCGGCGACGCACGCGCGACAGTTGCTTGCGATAGAAAGAGAATGCACTTCTAGGTATGAATAATGGTAGGCATTGAACGCTGGGCGGTCGGAATTTCAACGTTATATTATAGTAGTCTGTGTCTTTATTTCCATAAAGTTTTTAGAAGTGGGTCTTCTGTACCTTGTACTATTAAGTATTCTGTGCTATCACATAAAAAAAAACCTTAATACGGTCCACGGTTTATAAAAGTGTCCTGGTTATTGGCCACTACCAAATTTAAAAAAAATATTTGAAAATAACTAAATCCTTTTCAGAGAACGCGAACGATATTTTGAATCACGACGTCATCAATACAGAGTATAAAAACCGGCAAATTGCGAGTCGGGCTCGCTGGATGGTTCCGTACTATCATGTGTATTAGTTCAGAAATCAGATCACCCTTTTAAAATTATTCTTTCATAGAAAATATATGTAGATGATTTTCTAAATGACAAAAATTAGGGACATAATAACATTAGTAATACAAAAATAAGTAAGTAGTAACATTTTATTTTGAAAAGAGTAATCTGCTAAGTTTCTTGCTGGTGTCTTCTCGGTGTCTACATTCCAAATCGGTGGTAAACATATTGACATTAAGAAGTGTTCTGTATGGACCTAAATTTAATAAACTATTTCATTTCATTTTAATATTCAGATTAATATAATATAATAATTTATTTTTTGTGTTACATTTGTTTAAATTCGAATAATCAAAAGTAAAACCTTAAACTAAAATATAAATCAATTAACATACCTATTTAATTTAATAACAATTTCATTCAAATAATAAAAAATAAAATCTTTGTCTAAATAAAATTAATCACAAAACATAAAAATTCAAAAATAAAATAGAAATAAATAAATTAAATTACATTACCCATTCACCTATCGGTCAAAAACAGGCAACTCACCCCCGCCCGCCTCCGACGCAAAGGTGCCCATCACACTCGCCGCATTACCGCGCTGAATATTAGAATCAGATTAATTAGAAAAAATAAAAACAATATGCATATTAAGAGTTTTAATAAGATACCTACCATAAGGTTTCGTTTTTTTCCGCGAGTAGTTAAGGTACGGAACCCCAAAGACCGTACCGCTCTCATTAAGCCATTGGACCGTACTGTGGTTTGCAAGTGGTTCAACTCAGATACCCAGTGAACCTTGCAGTAGGGGATCTAAAGTGTATGGGGTAGTTAGACGACAAGTAGGTCATTGATTATCTATTCATGGTGAATTTTATATAAAAAAAGTAAAGTATCAGCCTATCTATATACTTTCCCACTCTACAGTGGGACAGAACCGCAATTAGCGATAACACTATACACTTTAATAGACCAGACGTAATAGTACAAGACAAAAACAATAAAACAGTATACCTAAGTAGACATTGCCAATGTAACACACATAATCTACAAACTACACACACAGAAAAATTTATTGACGTCACTAAAAAACCATCCTGTAGGTATGGGTTTTCAGTCATGATAGTGCTTGCCGTAATGAAATTTATTTAATTAGCAAGTTAGCATATCGATGATATAAGCCAATGAAACGCTTACCTATTCAATAGAGTTTTTGAAAACAAGCCCTAAAAACCCAACTGAAAAAAAACCCTTTAAGGGTATACGGTTCTGGTCTCTGGTAATATGTGGCTGAAGGAGGAATTACTTGATGGTGATTGCCACCGCTCATGGCAATACCAGTGGAGCCACAAGTGCGCTGCCAATCTTTAAACTCATCGACTCTAAGTCCGAAAACCTGTCCCTAATTACTTACACTAAAAACATCATTAACGACATTGGATCAGAGCCTGAACATATTGGCAAGATCGGAATCTCCTTCGTTCGAATCGTGACTTAACCAAACGACTTTGGAACTAAAAACCAATTGGTCCACATCAGTTATCATTCCTTCAGAGCATTGGTTCCCAACAAGTGGTATGTGGATCATCAGTGGTCCGTAGAGGCTGAAATATGTATCATCAAAATAGCCCATCCGCGGGGGGCAGTGTTCTGCCCGAGGAGGGTCGTGGAGCGTGAAGGCTTCGTGCCAGTCGTCAAGGTGTTTGCATTTCCCCTTTAATACATTTCCTCTGGGACATAAAAAAATAGAAAACAATGTATCATCAAACTATATTTTGTTAAACAAGATCGCATATATTAACCTCATACATTGAGAGCAGCTTAGAGAACAGACGGCCGTAGGGGCGGAAAGGTACTTGAGTGGAGGCCACGTACAGGAAGTCACAGCCGTGGCAGGCCCCCCCATAAGGTGGACCGATGATCTAATGAGGGTCACGGGAGAAATCCTATTATACTATTATAAAGGCGAAAGTTTGTATGGTTGTATGGATGTTTGTTACTCTTTCACGTAAAAACTACTGAATGGATTTGAATGAAACTTTACCACAATATAGCTTATACAATAACACATAGGCTACAATTTATAACAATATATTGTGTGGATTGTCCAAAATATCAGAATAACACATAGGCTACAATTTTTGAGGTTTCTACGAACCTGAAGTCCACGCGAACGAAGTCAATTCAAGTCCTTAAAGAACATTTATGAATGTCAAATATTATGTAAGCCTTGGATGCGAGTGTTACAGGACCGATCCGCGTGGAAAACATTAGGGGAGGCCTATGGCCAGCAGTGGACGTCTATTGATTGATGAAGGTACTTTTAAGGTACTTAGTACGGAGTCTTTTGTCTGATATCGGTAACACAAGTGTTTAAGCTTCTTAGTACGGAATCAGGTCAATGTATGAGACGTTGTGTGAATTTATTTATTACTTTTTATTATATTTATTTCATTATAAGGATGGTTCATATCATATGAGATTTAGTCAGACTATAATGAAGAGAGAGATACACATTAATGCTACACTAAAGTAGTTTTCCTGACATTAAATCCCCCAAAGTGGTCCCTAATCAAAAGTTTAAGAACCACTGCTTTAGAGTATTTGTCAACGTCACTCACTGTTGCTCGTCTATCTCCCTACAACATTCCTCAAGCCCCCAGAAGCACACATCAGAGGAAACTGAGCTTTAAGCTCAATAGACATAAAAGTGACATTTGAAAACTGGGACCAACTTGAAAGCAGGTGAAACTTTGTCCCTAAGTACAAGGGAAGTCGATTTAAGTTGGTAGAAACTTCTTAATGATTTCATGAATTACAAATCAAAACTTGGACTGTGCTAACGTTTCTGACAGACTCCGGAGTTGAGAGCGTGTGTTATGTTTAATGGGAAAGGTAAAGGACGTCTGGTGGGAAATGAAAAGTGCGTACAAGAGTTTCTGAGAAAGATTCTAATCTCATGTTTGTATGAGAAAAGAAAAGTGAATTTGTCATTGTTTTTAATCCTCGACGCAAATAATGTTATGATTTGTACTACGAGCATAAAGTATGTTTACTTGCTTATAATGGGGCTAACTCGTGTCAATCCGTTAGATGGCGTACGTGTAGGCTGAGGCCAACTTCAACGTCATTGGTGGTTTAGTGTCATTTTGACATCTCACATCAAAAATAACCAATCACCGTGTAGTTGGACCTCAGTCTACACGTACGCCATCTAACGGATTTTCCACACCTGTCCTGTCTTTCCTCTATTGATATTCAACCTAATGTGTATGACATTAAGGTGAGAGTCGATTGAAGACATTTGACAGTTTTGTATACTTTGATGTGCGGCTGTACGTACATACAAGAGGTTGTTTAAATTTGTATTAACGTCCGTATGATTTTGTGTATTAGTCACCTGCAACACCAGTTGAGTCACAAGTGCGCTGCCAACCTTTAACCCCCTTTCTCTCTAATTTGACCTCCGGTACCCTCACTCACTCGACGAAATAGCGCTGCTTCACGCCGGTCTTTTGTGAGCGCGTGATATCACACGAGTCGAGCCGGCCTATTCATGCCGAAGCGAATAACATTTATTTACACCCGTCTGGAGCAAATTTAAGTAAAATCTAACATGTTTCAATTTCTAAAATCATACCGTACTTGTGAGGGTTACGTCTCGCCATGAAAATTAAGCTGTGTACAGGAGAGAAGCTTCCTAGTACAATAATTTTAAACAGAGTATTTCTATCTAATAATTAATATTCACCAACCGATTTGGCATGTAATTTTTTGTTATGTGATAGGTAGCAGACGAGCCGACGGATCACACGATGGTAAGCGATAGCCGTTGCCCAGACACCTGCAACACCATTAGAGTCATAAAATTCCCTGCCCACCTTAGACCTCCTTTCCCGCCAAATTGGGCCTCCCATACCCTCTCGACGAAACACAGCGCACGCTGCTTCACGCCGGCTTTCGAGGTCGTGTTATCAATCATGTGGAGCCGGCTCATTCATGCCAAAGCGTGACTTCCCCACAAAATACTATGTAGTCTCCGCTTTACTTCACCACATCAGACGTTCTCATAATCCCATTGCAGTTATATCTCATCTTTGTGCAAATCAAATATTTAGCCGAGACGGTTTGCGGTTATGAGCAGCTCCTATTAATTCATACGGCCCGATATGTGAGGAAATGTGTGTTTGGCAATATCTGAGCGAGACTTTTCGACAAAATAGCGCTCAGGCACAACGTCACTCAAGAATCGCGCTCAACAATGTCACTCAATTTTTTTGTGTGATAGTTAGCAGACGAGCAGACGGATCACCTGATGGTAAGCGATAGCCGCCGCCCATAGACACCTGCTACACCATTAGAGTCACAAATGCCCTGCCAACTTTTAAACTTCTTTGGGCTATGTCCGTGACCTTAGATCTCCTGCGGATCTCATCATTTCTGACACGATCACGCAAGGAGATTCCAAGCATAGCCGTCTCCATTGCCCTCTGAGTGACTTTGAGCCTTCTTAAGCGGCCCATTGTAAGCGGCCACGGTTCAGTTCCGTATGTCATCACTGGCAATACACACGCATTAAAGACTTTCGTCCACACGACAGTAGTATCACTCAATATTGTCGCTGAAAAGGGTCACTCGCCAGCAAAATTCAACAGTTTTAGTCGGCAGTGACACCGCCGCACCGCACTGACAAGAAGCCGCACCCTGGGCAGCTACCACATCAACCCGGAGGATGTTAAGGCCATCGATCCCAAGCACACGGTTCATGACGTCCGTGGGCCTAGGAGACGATCTCTAACGGGAGCGGAGGACACGATAGATCAATTTGGCCGCAGAGTCGAATCGGAAACGAACGCTCACAGATCTACAAATAATAAAATAGTAAGTGTTGCCACACAACGTTTATAATTCCCATCGCAGTTAAATCTCATATGTGCAAATCAAATATTTAGCCGAGAAAACGCAATATGGTTATGAGCAACATCCATTAATTCACGGTTCGATGTGTGAGGAGGTTTGATTAAGGCGAAGGGTACGGCACTCTAGCGCCGCCAATTGATTTAAAGGAGTTGTCCCAGAATGTATGGAGTCTCGGCGTGGTATATGTACCCTATACCAAAATGTAGAGAATTATATGAAGAACAGTTTTTGACTATCCAATTTCTCTATTGTAGCGTTGTTTTTTGGAAGGAACAATTTATTTGAGCAAAGGATTGCAACACAACAAAATGGTTGTCAATGTTGGTTACCTATTGACTGACATTACGAATTCGATGACGTTTGACGTTTGTCTGTCTGTCTGACGTTTGACGGAACAAACCACAGACTAAGAAATGAAAACTATCCAAAATACCCTAAAAAACCAAACCGTTTAACGTCACATTGACAGACATTGACATTGACAGTTGTTTATTTTGTCTTTGGTCACCGCAGTCTCACGCGTCTTGTCTTTGGTAAACGTTGAAAAATGGTCATCTTTTTTATTTTATAACCACGAAACTGTGCATTATATGGAATTCATTGTATTTTTCTCGTAATGAGCAATTTTTTCTCCGTTTTTTAATGTAGCGTACATAGACCCAACCTATAATGGGACAAGTCCTTTATAGCTACTAAGCCGGATCTATTATTACCTATCACTGTCCCCCAGCCTCTCGGCAAACAGTTATACTATTTATTGAATAACTATGCACAACTTTTTGGCCTGTTTTTGTATTCGAAACATTGATTAACGACAAAAGTGGCCACTTTTGGCGTTCAGTGATAGGTAATGATAGATCCGGCTTAGTAGCTATAAATTTAAATCAATTGGCAGCGCTAGAGTGCCGTACCCTTCGCCTTAAGGAAGGGGCGTCTTGAAGGTATTGCTTTTGTGCTTATATTACAGTCATGCTATACGATATAACAGTATACGTTTACTAATGATCTTCAGTATTTATGATGTTTGCAGACAAATTCTTGAAAACAGCTCAGACAATCGTTACCGCGGGATAGCCACGCTTCGGCATGAATTGGAGGGCTTGATCGGAGTGATACCACGGCCTCACAGAAGACTGGCGTGAAGCAGCGTCTGCGCTGTGTTTCGTCGAGTGAGTACCGGAGGCTAAATTGCGGGGAAAGGAGGTTAAAGGTTGACAGCGCGCTTGTGATTCTACTGGTATTGCAGGTGTCTATAGGTGACGGCAATCGCTTGCTGGTCAGCCACCTATCAAAAGTCACAGTCACTCAATAAAACGCCGGTGTTTTTATATTTTATCGACCTACAGATTCTGCCGAGAACACTTTCAACAAAATCGCAGGTTTTAGGACCCTTTAAGCAAGGCGTTTTTTTTCTCAAAACAATAGGTAAGTCAGTATTAAAATGAACAGTACATTCAGTAGCCGCAAAATAACTCGATTAAACTTGCGCCAAGTTCCTAACGACATTCATGAATTACAAATCAAAGTTAACGTTGTCCGGGGAAGTTTAAAAATATCGTACTTTAGTTAAAAGGGGAGGGGTAATAATTAGACAGAAAAAAGTTTGTGGCCTTAGAAGGCCAGGGGGCCAATTCTCGGGCACTCGACATTGAAGTTAAATTAGAAATTTGTAGGGACGAATGTATAAAATCTCTAAATCGACTTCAATGTCGAGTTCACGAGAATTGGTCTCCAGATCCAATCTCCTGGAGGCCAATTCTCGGTTTTCGCCTTCCATGTCAAGTCGACTTCATGGAACTCATAGACCAATAGAAGAACAAGATATGGAATGTCGACTGTAATCTGTGTCCTCCTATTGGTTTTACGTTCCACTCGACTGAAGTCGACTCGACAAAGAAGGCTAAAACCTTAAATTGGCCTCCTGGGGGGCAATTCTTGTGCCTCGAAATTCAAGTCGATTCGATATTTCATTCGATATCTGACAAACACGTGCTTAAGCTAATTAGTATGGAGTCAGATCAATGTATGAGATTTGTGAATTTATTTAATACTAGTGGCCCGCCCTCACTTCGCTTCGGGACCGTAATTCAGAAATGAACTAATAGATGGCGTTGTGCTCAATTACATCGCGCAAGCGTTTCGTATTTTCGGTTTACCTATAAGCCTTGTCGTTGTCTATTAGAAGTTATCTCTTTATAAATAGTATTGAAGATAGACATATAGATATTATCTATTTAACGCTTTTTGAAAGATCTTCTCTGAAAACGAGTGTTTCAGCAAAAAGACTTTCATAAAACTGATTAGAAAACAAAAATCATAACGCAAATGAGTTGGCAAGTCAATCAAAGTACTAAACAGAATAAACATTAAAAATGGTAATTACTTCTCTGCATTTTGGTCCAATCTAACTTGACGGAACTCTGTAACTTCGCGGCAGCGGAATACGAGGAGGCGGCCATTTTGTTTTACTAACGCTATTCGTTTACATGTATTTTTTTTGTCTCTGTCCTCCTCTATTTGGATAACATTGCCAATGTCAACTAAGATAGTTGTTAGTCAGCTGTCGATGTCAGTCAAAGTCGCAGTCACTCAATATAGAGAATGCAACGAGTTTTTTTATGATATAGGTGGCAGACGAGCTGACGTATCACCTGAAGGTAAGCGATTACCGCCACACATGGACACCTTCAACCCCCCCTTCCCCTGGATAGGGCCTCCGGAATACTCACCCATGCGGCGAAACACAGCGCATGCACTGCTTCACGCCGGTTTTCTGTGAGGACGTGGTATTACTCCAGTCGAGCCGGCCCATTCATGTTGAAGCGTGGCTCTCCCACTGTTCTTTTATCCACCTATAAGAGGATAACTTCGCCAATTTCAACTAAGATAGTTGGTAGTCAGCTGTTGATGTCAGTCAAAGTCGCAGTCACTCAATAAAGAGATGCAAGGGTATCCATGAATATCATCGGGGTCCAAAGAAACCCGAAAGTCAATGGTTCGTCCAGAGTCAGTTGGAAATCTTGTATCCCGTGCCTCTGAAAGCACTTAAGGGGCTATACGAATGAAACTAGCGCCGCCAACCTATTTACACTGATTGTGGCGAAAATACGTAATAAAACATTAAAGACTTAGGTCCAAGTAAATTGGATTTTTCAAGATGCAATACAATATTTCTAACACGCGACAAGTAACAATAATGTTAATTATTGCTAAGAACGGCTACTTTTAAGTCTAAGTCTGTAATGTTTTATTTTCTTCAAAAATATCATATTTTTGCCACAATCAGGATAAATAGGTTGGCGGCGCTAGTTTTATTCGTATAGCCCCTTAAAGCTGATGGTCCTGTACCCGATCTCTCTGGAATGGGGTTTAGATAGATGACATTTTTATCAATAAATTATTATTAATAATCTAAAACCGAAAGATAATCCTGAACTTATCAAAATACATGCCATTAAACCTTGAACCCATAGGAGCTGAATGCTGGCATATTGAGGCATTGTAGGGGGATTATGGGTTTAGAGGGTAAGCTCCGAACCAGCAACGATCTCGGGGCATGAGGTAGGGATGCGACTCAAGTTCAAAATAACTCGAGTGATATTTATAACATGTCGAAAGATATTATGTATGTATCGGCATATATACATTGTTTATTATGCACAAAACGAAACCAGTTATGTAAAGGCTAGTAAAAATAATATCAAACTAATAATAATCATCATCATCATCAGCAACCCATACTTGTCTAGTCCACTACTGGACATATGTATCCCCTTATGCACGCCACCGCTCCCGATTTTCGGCCACTCTCATCCAGCCCACACCAGCTAGCCTTCGGATGTCATCATCCCATTTTGTCGCAGGGCGTCCAACACTATACCGAGTCGAACTAATACTAATATAATTATAAGGCCAAAGAATGTGAAAGTGTACTGTGTATGTTTAATACCTTATTCACGAGTAAACGGCTTTATAATTTTTAATAAAATTTGATTGGAAATTAGCAGAGTTCGGTATTCACATATATGTAGATTCATTTTACATCGATACAATGTCATATTAGCACTAATTTTACTTACCTAAATTGCGAAAAAAATCAAGGTGGCTCTGTTAAAATAATAGAACTTGAGTGACTTCAGAATAACAAAAGGCTCTCATCACTAGTATGAGGTATTATGAATAAATCGGCGGATCTGCGAAATGTTCTACGCTCCATTTGATATTATATTTTCGCAAATTCTTTGGACTGGGGGAAGATGTTCTTCATCATTAGCGTAGGAAGAATCGTCAGAGAGGTTTAAGCAAATGTGGAGACATTACAGGTGTTTATTTAAAAAACTTTTGGATGAACTGTATGGTAGCCTCTCTATTAAGCGTCCCAGTAGTATCCAAAGCTACTGCTTTTTTTATGTGATAGTTGGCAGACAAGCAGACGAATCACCTGATGGTAAGCGATTGCCACCTTGGTGATCACAAACCCGAGCTTATTCAAAAAATTGGAAAACCTACTTTTGCTCGACCTGGGAATCGAACCTGAGACCACTAGACCAATGAGCGGGGTGGCAAAGTTGTAGGTAACTAAAAAACGAAGATAGGTTAATGACTCGCCATATAACATCACCTGCCACATGAGTAGGTACTTATTTATAATGTAGACTTAGCTGAATATGTAAGGTAGTGTCGCCAAAGATGGCCCAGCTCCCAAGATAGCCCACTTTAAAAAAAATACAGTTATGATTATTCGAATCATTTGAAATTTCGCTGATTTATGCTACAAGTGCCACAGACAATATTGCAAGCATGTTTCACTCGCGCGCGTCGCCATTGTGAAGATAGACCACAGTTCATTTGGTCATGTCAAGACGATACACGTTTTATAACCTCCTTTATGTAAATATTTTTGAAAATTAGTAAATTTAGAGCAAATCTGTTTAATATAAAAGGTAACAATTCATAGTTTGAACTATTTACTGTCGAACTACAGGTAAGTGCTATTATTTTTTTACCGTTTTTGTATTTTTACTGAATTATATTTATCCGGGTGTCATTTCCTATCATGGCCCATAGTATAATACCCTAACATAGCCCAGGCCCAGATTGCAATTAAAGTTGTGATTATACTGTTAAGTTAATTCACTTTTGATTGGGATACTTTACAGATATTTTTTGTTAGGAGGATACTCCATTTATGATAGTAGCGTAACTAGTATAGTTTTTATATGATTGATCTCAAAGTGAATTTTCAGTATTCCTAAGATAGCCCAACTAAAATTAAACTTTTTTTGAAAAAAGAACTAATATATTTTTTATATTTTGTAAAGTTACTTTCAGAGTTTATTTCTACGTCAAATTTGACTTCATTTAGTGCTTTGTTTTTATTTTATAGTTGGTTTTTAGTTTGATAGACTTAAGATAGCCCACATTTAAATTTCTCGTTGATTTTATTTCTTTTTATGAATAATGTTATGGCAAGGATGTGTTTTTTGCTTTGTATTTTTATTTTAAAATGTTGAAGTGCTTGTAATATTTAAGTTTTCATTAATATTTTTCGGGCCATCTTAAGCGACCAGCTTCCTAAGTTAGCCCATTAACACGTTTTCAAAAAATGTTCAAAATTGCATTTAAATGATTAAAACTGTACTATTTTTTTTGATTTATCGTTTCTCAGATAAATATACTACAACTTTAATTACGTATTTTCATTATTTTACTTATCTGCAATATTTTATAAATTTTTGAAATTAAGTGGGCCTTCCTTGGCGCCTGTACCTTACGAGATTATTGTCAAAACATTTTCCAAGAAAACGTGACCAAAGGGTGACAAGAATATTGTGTACAAAAGCTCAAAAATATCTTTGTGTTATGTTTTACGAAGCAAAAAAAATCGAATGGTTTCAAATTTAGTATGTAAATAATATATATTTTTTCATGTGATAGGTAGGTAGCAGACGAGCAGGCGGATCACCTGATGGTAAGCAATTGCCGCGCCCATGAACACATGCAACAAGTGCGCTGCCTAACCTTTTATCCACTTCCCCCCCGATGGGCCTCCGGTACCCTCACTCACATCGGCGAAACACCAGCACAGGAGCTGCTTACGCCGGTTTTCTGTGAGGCAGTGGTATACAGCTCCGGTCGAGCGGCCCATTCATGCCGAAGCATGGCTCTCCCACAATTGAATATGTTAGGAATGTATGTCAGGATTATGTTCATAATATATTTATTTTGTTCTAAATTATTAAAAAAAGGATGGCAACGCACTCGTAACTCTACTGTTGTTGCAAGTATCTGTGGCTGGCGGTAATCGCTTATCATCAGGTGATCCGTCTGCTTGTCTGCCACGTTGCTTTAAAACACGTGCGAATTTCTATGTTTCTAAGACGAATACACTGTTTTGGTCTAGTGTTTTAAGTACCGGGCCGTGACCTCAGGACTCTGTGTTAGATTAGATTTAGATTAGATGTGCCCTGTGGCTAGGGGCGTTAAGAATACTGCCAAGGTATTCCCGGCCTGTCGTAAGAGGCGACTAAACAGGCTTCGGAATACGTGAGCATGCCACTACTGGGGAGTGGCTTGCTCAGTATCACGACTCCGCGAGGGAAAAAATCCTACTGGATGTCCTGGTAGGTCGCGCATTTGGGAAGGGCTGCATTGCGCCAAACATTTTGGCTCAAAGTGGCGAGCGCGATTTGCGGCACGGTCTAGTCCCGGCTGTGGGGTATCCGACCGCGATTGCGCTGAGATGGACACCCCAGGGGTTTTGATTAGGGTAAGAGTCCCACACACCACCTTGTCCCCCACATGTGGCAAGGTGAAGGCCATGATGGTTTCCCCTGGGAAAAAAAAAAAGATTTAGATTAGTTAGATAGATGGGTCGAGGAAAAGGTATTTTTCGAATTTGGGTAAAATGGCTTGGGTTTTAGACCATAAGGCGTAAAGCAATCGTGGCGATTAAGCCTAATCCCACCATAGTAGCGATGACTAGTAGCGTTGCCACCGCCCAAAGACACACGCAACACCAGTAGAGTCACAAGTGCGCTGCCAAAACTTAACATCCTTTCCCCGCAATTGGGCCTCCGGTACCCTCACTCACTTGACGAAACACAGTGCCGGCGCGGCTACGCGGCGGTCTTTTGTTGTCTATTCCCCGTGATTGGGTGTAAACTACCACATTTTTAGATAGAATAGAATAGAATAATAATTTATTTGGTAAACACATCACTTAGGTACACAATACAAATATGCTACCAAAATGGTTGCCACTCAGCTGTTTTGTCACGGCGCCGGAGTGCTATGACGCTGGTATTCTGTGGAACCCATTTGGGGTAGAGGGAGTCACCGGCAATCAGAATCAATACATGAACAAAAAAAATAATAAGACAATAATAAAAAGAACAAAGGAAATCAGATGTAAATACTTATTAAACATACGTAATGCGTGCGCTTCTATCTTTCTAAGGTTAAGTAGTTGCATAATATAGAGGCGTGGGTGTGGGCATGATTTTGTAAGTATGAGTGAAAATCTGTGTGTGTGTATACGGTTGTGGTTGATGAATATACAGTATGCGGTACATAGGTTTTTAGCTCGATGTTTGTGAAAACATTTCCATGAAACTTTTCCACTGTTAAAACCGTTATATTAATTATGTAAAACAACTTTTATTGCATTAAATAACAGCGTTTGCGTATTAAATTTTTCACAAGTGCCACTTTATTCTGCAGTTTATTGAAATTCGAATTAATTTGCGTAACATAAATTGTAGAGAGTAAGTTAAAACGTGTTTTATTTAAAACCAGAATGCTGGCTGACTTTTGAAATAGTAGAAAATGAGAAAATATTTTCTTTTTTCACAGATTAATAATTGTTGAAGATTACTTTTGCTACTGTCAAGTTTAAAATTAAAAAACGAGGTTAGTTGGAAAAGTTTTCTCAGCACACACATGCATAATTATTAATTTGCTCTATGCAGCAGACTATGGTATATTATTATAACTATAGTTCGTACAGTCACACATCCAAGTATACAAGACTAAAATTTCATCAATCGAATCTCATCTTACTGTCATACACATTAGGTTATATAGGGTGTAACAAAATTAAAAGGGGGTATCAACCATAAAGGGAAATAATGTGGACCTTGTGTAGATTCTATATGTATGCAAAGTTTCAAATTAATAAAACTAGTTTAGGAAAGATAAACAATCTTACCGTAGTTAAATTATAAAATTTTGTGGTATGCAAACAATTGTCAGGAATGGAAGGGGCGGCAACTTCAATAAAGGGTCAAAGGTTAATATCCCTATCAGTTGATTGCTCATCAGTGATGAGCAAATTGAAATGGATTTCACGAAGAATCGGATTTCGATTAAATATTAATAATCGTAATATGGTTTGAGCACCGGTTGAGACGTAAGGGTCGCGGGTTCGATTCCCGCATCAACACAAATGCTTGTTGATGAAACAGATATTTGTGTTGGGTCTGGGTGTTTGTAGTTCCTTCGTTGTTTCTGGTTTCCATAGTACAAGGGAAAACCTTAGTTTGGGACAATGTATGTGATGTTGTCTCAATTTATTTATTCATAGTGGCCCGCCCTCACTTCGCTTCGGGACCGTAATTCAGAAATGAACCAATAGATGGAGCTGTGTCCAATTGCATCGCGCAAGCGTTTCGTGTTTTCGGTTTACCTATAAGCCTTGGCGTTGTCTATTGAAGTTACCTCTTTATAAATAGTATAGATTATTTGGCGAGAAGTGACATTGAGGTGGGAGACAACACAGACTTTGTAGGGAGTGAAGAAACGCACCGGGAAAAGAGCTCTTAGCAAGTACCTGGTGAGCGTCTCACAGGATTCGGTCCGTATGCCGAGACGGTAGGAAGGATCATGGGCTGGTGGAGGGACCTGCTCGTCCACCTATCAAATATAAAAAATCTAAGTAGTATTAACAATGAAACGGCCGCCGTCTGACATTCGCAACCCTTTTTTTTTCCCAGGGGCAACCATCATGGCCTTCACCTTGCCACATGTGGGGGACAAGGTGGTGTGTGGGACTCTAACCCTAACCAAAACCCCTGGGGTGTCCATCTCAGCGCAATCGCGGTCGGATACCCCACAGCCAGGACTGGACCGTACCGCAAATCGCGCTCGCCACTTTGAGCCAAAATGTTTGGCGCAATGCAGCCCTTCCCAAATGCGCGACCTACCAGGACACCCAGTAGGATTTTTTCCCTCGCGGAGTCGTGATACTGAGCAAGCCACTCCCCAGTAGTGGCATGCTCACGTACTCCGAAGCCCGTTTAGTCGCCTCTTACGACAGGCCGGGAATACCTTGGCAGTATTCTTAACGCCCCTAGCCACAGGGCACACATTCGCAACCCTAGCATCGGTTTATTCTAATAACTTTTCAAATCCATCCACATGCGATCATGTGTCCCATAACTAAAAGGCAAACGCGAAACATTTCGTTTGAAACTACGTTATCTCCCAACCCGCTGGCGCCGAATGGAACGAGACGGAAGCCAAACAAAAAATATTTTAAAATTTCTCTCCAGCGCTGAAACAGTTTGATAAAATGACTTTAAACGTTTTGACACACAAACATGCATTGTAGATTATTTTCTATGCAAAATTTGAGGCCCAGTAAACGAAGATGTTGATAGCTGGAGGATCCGTTTTTTTATTTCTCTATAATAGCTCAAAATGACTCACCTCATAACTGTGGGAGAGTCACGCTTCGGCATGAATGGGCCGACTCGACCGGAGTGATACCACTGCCTCACAGAAAACCAGGCGTGAAGCAGCCCCTGTGCTGTGTTTCGCCGAGTGAGTGACGGTACCTGGAGGCCCACCCGGGGGGGAAGGGGATAAAAGGTTGGCAGCGCACTTGTAACTCCACTGGTGTTGCAAGTATCCATGGGCGATGGAGATAGCTGTTTGCGATAGAAAGAGAACGCACTTCTAGGTATGAATCATTGTAGGATTTGTAGGTGATTGAACGCTGGGCGGTCGGAATTTCAACTTTATGTTATGGTAGCCCGAGTCTTTATTTTCTATAAACGATTTTTAAGAGTGGGTTTTCTGTACTTCTGTGGCTGTACTAAAAACTAAAAATCACGCGGCCCATTTCCAGAGAGGCGCAGAGTTTAAAACGAGTTTATCAACCGTCCGAGGAGCGCTCAGCGTTTTTTGTTGAGCTTCCGTCGAGATAGCGCGAACTGAACTGTTTCAAACGTAACTTTGTTTCGAATTGCAACAACAAGGTTATCCTTGGTTAAATCCTCCTTTTCTGAATGAAATAAAGGATAGTACTTTTGTTTGTTTGGGAAAGGAAAGTACAGCCACGGATAAGCAAATAAAAATAATATCATCTAACCGATTCTGCTGTTAGTTTCACAGCCTACGATCCCACTGCTCGTTTCTAGGTTGCCTATAAAAAAACGGACAGATATGAGTAATAACTGAACACACCACCTTCTTATGGTCCTTCCCGCCTTCATGACATACTGATCGTGGGAGATGCCATCGGCGCACGTGGCTCTGTCTCGTATGGCGATTGCTTGACTCCGAATACGGACGGACTGACGGACAGACAGACATGATGAGTCTATAAGGGTTCCGTTTCATGCCATTTGGCTACCGAACCATAAAAACGGCAAGTAGAGCTTGCCTTACTTTCAATCAAACATTAACCTTCATTTATGAAGTACCTAACATTAGATTAAAAGTAAAATAAAATTCTCCTCATTCCTGCCCCGAGTCATCAAGTCATGGAATGCCCTTCCAATTCATGTGTTTCCTCCTTGTTACAATCCAGGGTTTTTCAGGCGGGGCGTGAAACGGCATCTCAGCAGGCCTTCAAGGTGAGAATGACAGACTCAATAGGTACATAGTTTGTTCTTTTGTGCCTGTCTAGTCAACCTCATAATATGGATCTCACGGCTGCTTACGATCAGGCGGAGTGAGGTCATCTTAATTGTCCTCAATCTAAAAAAAATGGGAACTATGTTAGTTCCCCAAAAATCTTTTTCAAGACTTTTTTGGCGCATTTTTTTTATACTAGAGACGGCAAACGAGCAAGCGGGTCACCTGCTGGTAAGTAATTATCGCTGCCCATAAACATCTGCGAGATCAGAGAGGTCGCTGATGCGTGTGTGATTAAATCAATTTCATGTAGTGAAAACTGATTGAAGCTGAAACGAAGGCCAAAATTACCTCGTACCCTTCATCACACCACCACCGCCTAATCAGTCCTCTTCAAACAGAACCAATAGCAAGCGTCACCAAAGCAAATGACCTATTTCGAGGCACATTAATTGTCATCTACAGTTCGGGAGCACATTGCGCTGTGGCTAGAAATAATTATGTGTGGAATCCAACCAGACACAATGAGGCGCGGGCGAGAAGTGGCGGATGCGACATTAGAACGCTTCGGATTCTCCGGGGGAGAGCCACGCTTTGGCATGGCTGGGCATGAAGCAGCGCCTTTGCTGTGTTGTTACATTGAGTAAGTGAGGGCACCGGAGCTGCGAAGGCTCAATTAGGGGAAAGGGATTTAAACGTTGGTAGCACACTTGTGACTCTACTGGTGTTACAGGTGTGTATAGGCTCGGGCGAGAAGTAGCGGATGCGACATTTGCACGCGCTTCCGATTCTCCGTGGGAGAGCCACGCTTTGGCATGGATGGGCCGGGTAGACTGGAATGGTGCCACAGTCTCAGAGAAGACCGGCGTGGAGCAGTGCCTGTGCTGTGTTACATTTAGTAAGTGAGGTTAACGGAGGATCCATTTGGGAAACGGGGTTAAAAATTGGTAGAGCACTTATGACTCTATTGGTGTTGCAGGTGTCTATTGGAAGTGGCAATCGCTTACCATCAGGTGATCCGTCTACTCGTCTGCCACACACACAAAAAAAATGTCAAGAAATGGTTTGTGCACATTTCCTCATAAGGCATTAACGAAGGGTTACTGCAAAATGTATAGTGTTCTTACAATTTAACGTTTAAAACGTTTAAAAAAAGCTGATCCTATTTGGATTATGCACGTGGATTATGCACGTTCTAATCCCAATGGATAATAATATGGCAATAGATTTATCAAAGCAGCTCAATAACTGCCACCACTTTTTTAAATAAATAAAAATGCGTTTATTGCTTTTCAGAACAACAGGAAGGTACATATTTTTAAGATTTTACAAAAAGCAAAGGGAATCAGTATTAAACACAAAGACTAAACTACCGCATCCAACAAAAGCCTACATCCCCCGCGTGAAAATGTGTGCATATGACGTCACAAATTGTCCTCTATTCAGTTGTGGAATTACAGGCGCCGACGCGTACCGAACTAATTTCGGCGAAAATTGCGAAGCGAAAATTAAGCGAATATTATTCATGGGAACGACGGAGAGCTGGCAATCTCCGCTCGTGGACAGCAATGGTGGATGATACGTTAGGCGTGAATGTGGGGTATGTACTCCTCTGAAAACTGTCATAACATTTTTAAGATATTTCTTGCATATTAGAAACAAGTTTATTAAATTACTAGTGGCCCGCCCTCACTAGCGAAGTGAATCGCTTCGGGACAGTAGTCCCAAATTGAAGCAATAGATGGCGCTGGGTGTCAATTACATCGCGCTAGCGTATCTTATCTTTGTCTTTTGAAATTGGCGTTTTGTATGGGAAGAACTAAATCGAATATTTAAAAAATAAGTAGGTAATATATTTGACTAATAACCAAAGTATGAATCATTGTTTTTTATGCACTTTGGAAGTTCATTGATCCCTTTACAAAAAAAACAGTCGGACAGGAATCAATAAAATCTATGAAGGCGATTTAGACTGCCCTATCAGAGTTGAATTTTTTCCCATGCAAGAAGTTATCCAAATTTCGAAAAAAATGGTAATCTGTCAAGGTCCGGGGAGTACGGAGGATGTCATAGACATTCCAATTGAAGCTCTTCTAATTTGGTAGCCGTTTGTTGGGCAGGGTGTGGTCTAGCGGTGTCGTGAAGCATCAGTGGCGTGGAGCGATAAACAGAAAACAGAGAAAAAACAAATGATGATTACCTAGACACTGTAGAATGTAGAAACACAAATGTTCATCACACAAATGTTTGTCCAGGGTGGGGATCGAACCCACAACCTTAGGCTATGAGGTAGGGTCACTTTCCAAATACGCCATCCAGCCAGATAAATACGCACAATTTCGAAAAATTTTGAAGTTTATGCTTTGATTCAAATCACGATCCCCCGTATGGAAGGCTCCTTCTCTACCACCGCCCAAATAATGGATCTATAAGCAGATGTACAAAATTTAGGTATAGTTTTTTTTTATCTGCCAATTTTCCGAAACACGTCGCGCATCACGTCGATATTTTCGGCAAATTTACGCTCAGTACGTGACGGCTTGACACGTCGTCGTAAAATATCATCCCTGCTCCCTTTAGACCTGGGTTTTATGTTAGTAGTGAATTTTGCTAGATCAGTATCTACCGATAAAGGTTATTAGAATTTTTTGTTGCTATCGGGGCTTCTGAAGGCAGATGAGCAAATCATCTGATGGTATTGGACTACGATCAAGCCTCTGAGTGACTGATTTACCGGAGGAAGTGCTTTCATCATCATCATCAGCCTGTTGCAGTCCACTGCTGGACGTAGGCCTCTCCAAATTCTCGCCACTTTGATCGATCTTCGGCTACTCGCATCCAGCTCCAGCCAGCCCTCTTGCGCAGATCGTCGCCCCATCTAGCCTGAGGCTGTCCTACGCTACGTTTATTAAGACGCGGCGGTCTCCATTCCAGAACTCGTTTACCCCAACGGTTGTCAGTTCTGATGCAGATATGGCCAGCCCACTGCCACTGCAAGAGAGCATTGTATAACCGCGACTCGGTAGGCGTAGTGTTGGACGCCCTGCGACAAAATGGTATGATGACATTAGAAGGCTGGCTGGTGTGGGCTGGATGAGAGTGGCAGAATATCGGGAGCGGTGGCGTGCATTAGTGGAGACTTATGGCCAGCAGTGGAAGAGTGTGGGTTGCAGATCATGATGATGATTGTGTAACATTTTTTTATGTAGTATGAGACACACGAGCAGACGGATCACCTAATGATAAGGGATTGCTGACGCAAATAGACACTGGAAACATAAGTTTAGTGCGTTGTCAAGCTATAGACCCGTTTTCCCCAATGGGGCCTCCGGTACCCTCACTCACTCGGCGAAACACAGCGGAGGCGCTGCTTCACGCCAGTCTTATGTGAGGCTGTGGTGTTACTCCGGTCCAGCCGGCCCATTCATGCCAAAGCGTGGCTCTCCCATTTCTTTAAATCTAGTTTATTATGGTAGTTGCCAATATAAACTATTTGCTTCCTAAAATACATAATATATTGTACAGAATACAAAGGTATTTATTAATTTAAAAAAGCTCACCAATATTTATTGCTCACCAAATTATTAATCATGAAAAGCATTTCATTTTCAATATAAACAGTAAATTAATACCTGGATTTATTTACCATACAAATAATTATCATTTTATCAATGATAATTCCTACATTTTGAATTATTATGTAGCCAGTTTATTAAATTCCACGCGAAATATTAAAACTTATTAGTGCATTCGACTAACCACAGTAGGAAGTGAGATATCCGTAAACCACTTCCTATGGATGCCGACAAAATACATAATATAAGATGGTCGCAACCACAAATTGATGAATTTCATAATTTCACTCAATTATCAAATGAAAGGATTTGAGTAGTAAAATGCATGCATACCTTATGACTTAAAGTATCAGCCTATATACTGTCCCACTGCAGGGCAAAGGCCTCCATCATAGAAATCAAGTTATCACTACTATGATGGCATTAGGCTTAATCACCACGCTTGCCTAATGCGGATTGGTGATCACAAACCCGAGCTATGTTCGAAAAATTCGAAACATACTTTTGCTCGGCCCGGGAATCGAACCCGGGACCCCGAGATCACGGCCCGTTACTTAAACCACTAGACCAACGGGGCGTACCTTATGACTTATATACCTACATGCATTTTACTAACTCGTCGGGGGTTTGATAAATATATTTTTTTAGGTTATTATATTTTTACATAAACCCGTTGGTCTAGTGGTTTAAGTACCGGGCCGTGATCTCGGGGTTCGATCCCGGGTCGAGCAGAAGTATGTTTCGAATTTATCGAACATAGCTCGGGTTTGTGATCACCTATCCGCATTAGGCAAGCGTGGTGATTAAGCCTAATCCCATCATAGTAGTGATAACTTGATTTCTATGATGATGGCCTTTGCGCTGCAATGGGACAGTATATAGGCTGATACTTTACTTTATATTTTTACACTGTGTTTAACAAATTCAAAGCTACAATTCGGGAAACATTTCCGTCTCTTTTTTGCGTCGCATAAGCCCTTCTTTTTGGCGTAAAACGAATAAAGCGGGATGAAAGAGTTGAATCGATGACGTCATTAGCGATCGAATACCCACTCCAATTATATCACCCTGTTTCTTTCGTCTGTCCTATTCATTCGATCTTGGTGATACCTGCAGTGGTGACTGCATTGAGTATGATTATTCTTCGAATAATGAGATTCTTTTGTTATGGATTATTGAAATATATTGAGGATTGTAACATCCATTGTAGCAACGTAGGATAGGATCTAAACTATTGTAAAGATTGTCTTTATCTAAATTTTAATATATTGTACAGATTGCGTAGTTAAATTATGAGGTTTAAACCAACCCATTTCATAAGGGACCAAATTGTAGGTAACATATATACGTGGGGCAAAACGACTAACTATCCGAGATTTTCGGTTTTTCTTTTCAGTTACTTACCATCAAGTAATTTATTTATTTATTTTTTATTTATTTATTTATTTGAATTCAAAAACACGGCAATTGCCAATTACATTAGTTGAATTAGAGTAACTTAAATTAATAAAATAGAAATAATAAACTACAGTAATATGCCTGCTCATCTTCCACCTTTCTTTCTTTTATGCTACAAGTGGCAGATGAGCAAACACCTGATGGTAAGCGATTGCCGCCGCCCATAGACACTTGCAACATCAGTAGTCATAAATGCGCTGCCAGACTTTAACCCCCTTTCCCCCAATTAGGCCTCCACCCTCACTCACTCAACTATATACAGCGGACAAGGAATCACTCCGGGCGAGCAGATCCATTCATGCCGAAGCGTGGCTCTCCCACGGTTATCACTTTTTGATTATCTCACCATTTTATACAACTTAAAACAGTAAACTTTCGTCAGACTATTAAAAGCCCTTAACCACAAAACACCAACTTATTCCGGAACTGAAAATAGGTTGTCAGCTCGCAACTTGTAAGTGTTGTGGAGTTGCAACCGCGGAACTGGTAAGAAGTCGAACAATAACTTAATGTAACAAACTAGTTACTAGTTGCAACCGCAGAAAGTTCCGCATGCGAAGCGTTTCAAGATGTGCGAGATATGTAATTAGTGCAAAGGTTGCTCTGATAGAGTAATGGGTATGAGACTTTACAGCCGACTACGTATAGCAAACTAGCGGCCGCCCGCAACTTCATCCGCGTGGAAAAGTAACTTTTTACCCCCCTTTTAACCCCTTACAACCCCCTTTTCGCACTAAACAGTAGCCTATGTTCTTTCTCAGGGTCTAGATCATCTGTATACCAAATTTCATTTAAATCCGTTCAGTAGTATTGGCGTGAAAGAGTAACAGACAGACAGACAGACAGAGTTACTTTCGCATTTATAATATTAGTTAGGAATCATCGCTTGTCTAGAGTATTAAATTTAAATAAATAAACTCACCACGCTTACCGAGTCGCGGTCTCCACTCAAGGACTTTACGGCTCCAACGGTTGTCAGTTCTGCAGCTAACACCGTGTTCGACGCCCTGCGACAAGATGGGATGATGACATTCGAAGGCTGGCAGGTGTGGGCTGGATGAGAGTGGCCGAAAATAGGGAGCAGTTGCGTGCATTAGGGGAGACCTATGTCCAGCAGTGGACGAGTGTGAGTTGCTGATGATGAAATAAATTCATACAACATCTCATATATCGACCTGACTCCGTACTTAGTAGCTTAAGCATTTGTGCTAGAGATATTAGACAACAGAGGGAGCACAAATACTTAAATACATTCATTACACCCAGACACTGAACAAACACCTTAGATTAAATCAAGGATTCAATGTAAGACAAATACAAGTGTTCATCACACAACTGTGTCCTGGGTGGGGATTGAACCCACGATCTTGAGTCAGGGTCACTACCAAGTGCACCATCCTATAATTATAAAACTTTGGATAATTTTTTGGCCTAAGATTTACACGTGATTATGACCTATTTTATAAGCACTTTAATACGTCAAAGGCTAATATAAAGGCTAATTATGTAGTTGTTGTTCTTTACTTCGTAAGAAGACTGCAGAAAAGCTGCTGCTGCCCTTTAAAGGGCTTTTGGGTCTTACGACGTTAAACTGCAACTACCCAATGCGCAGTCAGTCAAGGTAGTCAATCATAGCTACTACGATGATGTGTTAAGTATAATAATCATGTTCAAAATCATCATCACTTCCAGTTTGAGAAACTGTCATCTTCAAAACTTGAAGGTCATTAGTCAATCGCAACATGGAATCCATAAATTACGCCCCAACTTTAGAATGAGAAAATTGGACAAAGTCCACCAACAATCTAATTGACTTGACAGACCAATCACTCACTGCCAAGAAACGAGTCATCTAGATCTACAGATTTATGGGCCTTAAACGAATCTCCCCCGTATAACTTTTATTTGTCTATAATGCACATACATAATAATATGTTCGCTTTGTTTGTGTTGTCGAATTGTGTTCGTTCTGTTTTAGCCGTTTAGAATAAAATCCATCGATAAATTATCGATGACTCTTCACACAGGTCAATCTTCCAAAATATAACGTGTCTCTTTAATCACTTGACATTAAAAGTATAAAAAGACACATTAGTAGCCAAAATAAAAAAATATGGGTCTTCATAGCGGAAATGGTTCTTACATTCTCCTTGCATAACTCCAGTGTTTTGAGAAGGTCATAATTTGCCACACCGCGACTTTCAAAATATCAAATAGGTACACTTTATTGCAATCATCTTCTATCATAAGGATTACTAAACATGCTGACCTGTAGCACTACCATGAGTTTGAAAAACTATCCTCGCTATCGAAAACTATCGCTTTGTGTCTCATTGTGATGCATTTGAAAGAGACAGAGCAATAGTTTACGTTATGTCAGTTTTCGATGTAAACTCATGGTAGCGCTACTGATATTCAAAGAGTATTTTATTATGACAGACTAAAACGTTTTGACCTGTGTGACTTTGCTTTCGACCTCTTGTTGTGATCTAAAAATGTTTGCAATAAAATTAACTTTAAATAGTTAATCTGCCATAGCGGGCAGACCGTCCGGTCCCGGAAAGCCGACAAGTAATTTGTACACATCAGAGCAGCAAGAATGGGACGAGTCGACACGGGCGTGTTAATTAGGCCAGCCATGTTGGCTTCGGTTGAGTCTTGCGTCTGAGGCGGCTGCCTTAATTAATACACGTTGGCATTTTTATCTTCGGCCAAAGTTTACCATGTTAAGCTCCTGTTACGATAGCTCCGCTACGCTACGCTACTGTTTAAGACATAATAATGAGGTCTGTGTGTGTGTGTATGTCTAAAAGATTAATAAAGGGGGAGTGTTCTTAGCTATGTTGGATAAAAATCGATTCAAGATGGCCGCCGCCATAATGATTTGAAAAAAAATGAAAAATGCTTTATTGCTTTCCGAGTTACATACTTAGACTAGCAAAGAATTAGGAACATACATATATTTTGAAATTAATATCAAATTATTGTCTAGTACAATTGTTGAAGTAGGCAGGGGATCCCAAACTAGCCGCAGCTTGTATTTGTATTGTATGTTTTAACACAACTCCCACAATATGAGTAGGTATTATAAATAAAAGGGCTTGAGTAGCAGAATATTTATTGTTACAAATTTCAAATCCAAGATGGCTGCCGTCAGATAATGAGTGTCGGGGATTTTTTAAATGTACAATTTATACATATAACTCCTTCCTTGTTCGTGTTCTTCCATCAAACAATAAAACTACAGCCTGTAATTTGTACACATAATCCGAGCAAGAGAGGGAGTTGCCCGAACATGGCAGAATTAATTACGGCCATGTTTCCGCCCAGGATCAAAGATTTATCTGTCTACGTGGCTATTTATCTCTTACACCATAGATAAATGGTGGGCTTGAGACACTTCGCGTTTTTCCGCCTCTAAAAAGCATATTACTTGTGATTTTTTCTCGCCTGTTCGATTTATTTTTATGCAATGACCGTGGTAATAAGCGTGCGGCTCCCCTGATTGTAAGTCGCTATGAAACCATCACTGCAGGTTCCTTATAGATGAGTGTAACTTTGAATTAAAAAAAAATAAGTACCTACCAGCCTATACCTACTATTTTTTTTTATATACTGGCCCACTGCAGGGCGAAGACCTCCATAATAGAAATCATGTCACTACTATGATGAGATTTGGCTTAATCTCCACGGTGTTGTCTAATGCGGATGGTGATCTGATCAGAAACCCGATCAAACGAAAAATTCGAAACATGCTTTTGCTCGACCCAGGAAGCGAACCCAAAACCCCGAGATCACGGTCCGGACCTTCCGACCGAACGACCGACTGACTTAAACTACTAGACCAACGGGGCGTTTGAATTAAGTTTATCAAAAAATTAGGTAATGTTTAGTAAAACATGCTCACTTAAAGATTGAAGGTAGTCTCCAGGGCCTTATGTCTTTTTCCACTCTATATATCCGCAAGTGGCTAGTAGTAATACATATTGTTCGAGAAACAAGCAACAAACTACTCGGCAAAGATAGCGCTATCATAAAACATCTCCCTCAAACAGGACTACAATTCAACTATGTAGTTGAAACCGTTGGATTCCCAGCCATATTTCACTGAAGCGTATAATTTCTAAGCGGAGTATTATTTCGTTCCGTCGCTTATCCTGCGTCCTTTGCGCTACTGCAGAGTAAGCGCGTAAGCGGGAGCGGAGGTAAGTTATCTCAGCCTGTTACAGCCCACTACTGGACAAAGGCGTCTCATAATGTTCGCCACTCAGATCAATTCTTCGCTACTCGCATCCAGCCTGGGGCGGAAAGGTCCTTAAGTGGAGGCCGCGTACAGGAGGTCGCAGCCGTGGACCTGACGGTGAACCGACGATCTAGTGAGGGTCACGGGAGTTCCTTGGATGCGAGTAGCAGATGACCGATCTGTGTGGAGAACATTGGGGGAGGCCTATGTCCAGCAGAGCAATGATGATGGCATTCAGCCATCTTGCGCAGATCGTCAATCCATCTGGCTTGATGGTAACCCACAATACGTTTACCCAGATGTGTTCTCCACTCTAGAACTCGTGTATCCGAGTAGATGTTTTGCCGGTCATAGATAACTGCCATCACTTTTTTCAGTTTAAACACAAAGACTAAACTACCGCATCCAACAGAAGCCTACATCCCCCGCGTGAAAATGTGTGCATATGACGTCACAAATTGTCCTCTATTCAGTTGTGGAATTACAGGCGCCGACGCGTACCGAACTAATTTCGGCGAAAATTGCGAAGCGAAAATTAAGCGAATATTATTCATGGGAACGACGGAGAGCTGGCAATCTCCGCTCGTGGACAGCGATGGTGGATGATACGTTAGGCGTGAATGTGGGGTATGTACTCCTCTGAAAACTGTCATAACATTTTTAAGATAGTTCTTGCATATTAGAAACAAGTTTATTAAATTACTAGTGGCCCGCCCTCACTTTGCTTCGGGACAGTAGTCCCAAATTTAAGCAATAGATGGCGCTGGGTGTCAATTACATCGCGCTAGCGTATCTTATCTTTGTCTTTTGAAATTGGCGTTTTGTATGGGAAGAACTAATCGAATATTTAAAAAATAAGTAGGTAAGTATATTTGACTAATAACCAAAGTATGAATCATTGTTTTTTATGCACTTTGGAAGTTCATTGATCCCTTTATTAAAAAACAGTCGGACCGGAATCAATAAAATCTGTGAAGACGATTTAGACTGCCCCATCAGGGTTGAATTTTTTCCCTTGCAAGAAGATATTATCCAAATTTCGAAATAAATGTTACCTAATCTGTTGGAGCAAGGTCCGGGGAGTACGGAGGATATCTCAGACATTCCAATTGAAGGTCTTCTAATTTGATAGCCGTTTATTGCGCAGTGTGTGGTCTAGCGGTGTCGTGAAGCATCAGTGGCATGGAGCGATAAACAGAAAACAGAGAAAAACAAATGTTGATTATCTAGACACTGTAGAATGTAGAAACACAAGTGTTCATCACACAAATGTTTGTCCAGGGTGGGGATCGAATCCACGACCTTTGGCGTATGAAGTAGGGTCACTTTCCAAATGCGCCATCCAGCCAGATAAATACGTACCATTTCGAAAAATTTAGAGATTTATGCTTTGATGCAACCACGATCGCCTTCTTTACCATCGCTCAAAAATGTGTCTATAAGCAGATGTACAAAATTTAGGTATAGTTTTTTTTATCTGCCAATTTTCCGAAACACGTCGCGCATCACGTCGATATTTTCGGCAAATTTACGCTCAGTACGTGACGGCTTGACACGTCGTCGTAAAATATCATCCCTGCTCCCTTTAGACCTGGGTTTTATGTTAGTAGTGAATTTTGCTAGATCAGTATCTACCGATAAAGGTTATTAGATTTTTGTTGCTATCGGGGCTTCTGATGGCAGGTGAGCTGGTGAATCATGGTATAGTTGGACTACGCCTCTCCAAATCTCGCAACTTTGATCGGTCTTCGGCTACTCGCATCCAGTTCCAGCCAGCCTCTTGCGCAGGTCGTCACCCCATATGGCCTAAGGCTGTCCTACGCTACGTTTATTAAGACGCGGCGGTCTCCACTCCAGAACTCGTTTACCCCAACGGTTGTCAGTTCTGATGCAGATATGGCCAGCCCACTGCCACTGCAAGAGAGCATTGTACCTATAACCGCGACTCGATAGGCGTAGTGTTGGACGCCCTGCGACAAAATGGTATGATGACATTAGATAGAAGGCTGGCTGGTGTGGGCTGGATGAGAGTGGCCGAATATCGGGAGCGGTGGCGTGCATTAGTGGAGACTTATGGCCAGCAGTGGAAGAGTGTGGTTTGCAGATCATGATGATGATTGTGTAACATTTTTTTATGTAGTATGAGACACACGAGCAGACGGATCACCTAATGATAAGGGATTGCTGACGCAAATAGACACTGGAAACATAAGTTTAGTGCGTTGTCAAGCTATAGACCCGTTTTCCCCAATGGGGCCTCCGGTACCCTCACTCACTCGGCGAAACACAGCGAAGGCGCTGCTTCACGCCAGTCTTATGTGAGGCTGTGGTATTACTCCGGTCCAGCCGGCCCATTCATGCCGAAGCGTGGCTCTCCCACTTATTTAAATCTAGTTTATCATGGTAGTTGCCAATATAAACTATTTGCTTCCTAAAATACATAATATTATTGTACAGAATACAAAGGTATTTATTAGTTTTAAAAAAGCTCACCAATATTTATTGCTAACCAAAGTATTAATCATGAATAGCATTTCATTTTCAATATAAACAGTAAATGAATACCTGGATTTATTTACCATACAAATAATTATCATTTTATCAATGATAATTCCTACATGATAAATTATTATGTAGCCGGTTTATTAAATTCCACGCGAAATATTAAAACTTATTAGTGCATTCGACTAACCACAGTAGGAAGTGAGATATCCGTAAGCCACTCCCTATGGATGCCGACAAAATACATAATATAAGATGGTCGCAACCACAAATTGATGAATTTCATAATTTCACTCAATTATCAAATGAAAGGATTTGAGTAGTAAAATGCATGCATACCTTATGACTTAAAGTATCAGCCTATATACTGTCCCACTGCAGGGCAGAGGCCTCCATCATAGAAATCAAGTTATCACTACTATGATGGGATTAGGCTTAATCACCACGCTTGCCTAATGCGGATTGGTGATCACAAACCCGAGCTATGTTCGAAAAATTCGAAACATACTTTTGCTCGGCCCGGGAATCGAACCCGGGACCCCGAGATCAAGGCTCGTTACTTAAACCACTAGATCAACGGGGCGTACCTTATGACTTATATACCTACATGCATTTTACTAACTCGTCGGGGGTTTGATAAATATATTTTTTTAGGTTATTATATTTTTACATAAACACGTTGGTCTAGTGGTTTAAGTACCGGGCCGTGATCTCGGGTTCGCTCCCCGGGTCGAGCAGAAGTATGTTTCGAATTTTTCGAACACAGCTCGGGTTTGTGATCACCAATCCGCATTAGGCAAGCGTGGTGATTAAGCCTTATCCCATCATGGTAGTGATAACTTGATTTCTATGATAATGGCCTTTCCCCTGCAGTGGGATAATATAGGCTGATACTTTACTTTATATTTTTACACTGTGTTTAACAAATTCAAAGCTACAATTCGGGAAACATTTCCGTCTCTTTTTTGCGTCGCATAAGCCCTTCTTTTTGCCGTAAAACGAATAAAGCGGGATGAAAGAGTTGAATCGATGACGTCATTAGCGATCGAATACCCACTCCAATTATATCACCCTGTTTCTTTCGTCTGTCCTATTCATTCGATCTTGGTGATACCTGCAGTGGTGACTGCATTGAGTATGATTATTCTTCGAATAATGAGATTCTTTTGTTATGGAATATTGAAATATATTGAGGATTGTAACATCCATTGTAGCAACGTAGGATAGGATCTAAACTATTGTAAAGATTGTCTTTATCTAAACTTCAATATATTGTAAAGATTACGTTATTAAATATGAGGTTTAAACCAACCCATTTCATAAGGATATTGATCGATTCGTCCCGTGGGGACCGAATTGTAGGTACATATATACGTGGGGCATAACGACTAACTATCCGAGATTTTCGGTTTTTCCTTTCAGTTACTTACCATCAAGTAATATGCCTGCTCATCTTCCACCTTTCTTTCTTTTATGCTACAAGTGGCAGATGAGCAAACACCTGATGGTAAGCGATTGCCGCCGCCCATAGACACTTGCAACATCAGTAGTCATAAATGCGCTGCCAGACTTTAACCCCCTTTCCCCCAATTAGGCCTCCACCCTCACTCACTCAACTATATACAGCGGACAAGGAATCACTCCGGGCGAGCAGATCCATTCATGCCGAAGCGTGGGTCTCCCACGGTTATTACTTTTTGATTATCTCACCATTTTATACAACTTAAAACAGTAAACTTTCGTCGGCAGACTATTAAAAGCCCTTAACCACAAAACACCAACTTATTCCGGAACTGAAAATAGGTTGTCAGCTCGCAACTTGTAAGTGTTGTGGAGTTGCAACCGCGGAACTGGTAAGAAGTCGAACAATAACTTAATGTAACAAACTAGTTACTAGTTGCAACCGCAGAAAGTTCCGCATGCGAAGCGTTTCAAGATGCGAGTTATGTAATTAGTGCAAAGGTTGCTCTGATAGAGTAATGGGTATGAGACTTTACAGCCGACAACGTATAGCAAATATCGCATGTCTAGATTATTAAATTAAAATAAATAAATTCACTACGCTTACGGAGTCGCGGTCTCCACTCAAGGACTTTACGGCTCCAACGGTGGTCAGTTCTGCAGCTAACAACGTGTTAGACGCCCTTCAACAAGATGGGATGATGACATTCGAAGGCTGGCTGGTGTGGGCTGGATGAGAGTGGCCGAAAATCGGGAGCAGTGGCGTGCAATAGGGGAGACCTATTTCCAGCAGTGAACGAGTGTGGGTTGCTGATGATGAAATAAATTCATACAACATCTCATATATCGACCTGACTCCGTACTAAGTAGCTTAAGCATTTGTGCTAGAGATATCAGACAACAGAGAGACTATCGTTGGAACTGTCATCTTCAAACCTTGAAAGTCATTAGTCAATCGCAACGAATCCATAAATTACGCCCCAACTTTAGAATGAGAAAATTGGACAAAGTCCACCAACAATCTTATTGACTTGACAGACCAATCACTCACTGTCAAGAAGCAAGTCATCTAGATCTAAAGATTATGGGACTTCAGAGTAGAAATGGTTTCCGTTCCTGTTTAGGTTCCCAGTGACTAAGTCAGCAATAATGATTTGTTTATGGATTCCCATGAGAGCTGGGTAACCATGGTAGAGTCAGTTCGGATCAAAACATTGGACCCGCTAGTCTTAAGTTAGGTTAACCGATAAAATCTCGGAAAATATAGAAAATTAAGTTCATTTATTATTTTGTAAATTCTTTCAAAAAACCATTCGAACGCTCCCGAAAGTTTTAACTATCTTCTGTACTATTTATAAAGACATAAACATTCCTCGATTGCGCAGGTAAACGCTTTTCGGTCTCTTTTGTGATGCGTACTGCCAAGGAGTGGAACACCCTTCCCGCGTTTGTTTTCCCCAATGAGTCAAAAAGTTTAAAGCTAGAAAGAGTGAATAGGCTTCTTCTGGGTAAGCCTGCTCCATCGTAGGTTTCTTCTCTACTCTAGGGTTCGGAAACCCATTTAGACCAATATAATATATACCATTTCAATAGTTTCTGACTGTTTACCTCATAGGTTACTCATTAGGTTGTTGTGATCTAAAAATGTTTGCAATAAAATTAACTTTATGCTGTATACACCCACATCCTTCCAATTCAATAGTTAATCTGCCATAGCGGGCAGACCGTCCGGTCCCGGAAAGCCGACAAGTAATTTGTACACATCAGAGCAGCAAGAATGGGACGAGTCGACACGGGCGTGTTAATTAGGCCAGCCATGTTGGCTTCGGTTGAGTCTTGCGTCTGAGGCGGCTGCCTTAATTAATACACGTTGGCTTTTTTATCTTCGGCCAAAGTTTAATATGTTAAGCTACGCTATGCTCCTGTTACGATAGCTCCGCTACGCTACGCTACTGTTTAAGACATAATAATGAGGTCTGTGTGTGTGTGTATGTCTAAAAGATGAATAACGGGGGAGTGTTCTTAGCTATGTTGGATAAAAATCGATTAAAAATGGCCGCCGTCACAAAGATTTGCATTGCATGTTTTTACTCAACTCCCACAATATGGATAGATATCAATACATATACTAAAAATGTAAAAAAAGCTGTGTCTGTCCATGAAGATATTTATCTCAAAATAACTTAGGACGACTAAAAAACAGTAACAGAACATGAATCAATGATTTTAAAATTTTTGTCTGTCTGTTTGTCTGGTTGTCTGTTTGTCTGTTTGTTCGCGCTAATCTCGGAAACTACTGAACCGATTCGAATGAAACTTTTTTTATTGTGTAGCTGTAACATCAGGGCAACTTATAGGATATATTTTATTTTGAAGACCAGGCTCTGATGTAGAACCACAACAGCCCAGCTAAACTATAAGAGGTAGGTCAATGACACCCTTAACAAAGTTGTTCAGATTGATGAGCATTTTATGATGTCATGAAAAAATCAAAGATCATGGAACAAGGGTGAAGAAACTCTAAGAGCCAGCTACACCATAACAATATGGAATGAAATGGAATGCAAAATTGTCAAATGTGATGAGCATTTTTGGATTGAGATCCGATAAGGAAGGATATTTCGAACTTAAAGGGGGTTCCAAGTTAGGTGATGGGACTACGTGATTCCTTGGCCCAATCTACTATTTAAATAATCATCTTTAAGTCAAGAGTCATAAAGTTCACGCAAACGAAGTTGCGGGCGGCCACTAGTAATAAATAAAAGGGCTTGAGTAGCAGAATATATTTATTGTTACAAATTTCAAATCCAAGATGGCTGCCGTCAGATAATGAGTGTCGGGGGTTTTTTAAATGTACAATTTATACATATATAACTCCTTCCTTGTTCGTGTTCTTCCATCAAACAATAAAACTACAGCCTGTAATTTGTACACATAATCCGGGCAAGAGAGGGAGTTGCCCGAACATGGCAGAATTAATTACGGCCATGTTTCCGCCCAGGATCAAAGATTTATCTGTCTACGTGGCTATTTATCTCTTACACCATAGATAAATGGTGGGCTTGAGACACTTCGCGTTTTTCCGCCTCTAAAAAGCATATTACTTGTGATTTTTTCTCGCCTGATATTTTTTTTTATACAACGAACGTGGTAAATAAGCGTGCGGCTCTTCTGATTGTAGATCGCTATGGAACCATCACTGCAGGTTCCTTATAGAAGAGTGTAGCTTTGAATTTAAAAAAAAAATAAGCATTTGCCTATATACTGTCCCACTGCAGGGCAAAGACCTCTATCATAGAAATCATGTTATCACGACTATAATGGGATTAGACTTAATCACCATGGTTATCTAATGCGGATGGTGATCTGATCAGAAACCCGATCTAACGAAAAATTCAAAACATGATTTTGTTCGACCCAGGAATCGAATCTGAGACCGCAAGATCACTGCCCGATACTTAAACCAATAGACCAACGGGGCGTTTGAATTTAGTTTATCAAAAAATTAGGTAATGTTTAGTAAAACAGGCTCACTTAAAGATCGAAGGTAGTCTCCAGGGCCTTATGTCTCTTTCCACTCTGTATATCCGCAGGTGGCTAGTAGTAATACATATTGTTCGAGAAACAAGCAACAAACTACTCAGCAAAGATAGCGCTATCATAAAACATCTCCCTCAAACAAGACTACAATTCAACTATGTAGTTGAAACCGTTGGATTCCCAGCCATATTTCACTGAAGCGTATAATTTCTAAGCGGAGTATTATTTCGTTCCGTCGCTTATCCTGCGTCCTTTGCGCTATTGCAGGGTAAGTGTGAAGGCGGGAGCGAAGGTAAGTTATCTCTGCTTGTAACAGCCCACTACTGGACAAAGGCGTCTCCTAATCCGCCACTCCGATCGATTCTTCGCTACTCGCATCCAGCCAGACCAGACGGCCGTTAGGGCGGAATGGTCCTTAAGTGGAGGCCGCGTACAGGAGGTCGCAGCCGTGGACCTGACGGTGAACCGACGATCTAGTGAGGGTCACGGGAGTTCCTTGGATGCGAGTAGAAGATGACCGATCTGTGTGGAGAACATTGGGGGAGGCCTATGTCCAGCAGAGCATGATGATGGCATTCAGCCATCTTGCGCAGATCGTCAATCCATCTGGCTTGATGGTAACCCACAATACGTTTACCCAGATGTGTTCTCCACTCTAGAACTCGTGTATCCGAGTAGATATTATTTTCGGTGACTAATATGGCTAGTCCAGCTTGCTAATCCTGTGACTCCTGTGAGCTATGCTGCCGTCCTTAGCATAGTTGCAGTAAGTCGGCATTTTGACAAAACTGAGTTACATATACAGCCGTGATCACGATAACGAGATCTACATTTTCGTCTAATCCATTTGTTTGTATCGTTTTTCAATCCAAATTTAGCATTTAGAAATTTGCAGTAAGTCAGGCATTTTTGTTACTTTACTTAGCATAATTACAGTGGGTACACTTACTGCAAACTTTTTATTCAGAGTCACTTAGCAAAACTACAGTAAGATATATATACTGTTTTCTTTCTTAGTAAGCTAATATATTTACTATATTAGTGGTCTAGTCTTAAAAACAGTATGATGCGTTACTGTACTTATGCTTAGTAGATCTCATAATCATTACCTTCAAGTTACATAACATAAAGACAGTAAGATGACGTGATACTGCATGTATGCTAAGTAATGATTGAAATGTAGGATCCAAATTATACTTACCATAAAGCAGTATCATGTGATACTGCGTTTATGGCAGTATCAGTATTGAAATCTAACTTAAGTTCGAGTTCACCGTCAAAAGAAATGATATCTATACTCTGATTCATAATCATGTAAAGTAAACTGACAGATGAAAATGACAAGTTTCTATGCATTTTGACATTTTGCATGTGTTCCGATTCAGTTCCGATCACAGAGTACATTGTATTATGTTCCGATCTTCGGCCACTCTCATCCAGCCTTCGAATGTTATCATCCCATCTTGTCGCAGGGCGTCCAACACTACGTTTACCGAGTCGCGGTCACCACTCAAGGACTTTATGGCTCTAACGGTTGTCATTTCTTCGGCTAATGTGACCAGCCCACTGCCACTTCAGTTTGCAATTAGCAAAGTGAGCGGGAGGTGGGCTATGTCGGTGACTCTGGTTCTCTGTGGGATTACATCATTTCTGATGCGGTCCTTTAGAGATACTCCGAGCATAGCCCTTTCCATAGCTCTTTCAGCGACTTTGAACCGGTGGATTAGTCCAGCCGTGGGTGTCCACGTCTCGGCACCGTAAATCATGACCGGGAGGACGCACTGGTCGAAGACTTTCGACTTAAGACTTTGAGGGATGGGTGACGGGAAGACTTGGCGAAGCCTACCAAATGCTGCCCAGACTAACTAAATTCTTCTGTTGGGTTCTCTCTCGAAGTTGTTTTGCCTAATTGGAGCGTTTGTTCTAGATAGACATATTCCCTGAACAACTTTGAGAGGTACTCCATTAACAGCGACCGGTCTCAGATGAAACGAGCTCGTTGAACATGACCTTGGTTTTATCCAAGTTCATCCGAAGACTGATGTGTTTGGAAGATTCAGCCAGGCTGCTCACCATCTCATGTAGGTCATGTAAGGTTTCCGCCAAGATGACGATGTCGTCTGCGAATCGTAGGAGTGATATGTACTCGCCATTAATATTGATTCCGCGCTCTTTTCAGTTTAGCGTTTCGAACATGTCCTGCAGCGCAGCGGAGATAGGTTTCGGAGATATAACATCTCCTTGTCTCACAGCACCTCGCAGCAGGACAGGCTCAGTTTGCTCATTTTGGAATTTTTCATTTACGAATTATTTAAACATCTAAAAATGGCATCCAACCGTTTAATATAATTCGTGAAAGAGAAATTAAATTTTTACTACTATTCAATAAAATACTCTAATAAATAGTTAAAATTTATAAGGTTACTAAGCATAAAAACAGTAAAAACACACTTACTGTGTTTATGCTAAGTGATCTCTAGTCGAGATTTTAAGTGATACTTAGTATAACAACAATAGTGAATTTATTTTATGTTTAAATTAACGGACATTACTTTTTTATACAGTAATACATAGGTGCTAACGCCCTCTTTCATTTAAAGTTACAATCACTGTGATCTGATAATAAACTAAGGAGTCATGGAAGATTTTCGCACCAAAACTTTAACCGCGTTTTTCTCGAAACCGTCGAGAGCGTACTTACTGCAACTATGCTAAGGACGGCAGTATGTGATGACTTTGGTTTTCTTTTGTAATCATCTACTTAGCATAAGATTCCACTGCATTAGGGTATATGGTTTGCTTGGACCTTGACTCAGGAGAAATACTGTCATCTGACCTTTGCAACCTTTACATACAGAGGATCCAGACCAACTGAATCATAGTTACACGCATCAGAAACTTTTCTGCAGGTTTTTTCACCATGCTTTCTCTTACTGTCATACATTTTTATACAGAGTAGCTCTAACCGTAACCAAAACTTCTGAGGTGTTGGACACATCGGAAACCCTACACCTGGGACTGGACTAACGCTTAATTGCGCTTTCCGCTTTACCCATATTTGGCGTAATGCAATCCCCCCCATGGGGTAAAGTCCCAGATGCGGCAAGCTACCAACCATGCAAGAACCAATTCATGTACAAAGACATTTGGTAGTCTCTCTTCCAGCACCTTTCTACGTGCTGTACCACCTATCAGGAACCATGTGTCCCACCAGCAACAACATAAACCATTGGCATAAAGATGGAGTCTCCACCGCTCCCGCCAGCACTATGGAGAAGCCCGAACATGACAAGCGCAGACTAATGTCTTCAGTGTGAATGCTTTTATTTAGCACCTGAAAGGATAAGGTTGCAAAGATGTTTAATTTTGACATTTGCTGGATACATTTTTCAAGTGTAAGAGATTTTACAGACGAGCGACGTCGAGTAGAAGGGGTTCCGCATAACACCTAACGCGATATATTAAGTCAAACTCATCAGCTAGCGTTGAACACTGCTGCAAAATACCACAACGAAACAGGATCTGCCGTTACCAACCAACTCGCACTGGGCGTGGTGAGTATAGGCCCAGTTGCGGTCAAAGCTGTGGCATCTGAACCAGGAGTGCGCTTGGGCCATGATCCAGGATTCGGGAAGACTGATGATCAGAGTGAAACCTTCACAGCTCTTAAACAGGGGAACCAGATAAACTGGGTCATGATGACACTTTCAGAATCAATTATTTCAACTGTGGGAGAGCCACGCTTCGGCATGTGGCAGTGATACCACTGCCTCACAGAAAACCGGCGTGAAGCAGCCCCAGTGCTATGTTTCGCCGAGTGAGTGAGGGTACCGGAGGCCCACCCGGGGGGGAAGGGGATAAAAGGTTGGCGGCGCACTTGTAACTCCACTGGTATTGCAGGTGTCCATGGGCGGCGGCAATTGCTTACCATCAAGTGATCCGCCTGCTCGTCTGCTACTCATCACATAAAAAAACCATTGAGGAATTTACAATTTCTAGATACTACCACGTCATTTCCTCACGACCTTTTCCTTGAGTCATGGTCAGGTCTTATGTGGTTATCAAAGGCGTTCAGTCATGGGCGACTGTCGGAAATTCTCGCACTTGTCGCTCGTCTGGATGCTTACTATGTGTCGACAAGGTTGAAGTACGAACAACATTTCTAAATTCCATTCCTACAAAACAGACTTGCTTTTAGGTTTGTTGTTTTAGGCGCACTTGTAACTCTACTGGTGTTGCAGTTGTCTATGGGCGGCGGCAATTGCTTGCCGTTAAAAAAAAAAGAAAAGAAAAACATTTATTTGGGCACACATAATTACATGAGGTTAGGTGATCCGTCTTCTCGTTCTGACACCTCTCACTTAAAATAAATAAAAAAACTTAAGGTGTTTTAAATCTTGTAGATTTGTATGTAATGATTATTCCAATATCACTTTGTGGCACATCACTGAATAAAAAAAAACACAAGTTTGATGATTTGGTAAGAAACTCCACTAAACACTTATTTCAAATCCATGAATTGAATCTGCTCACAGAACTTTGAGTTCTGGCAGACTCAACAAAATATACATTTTAGTCCCCAAGAGCTGTAGCTGATACAGATTCTACCAAGCCGAACCACAGCTTGAATAATACTTGTCAAGACTGACAATGCAATGTGCAACGAAATCGGATCAGGGGGGTGTCGGAGAATAGGCTCAAACGCGAATGCAATTTAGCTTATATTTGAATGCTGCTGTTATGTGAGTTGCATACCTTCGAAATGTCACGTGGATTTTGTTTTGATTTTTAATATCGGCAGTTGTGCCCCTCTGAGTTGCAATTTTCTATCGCAGATAGCGATTATTCTGTGTCGCATCTCCATCACGCATTGCAAATTTAGTATCTTAATTCGACTGGGCTACGAATTTAAACTGACCATAAGTCCCTTTTTTTTAACGGGACCGTACCATATTTCATTTGTGTTAATATGCTATGGATCCTGAATCTGAAATAAAGAATATACCTATTATTATTATAATTATTATATTTCGGTCACCTAGCGCGTGGCCCTAAAGCGAGAGGCAGGATTGCCCGCTTTGTAAGGGGTGGATAATATGATGACGAAAGACAAGGACGAATGGAAGAAGAAAACATAGGTACTGCGCCGACCCCAGATAACCTGGGAACAGGGCAAGGCGATGATAAATATCCTCGTTTAGTCAGGTTTATATCAAGTATTCATTGTTACATTTTCACCTGTCCGAGTACTTCCGAGTACAACCAGAGAGGAAATATAATCCTCTGTGGTATTGCATCAGGCGTCACAAATTTGCTAACTTTCTCCCCAAAATTGCGTCAAGCGTCAAGCGTCACTCACACGGCCGTTTGCACATACGCTGCCTCTGACGTTGACATGGATTGGATATTCCAGATATGACCTAAATTCATAACTCTGAAACACAATCTGAAGCCCGTACTAAATAACCAAAATGCGGTTTGACCTTCATTTGACCCCTAATACGTTGAAAGATATTCAAAAGACTTTGTAGCTACATGCATTACGTGATAGATTAATGTCACTGACCCCAATTTGATCGGATCAAGTAACAGATGGCGTTAGTTGTACTATATTAGCTGTAGTATCATTCCTAACTACTAGCGCCATCGGTAGACAACTTAACGGTACGGTACACTTGACGTTAATTTTCAGGCATTTTAAGCTGGGACAATTACCTCTCTTGATTTTGTTTTACCGTCAAGTGCCAAGCGTCACTCACACAGCCAGTTTGCACATACGCTGCCAGTGACGTTGACACGGATTGGATATCCCAGATATGACCTAAATTCCTGACTCTGAAGCCCGTAATAAATAACCAAAATGGCCGCAATGAAACGATAGCGCCAAAACAATTATGGTGCTCAAAACGGCGCAAGTGATTTTTTTTACTAACAGTATTTGTTTTCTCCATTTTTTTTTATGTTGCCATGATTTTGCTGTTTTGTTTTTGATGAATTTTATATTTTAATTGTTGTATTTCTATTTTAATACGACTGCCAAAAAATACTTTTTAAAAAATGCAACGTCAATAAAACACCGAGGCTAGCGACTGACTGATTTATTAAGTAAACACGTTTACCCTACGTACAAATGATTGAGATAGATATGTACCCGACACTTTTCCCCCCTTTTTAAAGAAACAACACAAAAAAAAACTTAACCAAACTTATATCTAGGTACTTAAGTATGTGTATAATATATAAAGAAGTTATTGTGTAGTATTAATACGCAACACAGTATCATATTTTTATATAACAATATAAAATACAAACGTCAGGTACTTCAATTAAGTAGCAGTAGCAGTACATTATTACTTTGATACTAAACATTAGGTACTTTATTAGTTACATTATTTATTCATAACTATTTATACAATCTTTCGTTTTAAGAAAAACAATAAACAAAACTTATACCTACTTATGTATATACGGCGTCCTGTGGAGTTACCCTTTATACCCGTCCTTATGTTTGAAGCAATAAGTGTAATTTTGCACAGCGGGCAAGGGGGGGGGGGGGGGGGTAACTTGACCTGACGCTGCAAGTATAGAAAAAAAAACTTAAATTTTATTTTTAGCTACTGCTCGGTTGTAAGCACGGAGTGCTCTTTCGGACATGTTCGATTGAGGAGACAGCGGCATCGGCGGTTTCGGCGAACCGTTTGGTTCGGCATCACGAACCGCCGGTGCCGCGTCGGCGTCACCGCCGGCATCAGAAGCATCTTCAAATTTGTCTTCATTATCGTCACAAACATTTGCTTGACTCGTATTAACCGTACGCGACAGTGAGAATCTCGAATTCCCTATTGGTAATATCTGATCCTGATGCCGCCGCCATTCTACGCCATTATCTAGACTAACCCGGTAAGATACCGGGCCAGTTTTTTTTGTAACTGTTCCTTCGACCCACTTATTTGAGCGCGATGAGTAATCGCGTGCTAGCACCGAGTCACCTACCTGCAACGGGGCCCTGGGCGTGCCTCCCGCAGCCTCCACCTGCCGCTGCTGCGCGGCCTGGGCTACTTGACCCACGTCAGGTCTGAGAGCATCGAGTCTAGTGCGCATACGGCGGCCCGTCAGGAGCTCTGCGGGTGACACCCCCGTGGTCGCGTGATCACAATTTCTATAGTAAAATAAAAACTTATTCAAAGCCAGTAGAATATTTTCACCCAAAACAGTTGCCCTTTTTAGCGCTTTTTTTACAAGTTTCACAGCATTCTCGGCTGCTCCGTTGCCTTGGGGTCTGTACGGCGCCGAGGTCACATGTTTAATACAATTATACCTACAATAATCTTTAAAATCTTGCGCTAAAAATGGAGGCCCATTATCTGTAACCAGTTGTGATGGTAAGCCAAACCTACTAAAAATAGTCACTAACGCTGTAATGGTTGACTTTGCATCCGTCCGGGTCATTCTAAGCGCTTCAATCCATTTGGAATGAGCATCCACTACAATCAAATATTTTTCCCCATTGTATTCCGCAAAATCAGCATGTAGTCGATGCCAAGGAAATAATGGAAATTCCCAAGGATGAAGATCTGAACGCGGTGGCGCATCGCGAACAGCGCGACATGCTTCGCATGCGCGACACAACTGCTCCAAGTCGCGATCTAAATTAGGCCAATACACGTAGTTACGCGCTAAATTTTTCATTTTGTTAACACCTAAGTGTCCTTGATGTAACTCGTCTAAAACTCTTTTTTGCAATGTTAGTGGTACCATAATGCGGTATTTATAGATTAAACATCCTAAATCGATTGTTATTTCATTTCTGCGCATCCAATATATTTTTAAATCATCAGAGCTGATTACCGAGGGCCATCCAAACTTAACATAGCCGAGTATCCTACAAAATAAAACATCCTTAGCAGTTTCTTTGGCTACATCACGAAAGTTAACAGGCATACATTCCTGAACTAAGTTTATATAGGTCATTAACGGGCGGGGGGCGCCCCCGTCACTAGGTAACGGCAGCCGCGACAGTGCGTCTGCTGGGCCGTTATCTTTAGAATTAACAAACTTTATCGTGAAATCATAAGCAGCTAAACATGTAGCCCATCGTTGTAAGCGACTAGCAGCCGTTTGTGGTATGCCCACATTTTTACCTAGTATGTAACTTAACGGCTTGTGATCAGTTCGCAACTCAAATTGCCTACCAAATAAGAACTGATGGTGTCTAGTAATCCCGTAAAATATAGCCAACGCTTCCTTATCGATCTGGCTATAGTTCCTCTCTGCGTCGTTGAGCGTGCGCGACACGCAGCTGACCGGGCGCTCGCTGCCGTCGGGGAAGCGATGCGCCAGCACCGCGCCTAACCCATACGCACTGCTATCCACTGATAACACTAAGGGCTGTCCCTCTTCGTAATGCGCTAAAACATTTTTGCGTAACAAATTCTCCTTTGCTGTTTTAAACGCTAAGTCGCACTCCGGAGACCATTTCCATTCAATACCTTTCTTTAAAAGTTCATATAAAGGGTGTAAGATAATACTCAGCCGAGGGATAAATTTTCCGTAATAGTTTAACAATCCTAAAAAACTCCTTAATTGTGTAATATCTTTAGGAGTGGGAGCGTTCACGATTGCGCTTACTTTGTCTGGATCGGGATGTAATCCCTTCTGATCAATAATAAAACCGACATATTTCACACTTTTCTGTAAAAAATTACATTTACTTAATTTTACCGTTAAACCCATTTCCTTTAACCTAGTGAGCACCTGTCTTAAATTTTTAAGATGTGTCTCCCTATTTGCCCCTGTCGTACAAATGTCATCCAAAAACACCACGGTAGAGGGAATGCCCTTGAGTGTCTCTTCCATTAATTTTTGAAATTTTTCAGGTATACATGATAAACCAAATGGGGTGCGGCGATATACGAAAGTGCCTAGATGCGTAGTGATCGCCGTACACGGCTGTGAATCCTCACTTAAAATTGTTTGTTGGTAGGCTTGCGTTAAATCAATTTTTGTGAATTCTTCACCCCCGCTAAGGGTGGCAAATAATTCTTCAATACGTGGTAGTGGATAATAATCACGCTTTAATTTGCGATTCACCGTTATTTTATAGTCCCCACAAATCCTAATATCCCCATTTCCCTTAATAACCGGAACGATCGGCGTACCGTAATCGGAATGTTCAACCCTGTATATAGTTCCCTCGGCCTCCAGCCGCCGCAGCTCACGCTCGACGCGCGTGCGCAGGGCGAGCGGCACTGGGCGCGCGCGCACGAAAACTGGTTCACTATCCGTTAACTGCAAACTTAGTATTTTTTTGCATTTACCTAATTTATCAGTAAACACTTCGGGAAATTCGGAAGCTAATCGGTTCACAACTGGGTCTTCATGTACTTGATTAAAATTTATTTGTTTGATATTTAAAGCCCTCATCCAGTCTCTTCCCAAAAGGGGGCGTCCTCCACCTTTAATTACATAACAAACCAAATCATTTGCGACAACGTCGCCTAGCCTAACATTGACCACTATATAACCCAACGACTCAATCCGCGTACCCGAGTAACATCGTAATAATATATTATCTGGATGAATATTTTTATGTGGAAATTGTTCTCGATAAAATTGCTCACTTATAGCGGAAATGCGGCTCCCGGTATCGATTTCGCACTCGATCATATAGTTGTCAATGTTTACATTGATAAAAAATGGTTTGTTACCTTTTGATGACAGATTAATATTAAACATCTCCTCATCCTCCGAGTGATCCTCACTTACGTAATTTTGTCTACCGTTGCGAACATTTTCACGCACTCGACACATCACTTTTAAATGACCCCTTTGATTGCACTCATCACAATTGTAATTCGCAAATCGGCACCGGTCTGGCCTGTGTGGTTTCCCACAGCGCCAGCATCGTTGTTGAGTCGTCGCCGCCGCCCCCTGGCGCTGCGGCCCCTGCGGCCGGGTCCGCGGCCAGCGCTGCCCGCCGCCGCCGCCTGCCGGGGCGGCGCGCCTCGCGTCCGTGCTGTGCAGCCCCTCGCCCAGCTCGCCTCCCGCACCCGAGGTCGTAGCGGCTGATGCCGCGCTCACCTCCGCATGCCTCTCAGCGGCCTCTAATGCCAGGCCTAGCTCGACAGCCTCTTTGTATTGTATGTTCTTCTCCGCAAATATTCTCGATCTCATAGCAGGGTTTGCTAAGCCTGATACGAATTGATCGCGGATATTTTCCTCGAGATTAGCGCCGAAGTTGCATGTAGTAGCGAGATGCTTTAAATCTTGAAGGTATTCTGCCATTGACTCGCCCGCGCGTTGTCGGCGCAAGCGAAACACGTGGCGTTCGGCAATCTCGGATCGTTGCGGTTCCAGATGGTCTGACACTAATTTTACCTAACTCCGTAAATGATTTATTTTCTGGATTCACTGGTGCGCACAAATCACACATTAATGCATAAGTAGATTCTCCCACTACGGTAATTAATAATGGTACTTGTAATTCTGCTTTCACTTCATTCAACAATATGTATTGTTTCACGCGACGAATATATGATGGCCAATTTTTTGTATGCACATCGAAAGGTTCCAGATTACCGATAGGCATTGTTACGTAACTACTCGTAGCAATAACAAGTTAAAGATTTGTATGCGAAACCCGCTCGTCGCCAGTGCAACGTCAATAAAACACCGAGGCTAGCGACTGACTGATTTATTAAGTAAACACGTTTACCCTACGTACAAATGATTGAGATAGATATGTACCCGACATAAACCTTTTCTGATGGATGTGTATCTAGAGATTTTATATTCCAATGATCCAAGCTAGTTACATACAAAATAAAAACCCACCAAAAACAGTATTACTTAATTATTATTACCTAACTAGACGTTACTAGGGCAAGCTTTAGCTTACACACTAGGTCAATCAAATAAAATGAACAACAGTGAGAAATCATTTTACATCAGCCCACAAGCTGGTCCGTTCTAGGCTCGCCTCGGAGGACGTGAAGTAAGGTTCTTCAACCCGTAGGTACTCATGTCTCCTCCCCACTCTGGCGATGAGGGAGCGTCGCTGGGGTTTATGCCTCCGGTCCCTCCCGGACGAGAGCCCGATATAACCCGCCTGCCCCCCGGGATATGCATAAGGAGGCGCAAGACTACGTTAGCCCACTTCGGGTCAGCGGCATTCCCAAGCGTCAACAAAGAGCGTTTATCAATCATCAGCAGCAACCCACGCTCATCCACTGCTGGACATAGGTCTCCCCCAATGCACGCCACCGCTCCCGATTTTCGGCCACTCTCATCCAGCTCACTTCAGCCAGCCTTCGAATGTCGTCATCGCATCTTGTAGCAGGGCGTCCAACACTACGTTTACCGAGTCGCGGTCTCCACTCAAGGACTTTATGGCTCCAACGGTTGTCAGTTCTGCGGCTAATGTGACCAGCCCACTGCCACTTCAGTTTGCTAATTCGGTGGGCTATGTCGGTGACTCTGGTTCACTGTCGGATTACATCATTTCTGATGCGAATCTATCAATCAAGTCATCGTTACTAAGATATGATTAAGCTTAATCACACGCTTGTATTCAAAAAATACTTTTTGCTCGACTCGGGAATCGAACTCAGGACCCCAAAAACGCGGCTCGATGCTTTAACCACTAGACCAGTGGTTCTTAACCGGTGGTCTGCGGACCACTGTTCCTGGAGGCATTCCAAGTGGTCCGCGAATACATCGTAATAAGCAACTGACGTGACGGGATGAGTACGGCGCCGCGGCGCATGTCCGAAGTGTGTGGTCCATGACGCGACAGAATTTTGGTAAAATGGTCCCTCATGAAAGGTTAAGAACCACTGCACTAGACCAACGGGACGTTCACGATGTATCAGCTTTATGTGATCGAAGAGGCCTTTGCTCAAGTCACCGGACCCATTCTGTTAATTAATTAATTTCATCGATATTAATCAACTACATACCTTTGTTAGCTTTACTGCTCAACCCTCAACACTGTGACCCGGTTCCCTGGAGAAATTATAGCGAGTATTGTATTGCAGTGATACTGAGCCAACCTATGTCTGCCGATAGTGCAATAGCGGGAGTATATTGGCGGTAGGGTTAGCCAAATTTCCTTATATATCTCCTACAATGCTGAGGATTTTTGCTGACTGGTTTTGTTCAGAAAAATGGCTGGTTAAGGAAATTGGTCAGACATTTGAAATTAATATTAGAGTTAGTATTTCCTTATATTTTATTTCTTACACAGAACTCTGAGAACTTTTACTATTGGTTTTCGATACAACTTGTATACTAAGTGAAAACGATGGAAATGAACACCTACCTAAGACGGGCGGCGGCACTGAGAAGGAGAAGGACTCACTTGAAAGAGACATTAGTTTTGGATAGCGAGGGTAGTATTTCAAACTCATGGTAAGGCCACTGATATCTTTTTCACAGGGCAAACCTTATGTGGGTTGTCTTGGCAACATGTAACATGAAATGTTTTTGGTGGGATCACAGTATTTACGTTAGATAACAAACACCAATGTCCAAAAAATACTAACATAAAAAATCTTCAAATACTGGAAACTATCTATTTCCCACCTCCGCTAACCCTGAGCCTGACAACTGTCACGTCAGAGTCACGCTCGGGACTCAAAGTGGCGACCCCGCGGTCATTTACTGGGCGATAAATCCAATTTTCACCAGATATATGCGACGGTCAGAGATTTGAAATTTCCGCTCGGGGAATGTGGAACGGTAGTATACTATTTTTTAAACAAAGTGAAATAATCATGTAAGAAGTTGCAATTAAAATATCTACACGCTGCACAAGATCGAGACAAATGGTGACAACTCATATCGGAGGCCAAAACTCATTTTGGGTCGTGAAGTCATCGGAGTTAGTAAGTAATCCTCCTCATAAAGTCTATACTAGACAGATAATATAAGATAGTTTGTATTTTTTAAACAATACTTAAACATAAAAAAAAACGTACAAAATAAACTGAGAACATTACCGCTGCTGCAAGTTATAGCCCAAACTCTAAAAGTAAACAAACCAAAAAGCTTATTAATCACCCAGACTATAAATAGGAAGTCAGATTGCTGAACAATCCAACGCGAGCGAGGAAGTGCGATCCGTATTTAATTGTTATTTACAGTACAACGTACACTTAAAAGTGTTGTAGTAGAATATCGATGATTTACCGATAGTCAAACAATCGTTAAAAAAAATCGATCGGCCTAAATGTAATGTAATGATGGTGCCGTTAGAGGGATTAAATCGATGAAGATTTGCGAAGACTCCAGGCTAATGACTAGCAGGGGGTGGCGCAGGATTGTTCTAGATAGAGGCTCTTATTATGGGAGGGCAAGGATCAGTTTGGGTCGCTGTTCCAGCCTAGTTAGTTAGTTAATTAAATGTAATGTAATATAAAGAGGACACCTGTTTCCTTCCTTAGACTCTTAAGTACTTGTCCGTGTAGGGCCCTGGCTATATTAGGGATATTAGTCAATCATGCTCAACTATAAGGATGTAAGAAGAAAGAAAGCTTACTACGCTGGCTCAGCGATTCAAAGTGGATCTTGGCCTCTGACGTCAATTGGCACGTCCTGTGCCAATTCCGCCCAATCATGCACGTTGAGTGCTTTGAGGTTGCTGGTGACGGAACGGAAGATATTCCGAAAGATTCTAGGACCAACCAAAGGAGAAGATGGGTGCTGGAGGCACATGTTCAACCAGAAAGAAAGCTAACTAAAGCTAACCTAGAATTTCATTTTTATTTTATTATAATAATCTACCAAATGTTTTGAATACTTATTTATATGTAAGACTTTATCTGTCGCTCTGTTGCTAAGTGGGTGCCCACGATAGAGGGTTTTCCTAATGTGGAACCTACAGGTTGCCTGTTCTGTTTCCTTGCATTAATAATTAAATTACTATTTAACCGATATTAAAACTATCGATACTTCCACAACACTAGCACCTAACGAGCATTTAATGCGCAACTTCTCCCGTAACTCATGGCACAACAACGAATAGAAATTTGTTCGCATTCGGAACACTTAAGCCTTAGAACTTGGACTTAAAGTACTGTTTGATTGAAGATTGCTCTTTGGTCTATCGTAGAATATTCCGTACTCTTTATCTGTGTAGGTATCTCGTGAAAAATTAAAGAGTCAGTCTATTTATTGTCCCACCACATGTACACACACACACCCATTACCCCATCATAGAGATATCAAGTTATCATTGCTATGGTGGTAAAATCATGACTCGCTACAATTTTTTCACAGCATGCTTTTGGTGCCGCTTGCGCTATGAGAGCAAATATTTAAACAAACAAAACCAGTGATATTTTTCCCGTTTTTTTGGTCGATATTAAGTAATGTCAGCAATGGGTAGACTACAGAAAAAATACTATCATCATCATTTCAACCAATGGACGTTAACTGCTGAACATGAAATACCTATTTTTTACCCGACTACGGCAAAGCAAAAGGAGGGTTATGATTTTGACAGGCTATGTATGTATGTATGTATGTTCATCTGTTTCCACGTAACTTCTAAACTACTTATCAGAATTTGACAAATGACATATCATTATAAGCGTCTTAATTGTCCGCTGGTTATAGGCTATACGAGGTTTGACAAAATCGAATGTGGCGCCCTCTAGCGGACAAAATATACAGAGTAAAAAAATAAAGTTATGATAAATATGCCGTGTTTGGTATCATTTGAAAGCGCTTGACTTGTACATTGTGAATATATATATATATTACTAGCACTTGGACACCAAAATAATACAAATAAAAAAAAGTAAGAAAACTAAAACAACACTGAAAAAGTATAAAACAAGCCTTCGTTATCAATTTACAATAATATCATACAATACTATTCTGAAGTATGCAATATTCACTTTGTAGAGATAAATTTTCATGTTTGGAGAAAGGCGTAGTCACACGTTCTTATACCTACCTACCTACCGTAGCACTTTGACAACATGTGACTGCGGATTTCCAAACATGAAAATTTATCTCTACATAGTGAATATTGCATACTTCAGAATAGTATTGTATGATATTATTGTAAATTGACAACGAAGGCTTGTTTTATACTTTTTCAGTGTTGTTTTTTGTCGTAGTTGGGTTTAGTTTTCTTACTTTTTTTTAAACTTTCGCGGTACATAATACTAATACTTTATATAAACGGGACTAAACGGGGGTTAGTGCTAGAATGTACATTTACTTTAACTCTCTTCGCGTTTAGTCCCGTTTATATGAAGTATATGAACCTCCCCCAATGTTTTCCAAAATGGTCGGTCCCCTCCATCCCTTCAACTATCTCCACTTAAAAAATCACGTAAATTCGTCCCTCAGCTCCGGTTGGCCGTGAACGAAAGACAAACATACAGACAGACGTCTGACAGACACACTTTCCTATTTATAATATTATTATGGATAATACACACATTTTACTCCCTATACAACTTCAAAATTTGACAGCTTGAAAGCGCCGTGCAAGAATGTTACATCATACCCCAAATTATTATTCAGTTTTCAGCTTTGTTTGCCAATAAATTACCAAGTTCCTGTGAAGACGGCCAAAGTTCCCGAATATCATTAATTTTAACGAAGCCACAATCCTTGGGTTTTAATCAGAATTAGTCTACTGTCGTTACTTTTAAGAATATTCATAAGTGTTTTGGAAGTATTGATAGAGTTTGTAACTAAGACTTGTGAATAAAGATCATAGTTGGCCAAGAATACTTATACAAAACGGTTTTCTACTTTAATAACTAGTCAAAAGGTAAAAGTATGGGTATGAATGTAAATGGGTGGAAGAACAGAGAACGACCGAGATGGATGGATGGACCGAGAGATGGATGGATTGGGCGAAGAATGACATGACTGAAAAGGGGGTGGATGATACGATGACGAATGACAGGGATGATCTAAAAGTCATACAATAAATGTTGTTCAGAATGTTGAACGTACACGTTTTTAAATTGATGGAAATGTTATCTGATACACCCTGTATAGTATAGAAGATGGAAGAAGATGCAACTAATTGATGGTAGCGAAAAAAAATAAAAAATAAACTTTTTTACCTAAGGTAGCCATGAATGACCATATCCTACGGCCCTGGCTTGTCCTTTAATTTCAAAACACTCTGTAATATATGTTACGGTAATGTGGATAGTGCGGTTATTATGTATAATTACCGGGAACTATGCATAACCAGTGCTCGTGGTAAATGTTGTAAAAACTTTCGAATTAATCACATTTACCGGCAATTATATAAAATTACCATCCCCTTTGGTAAATGTAGTAAATCAACACTTAGAATCAAACTGTTTCTGAAATAAAAACAATTCTAGTCTTAAATATAATAAAATTTGGTTAATAATTTCACAAAATTAAAAAAAAATTGTAATAATTGTCACAAAAATAATAAATAAAAATGTTTTTGACCAGCAGGTATTTATTTATAATAATCAACGTCTGACATTATATTAATTAGAGAACACACACACCAAGTTACTTGTAGGTACTTGCAACGTATGTAAGAAAGGCTTTCGTAGTACATAAAAAGTTAGGTTAAGGTTATTTTTTTTATGACCACCCGGAATAAAATTTAAGTATTTTCGGGTGGTCATAAAAAAATACCCAACCTAACCTCTACTCTAAATACCTAACCAACCCTAACATGTTTTTTTGGCATTTCACTGAACCAATTTAGGGATTTAAACCTAAAAGTATTATTTATTTATGCCAAGAAAGACTTTTAGGGCACTTAGATTCAGCAGATTCAAGTTTAAATTGTTATCTGGGAGCTTATGTCGATATTTACCACGGCCGCGTGGAAGTTTTATATAATTACCGGTAAATATGGATAATTCACTACATTTACCATGTGCATTGGTGATTATCTATAATTAACGGTGATTATAGATAATTACCGATTGCTTACATTTACCGTAACATATAGATAAGATTAAGATTGAGAAGGTTTCCCCACGATGTTTACCCTTGCCGCAAAGCTAGTACAAAACCCGCTTACTGCTTCTCTTAAAAGGAAAACATTTTGTATATTTTAAACTATAAAGTATAAACTTTAAAGACCGTCCCGTAATACGATCCAAACTCGAGCTCCAATCTTCGGAAGCAAACAGCTGCAAGTTTTCGTATTAACCGTTTTAAACACTCTTCATTCTGGTTATAATGATATTGAAATTGGAAACTGGATTCAATACTGAACATATTTCATACAGATTAAAGTATTTCAAGATAAGCAGACTGATCACCTGATGGTAAGCGATTGCTGCCGCCCATAGACACCTGCAACACCAGTAGAGTCTCAAATGCGCTACCAAGATTAAATCCTCTTTACCCCTAATTGGGTCTCCGGTATCCTCACTCACTCGACAAAACAGCGCAGGCGCTACGTCACGCCGGTCTTCTATAAATAAATAAATGCGAGAGACAATCACAACAATCAACTTGATTATGAAACTAGGACAACCCCTATACTATGAGAACCAGATGACGATAATTAGCTATGAGCGTCAACCCAGAACCTGGGTCTGGGCCCAAGAAAACTTAGAAAATGTCGTTTCCTAAATTGACTTGGCCGGAAATCGCACCAGGAACCTTTCGCGCTTCAGGCCTTAGCCACTGCGCCATCGAGGCGTCGATCTTCCGTTCGGCCGTCGTTCTATGAGGAGGTGGTATCAGTCCGGTTCGGCCCATTCATGCCCAAGTGTAGCTCTTCCAAGGATAAAACCCCACGATCCCATGCCTCTAGCCAATTCGTGCCAAAACGTAGCTCTCCCCAAAGATTTGAATCTTTTGGCTCTCCCCGTTCCGTTTGATTTAACTCAAACATCTCACATTCCCAAACATTTACCTAAGCGAGGCACAACACTGAATTCCAGCCAATATCTAGCACAGATTCAATTTTCCATACAAACACCGGGCCTGGCTCAAAGTCACGTCTGCATCTTTAAAAACACAAACACGAAGCCGTAAGCGCCGAGATTGAGCTCCGTCTGTGGAGTCACGTGCTGAGTGTTGGATGTCGAAAATGAGACGGCGCTAAACCGAAAACGATATAATGGACTACGAGTACTTAGGTCTGTTTTGCAATATATACGTTCTTTATACGCACCTTTGGTAGAACATGGGCAAAATTGTTAGATTCATAAACGAGTTAGGTATGCAGAAGTGGAGAACGATATAATGGACTACTCTTACTTAGTTCTGTTTCTCAAATACGGATAAGTTCTATATACGCACATTTGGTAGAACAAGGGCACAAATAGGCATGATGACAGCTGTGATTAAAAATCACTTAAATTCGTAAGGCGCACACAGCAGACACAATGGAAAATCAATTGTTTTATGCCTTTTAAAAGGCTTTTGGGCCTTACGACGATAAATACTATTGATTGAGATGTTACTGACTTTATTTACCTACTCCAGTGACCCACAACGAGCCTTGACCTCCGAAACAAGAGAACGCCATTTTGGTCTACCTAGGTTTTGCTGGAAAGACGCCGTCGCAAGTGATCTGCGAGAACTTCAGGCTAATGAGATTATAGTTCAATAATATTATCATCTTTAATAACTGAGACTCACAAAATTCAAAGTTATTTTTATCACAAAAAGGCGCTAAAAATATAATAACCACGGAAGATCAGTCAAAGTAAATGGGTCGAATGCGTCAACATGGTAATGGAAAAGATATCGGATAGGCCAAACTTTCCGTACAGGGAAATGGTACCTTTGATGGGGGGTAATATAATACCATAGAGAGAAATGACTGAACTAAAAGCATTTTGGGTGTAACTAATGTTGTGGACGCAGGTAAATAGTCGGGTGATTTATAATAAAGTTATACCTATAAATCGACTGCCTCGGTGGCGTAGTTGGTTCATCAGCATTTCCCTGCCCTGTTCCCAGGTTATCTGGGGTCGGCGCAGTATGTTGTCATTCGTCATCGTATCATCCACCCCCTTTTTAGTCATGTCATTCTTCACACAATCCATCCATCTCTTTTTCGGCCGTCCTCTGTTCCTCCACCCACTTACATTCATACTCATCGCTGGCGTACGTCATACGGTGGCGTAGTTGGTTGCATTTTAAAGCGATGGCTGCACTTGGGGTACCGGGTTCGATCCATATGATTGACAATAAATGAATTGAATTGATTCCTGTCCTGATGGTAAGCGATTGCTGCCGCCCATAGACACCTACACCAGTAGAGTCGCAAATGCGCTTCCAACCTTTAACCCTTTCCCCCCAATATATCCTCTAGTACCCTCCAACACTCGACGAACGCTTCACGCCGGTGCTCTTTGAGGCCGTGGTATCACTCCGCTCGGGCCAGCCCATTAATTTTATTCATTCCATTAGTTTGAAGAAAGTGGTGAAGTATGAGTATTAGTAGTTTTTTTTGACATAGAATAGTAATTGCACCTATGTCTTCTCCTCTTTAAATACTTCATATAAACGGGACTAAATGGTATAAGTACTAACATTCTAGCACTTACTGCTTGACGTTTCAACTGCGTTACAACAGCCGTTGTCACAAGCAGTAAGTGCTAGAATGTACTTATATTTAAATCTCCTCACATATAGTCCCGTTTATATGATGTATTTGTATAATCTAACGCGAAAGTTTAAAAACACGTCTTCTTTTCTATCCTTTAAAAAAAGAAAGGGCCAGCAATACTACCAACGTTTACATACAAATCTGTGGAGCGAGCGCACCATACCCCAATTTACATGCGCCGCGGACTGAAACGCTGAAATATTTTCATGGCTTTAAAATATGAGTTCAGGTAAAATGCTCCGTGAATTTGTTGTCAGTCAGCAGATAAGCACAACTTCCTGAATGTGCGGTTGCAAAGGAATAGAGTAGACACAGACAGAGAATTATGACATAAAATTATGATTCCGTTGAAAAATTAAAACTGTTTTGTTGCTTTTTGGTTTTATTTTATTACTTTTCCGTTTTCCTGTTTTATGTTTACTTGTGTTTGTGTCGGTAGTATATAATGTTTTGGGGTGTCCAGATTAATAAATGTATCCCTTTTCGCATTCAAAAATCTACTTTTGATACAAAGTCCGTCACGTGACTTGTTCATTTTGCATGGAGAATCGAAAAAAATACGACAAATTTTCAAAATTAGTAGAACATTACCTACTTCTCAGAATGGTGAGTAAATGATCACAAATACACTCTGTATTCCACTTTCGTTTAAGAATCGACACCGATCGCTAACTTGATTAGAAAACTACATTCCAACTAGTGGTAAACAAAATATTATTAACATTCATAAGTATTTCTGGACCTTAATTGAATTAACTATTTTCTTTCCACTTCATTTTTTTTATGATGTAGGTCTGGTAGGTGATGTAGGTGATCCGTAGCAGACGAGCCAACGGATCACCTGATGGTAAGCGATTACCGCCTCCCATAGACACCTGCAACACCAGTGGTGTCACAAGTGCGTTGCTTACCTTTTAACCTCACTTCCCCTGGATTGGGCCTCCGGTACCCTCACTCACGCAGCGAAACACAGCGCATGCACTGCTTCACTCCGGTTTTCTGTGAGGACATGATATTACTCCGATTGAGCTGGCCCATTCATGCCAAAGCATAGTTATTAGCATGGTATTAAAGACATCGACAAACCTTATATTCAAACCGAAAAAGCCAAATACTGCGCTACTAGCGCGATGCAATCAACTCCCAGCGCCATCTATTGGTAGACAGTGGGAACTACTGTCTTAAAACCAAGTGAGGGCGAGCCACAGTCTCTGTATAAAACTACTCTGCGTGGATGTGTATGTCTGTTCCAAGTGGAAGATGTGAGGCTGCGTTTTAGTAAGCCGGTGTGCACTTACATCAGACGGAGGCGAAATAAATGTGATATTACCGTCATGGCTGTATGAAGAGCTCGGGAAATTGCTTACATACGTGGAGATATGTTTTGTTTCTATGTGATAGGTAGACGAGCAAACGGATCTACTGATGGTAAGCGATTGTTGCCTCCCATAGACACCTGTTACACTAATAGAGTCACAAGCCAAGCTACCCCCCCCCCCCCCCCCCCCCTCCAAAAATTAAGTGATCTATTTGTAGATTTTTTCCTCGTACACCGCTTAGCTAGCACACACAACTCTGGTGAAAAAGAAGCCTTATTCCCCTTTCCCCCCCATTGGGCTTCCAATACCCTCACGTGACCAAAACAGGTACTGCTTTACTAAGGTTTCCTGTGAGGTCGTGGTATCACTGCGGTCGAACTGGCCCATTCATGCCAACGCGTGGTTCAACCACGGAGATACCAACTATTGTCGGTTCTAAGGCTAATATTGTCAGGGCCCTGCCAAAGTGCTAATTATATAATTACGTATACCTTTAATACCAAGTTCTCTACTTAACGCAATAAGTGACATAGAATTTCTAGAAATAATATTTGTATCGATAAAAATCTCGTAGCTTCAACGTAAATAAAATTCCAATAAGCACGAAACCTACGCAGGAGACTTCCTAGAAGCAATCTTATGAAATAGAGAAATCCCCAAAGTGTTTTCGCTAAAAATATCTAACTGGATATGAAATTATGTAATGATAAATTCTAACCATGTTCGGTCTATATTTGAAGTGTTTGTAGAAAACAGTGTTATGTTGATAAAGAAAAGAGGGAATGAAAAGAGGGTGGCCAACCAATACCAATTAATTCCAGTATGCCACTGCACTGGTGTGGGTAATTTTAAGATTAAGGGTGGCAAATTTTAAGATTAGGGGCGGCAAATTTTAAGATTAGGGGCGGCAAATTTTAAGATTTGGGGCGGCAAACTTTAGTATTCGGGACACAAATTTTAGGATTACACGCGGCAAATTTTAGGATTGGACGCGGTAAATTTTAGGATTGGACGCGGTAAATTTAGGATTAGATGCGGTAAATTTTAGGATTACGGGCGGCAAAATCTAGGTTTCATCCTATCAGGAAAAAGATAGGGCGAAAAATAGTCTTCCACCCAGTCACCGTTACCCACGCTACGCCACTCTACTTAAGTATTACAGATTTTTTTATTATTGTATTCATTATTTTCTCTGCTGTTTGATATCTATACCTAACACTTAAGCTATTTAGTAGGTACGGAGGCAGGTCAATGTAGGTGATGTTGTGTGAATTACAATTTTTTTTTAATTTATTTAAAAAAAAAATTACGTCTCGGAGGCGGTCCTTTTGAAAGACGTGCGTGGGGATACATATCCAACACGTAGAGGCCCCTTTGAGACACAATAATGAAAATGGGTATTATTCTCTTGTGAATCTTGTGACAGACTCAATGGACACTTTGTCTGTTCTTTTGAGCCTGTCAATCTCATATTGGGATCTAACGGCCGCTTACCATCAGGTGGTCATGTTGATTGTCGTCAATATAAAAAAGAAAATTATTTATTCCCTAAACCATAACTCGTCGATTGTAGAATACAGAGAATTCCTGTAGAATTATTCGCAAAGAATGAGGTTTAAAGCCATACAGATTACGCAGGCGTAAGGGCAGCGGCGCGGAAACTGCGATAGACGCCTAATGTACTGGACAGAATAGAGAGGTGGAAATGTTTTAGCCCTGTATAATGTTGCCTGTTTGAAGAGGCGGTTGTCGTTATCATTGAGTAGGGAAGGGTTGATTTCTATCTATATTAAGTGAAGATTGTAAGAAGTAGACATGACTGTGCCTCGGCATTGTTGTTGTCTATGAGCGGCGGTTACCATTTACCATCAGATGGGCCGCATGCTCGTCTGCCTATTTCAGCAATTAAAAAAAAAAAAAAAATTAGTTAGATAGATGTGTCATTCTACGAGTGGGACCTGTGAGAGAGCCACGCTTCGGCATGAATGGGCTGGCTTGATAGGAGTGATACTGGAGTGAGGCGCCACCATAATACTATATAATGTAGCCTGTTTGAAGAGGCGGTTGTCGTTATCATTGAGTAGGGAAGGGTTGATTTCTATACTTGGAAGATTAGATAGATAGATGGGTCATTCGAGATTTTATCTGTGGAAACGCCACGCTTCGGCATGAATGGGCCGATTCGATTGGGGGTGATGTCACGGCCTCGCAGAAGACTGGCGTGAAGCAGCGACTGCGCTGTGTTTCGTTGAGAGACTGAAAGGGTGTTGAAGGTTGGCAGCGCACTTGTGACTCTACTGGTGTTGCATGTGACTATGGGCCGCGGCTATCGCTTACTATCAGGTGATCCGTCTGCTCGTCTGCCCTAATGGCAGCCGCGTTTTATAATCCACTGCTGAGTATAATTCGCACTCTTAGAATGAAAGTGGCCTAACTCAAAATTCTTAGTAACACCTGATTTCACAATAAACTGACTTTATTAAACTCAATCTATAACCCTGCAAATAAAAAGTGTCCTATCTCTAAGTAAATAAAGGATAGGATAGCGTATGCTATGCCTACAGAGTGAAAGCGCCAGCAACTTGGATTAAGATTTGTGATAAAATCGTTTAACTTTATAATTCCTATAAAATGTTGAGTTAGGTCACTTTCATTCGAGGGGTGCGAATATTTATAGTAATATTATCATGTAATACTGACATATTAACATGATTTCTGTTAAATATCACTTATCTCTTATCGTTATCAAAGCCGATAATGAATATACACAAAACTGTCGTTAATTTTCGACTCAATCTGATATAGATTCATACGTAGTGTGTATGTGTTAGACTTAATTTATTAATAAAATGGGTAAAAGGAGAAAGCAAAGAACGTTGAAGAAGTAGGAGAGAAGAAACGAGAAGAAAAGGGAAAGCAAGAGAGTAAAGGAGTGAAAAAAGATGGGAAAGGAGTTAAATCACAAGGAAATCAAGAAGCTAAGAAACAGGAGTGTAAAAGTGTTTCTAAAGTGAGTTGTTTTTTTAATTCTTTATGTGATAGGTAACGCCCCGTTGGTCGAGTGGTTTAAGTACCGGGACGTGATCTCGAGGGTTCCTGGGTTCGATTCCCGGTCGAGCAAAAAGTATGTTTCGAATTTTTCGAACATAGCTCGGGTTTGTGATCACCAATCCGCATGAGGCACGCGTGGTGATTAAGCCTAATCCCATCATAGTAGTGATAACTTGATTTCTATGATGGAGGCCTTTGCCCTGCAGTGGGACAGTATATACTGATACTTTACTTTACTTTATGTAATAGGTGGCAGACTAGCAGACGGATCACCTGATGGTAAGTGTTTAGAATAGATTGGCGTCGAGGTCGAAAATAAAATGTAATTTATTTTAGATAAACTTCTTTAAAGAACTATGTATTTTCACAGAAAACTAAGAAAGAAAGTTTAGTATTGACTTTAGAAACAAACGTTGTAGTTTAAGAAATAAACAGAAAATTCCTAGAAAATCGCCTTCAGTATTTTCCTTATTACAATATTCAGATATCAAGTTTCTATCTCCATGCGAAAGACCCTTGTTGTGCGTAATGATGTCACAAACAGATGTTGTCAACATTTTTCTATTTAGAACATAGTTCAATAGTAGGTATTGTATTTATTTATTACTAGTGGCCAGCCCTTACTTCGCTTCGGGACCGTAATTCCGAAATGAACCAATAGATGGCGCTGTGTTTAATTACATCGCGCAAGCGTTTCGTGTTTTCGGTTTAGTTATCTTTATAAATAGTATAGAAGATAGGACAACCAACAATATAAACACTAAACCAAAGACCACAGTCAAACAAATTTAAATCTAAATGCTATCTTACTTCAAGGTCGCCACGGGCATGCAATGTGCAACATGCGATAAATATAAACTAAACCCCATTATTACAAAACGGAGACTAAAATTAGGCTTAGTTTAAAATGATGCTGTCACGTTTAAAGTCACAAATGAAAGTGACAGCATCAGTCTTAAACCAAGTCTACCTTTAGACCGGATTAGCAACCACCAGATCACCGGATTAGTAAGCTGAAGTGGCAATAGGCTGGACATATCTGCCACAGAACTGACAACTGGGGTAAACGAGTTCTGGAGTGGAGACCGCGTCTTGATAAACGTAGTGTAGGACGGCCTCAGGCCAGATGGAGTGACGATCTGTGCAAGAGGGCTGGCTGGAGCTGGATGCGAGTAGCCGAAGATCGATCAAAGTGGCGAGCATTTGGAGAGGCCTACGTCCAGCAGTGGACTGCAACAGGCTGATGATGTGATGACCTTAAGACCACGTTTTGTAATAAGGGGAAAAAAGTGTATCGCGTTCAAGTGAGGCAAGCAATATACTGGAGGCCAATTCTCGGTTTTCGCCTTCTATGTCGAGTCGACTTCATGGAACGCACAACCAATAGGAGAACACAGATTACAGTCGACATTCCTTAACTTGTTCTCCTATTGGTCCATGTGTTTCATGAAGTCGACTTGACATAGAAGGCGAAAAGCCGAGAATTGGCCTTCATCCTTTGACTTCTTGGCGCCTGATAACAGAGTTCATTTAAAATGACAAATTATTTTTACTTTTAACCTTATCATGAATTTATTTACTGACGTGTCAGAACACCGGTTGTCTGTTTATTTTGTTAATCTCCATGATAAGGTTTTTATAATCTTAATGGATTGAAAAGATGGATTTTTGAAATGAACTTGCACATAACAACCAACGGATAAGAAAAGATTTGCTTCTTTCTTTTGAAGTGAAGTTTCTTTCGAACTCATTCATAATTTGAATATTATGACATTAGTGCAGATTTATACTTTTAAACACTTTTCGCTCTAGTTACTACTTACTACTAAACTAGATTTCAGATGTAATTATCTTGTATACTTTTATGCTATTTATAAAGAGTTAAACTCTATAGACAGTGAAAAAAATTAAGCCCAACACCATCTTTTGGTAAACAGTTGAACTACTGTCCCGAAACGAAGTAATAATAAATAAATTGAGACAACATCACATACATTGTTCTAGCCCCAAACTAAGGTTTTCCCTTGTACTATGGAAACCAGAAACAACGAAGGTACTACAAACACCCAGACCCAACACAAATATCTGTTTCATCAACAAACATTTGTGTTGGTGCGGGAATCGAACCCGCGACCCTTACGTCTCAACCGGCGCCCAAACCATTGCGCTAAACGGGTCGGCTAAAGTATGGGCGTCTATTTATAAAGAGGTAAATAAATTGTATGGGCTTCGAAAGACCTTATACCCGAAACCTTAACCGAAAAAGCGATACACTAGCGTGATGCAATAGATGCCCAGCGCCATCTATTGGTACAGAGGGTTGATTATGTCCCGAATGAAGTAAGGTCAGGCCACTAGTTAAATCACCGATTAAATGAAAATATTAATTTCTTTTTCAGTGTTGTTTAACAATAACATCCCTATTCATACTATCTCTGGGATCTCTATCCTATAAAATACACGAATTCGTGTCATATGTGCCAGAAATGCCATACTTGCCAGTCGACGAGTGGTGGGGACCGAACAACACTAGACTTATGCCAGATACGTCAGTCAGGCCATTTAGAATTGTATTTACGGATGCTGTAAGTATACTTTTCATTTGTTATTAATTTGCCTTTATAATTTTTATCTACTGCTGGAATAAGGTCAAATGACATATTTTGTCATTTTACTACTTTAGTTTTAATTTTAATACTGTTAGAAGATGGTTAGAAGTGGTAATTTTACCTTTTTTATGGTGTGGATAAAAATAAATCTTTCATACTTCTCGGTAACTCGAGGAAACCGGCACGTTTCGGGTATTTCCTGAAACGTTGTTACTGTTGGTCTGGTTTCCCTGTCAAAAGTTTTCGAAAGTCAGACGACCAGACTCCACAAATCCTGAATTTTCAAGTGGGTGTCCATGGGCGGCGGTAATCGCTTACCATCAGGTGATCCGTCGGCTCGTCTCTCACCTATAGCATAAAAAATATTTTGGTCCACAAATTTACTCCTGGACCCAAAGTTACAGCTTTACCAGGAAATATACGCTGAGATGAGTAAGGTATTCTAGGCGGGTAACACTTAATGTCTCTCTCACTCTCCAAGTCAAGTCTCCAAGTTCTTATTGACTCATCTCAATTATGATATACTTTTACTCTTATATCCTACATACAACAGTTAAAAGACTTCTTATGAATGTTGATTTCAGATGGAAGCAGACATCCGCGTAAGATTCGAGAACTTCCGCCAGCTAACCAGGCCGAAGACATTCGAAGGCGCCGGGTGGACTTACGGCGTCAATTCTGAGGAGTTCGACCAGTTCTTCGAGCATTGGCTCTTTAAATACGACTTTAGGAAGCAACAGAAGTTCCTGAACAAGTTTGAACATTTCAAAACGAATATTCAAGGACTGGACATTCACTTTATGCATGTGAAACCTAAAGTAGATAAAAATGTGAAGGTATGTAAATGACATGTCCCATAACTCTAGGAGTAGAAGAAGCTAGTAGTTTCGAGACAAAAAAGTTGACTCGACAAATCAAACACGATATCTTCTATGTTTGGGTACAACATCTTAGCCACTAAACAATCGAGATGACTGTACAGTAGTGATGAAAAAAAAAATAACTTCTAGATGGTTGGCAATTTTCAACTGTACGTTTTATAAGAAACTTTCTGCTTCGCACTAAAATCTATGAAATGTACTGTCGTCTGCGTTATTTCCTTACCGATACGACCTGCAAACCTTCAAAAAGAAAGCGGATTCCTTTTTAATATATTGGCAGCGCACTTGTGACTCCTCTGGTGTTGCAGATGTCTATGGGCGGCGGTAATCGCTTCCGATCAGGTGATCCCTATGTTCGTCTTCCATAAATTACGTCAGACTAATTTCATGATTTTTTGATACGTACCGGAGGCCCAATCAGGAGGTAAAGTTTTTTTTTTTATATACTAGAGGCGGCAAACGAGCAAGCGGGTCACCTGCTGGTAAGTAATCACCGCCGCCCATGAACATCTGCGAGATCAGAGAGGTCGCTGATGCGTTGCCGGCCTTTTAAGAAGGAGTACGCTCGTTTCTTGAAGGTCCCTAAGTCATAGCCGTCAGGAAATACTACCGCAGCTAAACTATTCCACAAGACTGAGGTTCGCGTTCGAGTTGGTTACTAATGCCACGTTGTTCTGGTGGATGTACATGAGCCGCGACATTATCTTACCATCAGGTCATCTGTCTGCTCATCTGCATATCGCATAAATAAAAAAAATATCTAATTTACTACCTATCTACGTTATGTTTGCAGGTACTACCCCCTTCTGCTTCTACACGGCTGGCCTGGCTCCATCCGGGAGTTCTACGAGGTAATCCCGCTGCTCACCACCCCAAGACCTGGGTATGACTTCGTGTTTGAAATTATTGCTCCAAGCCTCCCAGGGTATGGTTACTCACAGGTAAAGATCATTATCTCTCTTATCTAAGCGTGCAATTCCCAGTTGTGTCCAAAGCTGCCGCTTTGAAGCCCGGTACGCGTAGACTATGATTCAGGATTTGGGAAGTCTGGTAATTACAATGAAGCAATAGCTGTCTGACCTTTGCAACCAATTAACAGGAGCACCAGACCAACAGAATCATGCTTACTCCGTTCTGAAATGAACTGTTTCACAAGTCACAAGCTCTCAATGTCAAGGTCGTGGTTCGCTTGTGACCGCGGCTGCTGCAACGTAGCCGAAACGTCAAGCAGTAAGTACATACAATGTACTTAAAAATAAACGTCGCGTTAATTCCCGGTTTAATACATTATAGTTATAATGCAACGCGAAAATTTAAAAACTATCTGAAACGTGCAGGTTTCTTCACGATTTTTTCCTTCCCGTCGAGCTGATTGTAGAATAATGTGGACAAAGATTTTGAAAATTCATAAGTGCCTGCTCGGGTTCGCACCACGGAACTTCGAATGGAAACCGCATTCTTATCTATTAAAGTTACCATCTCTCTGTGGTGATGATCATAGTATTTCCAAGTTAGAAACATAGAAGACCGGTGTTAGACAGCGTCTGCGCTGTGTTTCGTCAAGTGAGTGATGGTACCGGAAACCAATTGAGGGGAAAGGGGTTAAAGGCAACACACTCCTTGTGTGACTCCATTGGTGTTGCAGGTGTCTATAAACGGCGACAATCGCTTATCACCAAGTGACACACATATGCAACCTATGTATATGAAAAAGACAAGATGGGAGAAAAGTACTTTATTGGTTTTCTTTCCTCATTCTCAGGCTCCAGTTCGCCGTGGCCTCTCCACAGGCAAAGTGGCCATTATCATGAGAAATCTCATGAGGCGACTTGGTTTCAAGCAGTACTATATCCAAGGCGGAGACATGGGCCACAATGTAGGGTCAAGCATGGCTACTATATTCCCTGAAGAAGTCTTGGGTTTCCACACCAACATGGCCGCGTCTTTGACTAAAGTGCCAACCCTGATCTGGATCTTGGGCGGTATTTGTTCAGCTTTTGAGAAGCTTAGTGGAGTGGGACTTCACGGATAGACTGTACCCACTAAAGGAAAAGTTGGAGTTGTATATTGAAGAATCTGGATATATGCACATGCATTTAACTAAGCCGGATACTTTGGGTAAGTCTTTATTATTTACTTTTTTATGTTATAGGTGACAGACGAGTAGACGGATCACCTGATGATAAGCGATTGCCTAAACACAATGACATCTGCAACACCGGTGGAGTCACAAGTGCACTACCAACCATTAACCCGCTTCCCTCTATTGGGCTTCCGGTACCCTCAATCACATACTCTCCCACTGCAAGACAAAGGTCTCCATCATAGGAATCAAGTCATCGCTGCTATGATGGGATAAGGCTTAATTACATGCCTAATGCGGATTGGTGATCACAAACCTGCTCAAAACTTACTTTTTCTCGACTCAAGGCCCCCAGATCATGGCCCGGTACTTAAACTTCTAGACTAACGGGGCGTTAATGCCATAATATCATATTTGAATTTCAGGCATAGCCCTTCAAGAGTCACCAGTTGGTCTCGCTGGCTACATCCTAGAGAAGTTTGTCGTTGGGACAACTCGTGAGGGCAAGTTCCAGGAGGACGGGGGAATACGCAACGTATTCTCCAAAGATGCTCTCTTGGATAATATTATGATCTACTGGTCAACGGGATCAATCACATCATCCATGAGGCTGTATACGGAGAAACTTAATAATGCAGATATGGAAACTGCAATTAGAACGTGAGTAGTTCTACTAATCGATACAATATTATGATTGATTACCTACTTAACAGGGGAAGGCATTCTCGAGAATTGCTTCCCAGTAGACCAAAAGTTAGCAAGGGTCACGGGCTGTTGGTATGTTACCCTCAGCTTACCATAACCAATTGAACATCTGCGTGATCAGAGCGGTAAAAATACCAAACGTACCTTTTACGGCCCAGGACCTAATTACGGCCTAGTGTCACTACCAACAGGGAGTTCATTCACGTCCATTCACATCACATAATCAAAATAAACCTCTTTTCAGAATCCCCACGGAAGTCCCAACATGGGCTCTCCGCTTGAAGTACGAGATCTTCTTCACACCAACATGGCTTTTTAAGTGGAAGTACCCCAAGCTCCTCGGAACCACCACTCTTGATGAAGGTGGCCACTTCGCTGCTTTGGAGAAGCCTACGATCTTCGCTGATGACGTGTTCAAGGCTGTTAAGCAGTTTCAGGAGTTTAATATGAAGTGAAGAAAATAAAACTTTATTTAAAAATGTAGTTAATAAATATGTTATTTTTGAGAAAAGCCTTTGATATAGTCGGTACCTTTTAAGTATATGCTGTCAATTTCAGAGAAATATTAGATTTATTGATTGCCATGAAAATGAAAACTCGAAGAATGTCTTTTCTTATGTTATTAAGTATGTAGTTTTGTATTATCTTCGTGTATTTACCCTTTTTTACGGTTTGAAAAATGTAGTAGTAAAAACATGCTGTACACTTTCATTGTTGTAATTATTATAAATGGCTATCATCATCATCATCATCAATAGCCAATAGACGTCCACTGCTGGACATAGGCCTCCCCCAAAGTTCTCCACACAGATCAGTCCTGTGCCACCCGCATCCAAGGGACTCCCGCGACCTTCACCAGATCGTCGGTCCACCTGGTGGGAGGCCTGCCACGGCCACACATTAGCTACAATTTATAAAAATGTATTGTGTGGATTTGAAAATAACTGACTCCACCCGTATGAAGCCCATCATAGTAGCGATGAATTGATTTCTATGATGGAGGCCTTTGCCCTGCAGTGGTAGGTACATACCTACTTTACTTTTTTTACTTTACCCGCACGAAGTCGCTATTCTGACATAAAACGAAGCACAGCCAATCGAGTTAGGGGAGGAAACCGCAGTCTAGACCAGTTCAGGCTGGAAATCGTTGTCTGCTCTGGAAAAGTTATTTAGATCTCAACTTGTTTAGTCTGAGTTTAGTTCCGTTGAAACGCGGTTGCGTAGGTATACGACGTTAGACTAAAATTAAAGTAAAGTTTATTTTCTGGCCAACATTTCTCGTGCTTAGCTTGTGATATTTATAGAAAAAAGTATTTTATTATGTGATGGCCCGCCCTCACTTCGCTTCGGGAACGTAATTCAGAAACGAACCAATAGATGGCGCTAGGCGTCGATTTCAACTCGCTAGTATTTCGTTTTTTCGGTTTGTATACAAGGTTTGTCGATGTCTATGGAGTTTGCTCTTAATAAATAGTAAAGATTACCTATTCAATATACATTTTTATACCTGAAAATCACGACCAAATATTTCGCTGTGTTCTAACGTCCAGAAAAGCAATTTAAACCAATTTACAAAATAAAAAAACAAAAAACAGAAAATCTCGTAATTTAATTACTTGTTACTAAAAGGTTTGGGAGAAGGGATCGGTACCTATAAAACGAAACATTGTTTTTTTTATACTCTTAGTAGGTATTTAGTAGGATTTCTGTATCACCAGGTCTATCCTTTTAATAAGGATTCCATCCATCACTAACATTATTATGCAATTTCATCAATTTGTAGGTTATTTTGCGGAACATCACTAGACCAACGCCCCGTTGGCCTAGTGATTTGTGATCACCAATTTGCATCAGGCAAGCGTGGTGATTAAGCCTAATCACATCATAGTAGCGATGACTTGATTTCTATGATGGAGGCCTTTGCCCTGCAGTGGTATTTTACTTTTTTTACTTTACCCGCACGAAGTCGCTATTCTGACATAAAACGAAGCACAGCCAATCGAGTTAGGGGAGGAAACCGCAGTCTAGACCAGTTCAGGCTGGAAATCGTTGTCTGCTCTGGAAAAGTTATTTAGATCTCAACTTGTTTAGTCTGAGTTTAGTTCCGTTGAAACGCGGTTGCGTAGGTGTACGACGTTAGACTAAAATTAAAGTAAAGTTTATTTTCTGGCCAACATTTCTCGTGCTTAGCTTGTGATATTTATAGAAAAAAGTATTTTATTATGTGATGGCCCGCCCTCACTTCGCTTCGGGAACGTAATTCAGAAACGAACCAATAGATGGCGCTGTGCTCAATTACATCGCGCAAGCGTTTCGTGTTTTCGGTTTACCTATAAGCCTTGTCGTTGTCTATAGAAGTTATCTCTTTATAAATAGTATAGATAGGTGGCAGATGAGCAGACAGATCATCTGATGATAAGCGATTGCCGCTGCCCATAGACACTTGCAACACCAATAGAGTCACAAAGTTCTTCTGTCATCTGCCAGTCTTACCCCCCTTTCCCCCAATGGGACCTCCGGTACCCTCACTCACTCGACGGAATACAGAGCAGGCTTCACGCCGGTCTTCTGTGAAGCCATAGTATCACTCTGGTTAATTAAGCCGGCCCATTTATGCCAAAGCGTGGCTCTACCACAAATGGTATTCGTGTAACAGATCGTTGAGGCATCAAATTAAGTGTTTTCCTCAATTGCGGTTTTATGATCATTTCTTTTATCGATTTGGAATAATATTGGAAGAAATTATCGATTTTTCCAATTAAAATCAAGAACCGGAATTTGGTTGTAACTAGGTAACTTCGCTTATCAATCAATTTACATATTGAAGCCCGTATTAATGCTAAGCGTCATCAAATATGTATGGAATACTCGAGTTAACGCATCGTATTTAATACTGTCTTAAGACGATATGATACAGCCGTTGTCCGATACAAAAAGGCAACACCGATCCCTGGATTCTGCCGGGAGAGGCTTATAATATATTTTTCTAGATTATCCATGTCTACTGAAAACATGTCTGTATTTTTTCTTTTTTATTACAAACTAGTGGCCTGCCCTCACTTCGTTTCAGGATAGTACTTCCACTGTCTACCAACAGATGGCGCTAGGCGTCGATTGCAACGCGCTAGTATTTCGTTTTTTCCGTTTGTATACAAGGTTTATCGATGGCTATGGAGTTTGCTCTTAATAAAAAGTATAGATTACCTATTCAATAAGACACGAACATTTTAAACCTGAAAATCACGACCAAATATTCCGCTGTGTTCTAACGTCCAGAAAAGCAATTTAAACCAATTTACAAAATAAAAAAACAAAAAACAGAAAATCTCGTAATTTAATTACTTGTTACTAAAAGGTTTGGGAGAAGGGATCGGTACCTATAAAACGAAACATTGTTTTTCTATACATTTAGAACCTATTCGGTAGGATTTTTGTAGCGCCTAGATTCCGTCGTTAACGAACATTATTATAAAATTTCATAAATTTTTAGGTTATTTAATCACATCATAGTAGCGATGACTTGATTTCTATGACAGAGGCCTTTGCCCTGCATAGTATATAGGCTGATACTTTCTTTAGGCGCATATTAAGATTCAAACAACCTTATATTTAAAAAGCGCCCGTTATCACCTCATATTCCAAACCTAGACAAATTAATAGAGTCCCATTTCCCAAAGCACCAAACACAACACCCTTACAGGGAGAACTACAGTATATCTATCTCGGTAAATTACAGAGCAGCCATCATTAAGCGTAGCGAATTATTTCGTATTATTCATAAGTCAGGAGATTTGCGGGGAGTCGAATCCGGGGCTTTTCGCTGCCAAACATTATGGAACAATGGGTGTAGTGATGGGACTAAGTTGGTAGGAACTCGAGTGATATCGGTAAAAAGGACTTAAAAAACTAGACTAGTAACAGTAGTCATCGCGTAGAAAGGTTCAGTACCTACTCTTTAAATTGTAAGAGAAATCAGATATGCTATATATGATTTTTTTTGTGATAAGTGCAGACAAGCCTACGGATGACTGATGGTAAGCGATTACCGCCGCCTATAGACACCTGCAAGGTGTTGCAGGTGTCTATGGGTCGGCAGCGCACTTGTGACTCTACTGGTGAGTAGAGTCACAAGTGCGCTGCCGACCTTTAAGCCCCTTTCCCCCAATGGGGCCTCCGGTACCCTCACTCACTCGACGAAATACAGAGCAGGCTTCACGCCGGTCTTCTGTGAAGCCATAGTATCACTCTGGTTAATTAGGCCGGCCACTTTTTGCCAAAGCGTGGCTCTACCACGAATGGTATTCGTGTAACAGGTCGTTGAGGCATCAAATTAAGTGTTTTCCTCAATTGCGGTTTTATGATCATTTCTTTTATCGATTTGGAATAATAATGGAAGAAATTATCGATTTTTCCAATTAAAATCAAGAACCGGAATTTGGTTGTAACTAGGTAACTCCGCTTATCAATCAATTTACATATTGAAGCCCGTATTAATGCTAAGCGTCATCAAATATGTATGGAATACTCGAGTTAACGCATCGTATTTAATACTGTCTTAAGACGATATGATACAGCCGTTGTCCGATACAAAAAGACAACACCGATCCCTGGATTCTGCCGGGAGAGGATTATCCATGTCTACTGCAAACACATATGTATGTTTTCTTTTTTATTACAAACTAGTGGCCTGCCCTCACTTTGTTTTAGGATAGTACTTCCACTGTCTACCAATAGATGGCGCTAGGCGTCGATTGCAACGCGCTAGTATTTCGTTTTTTCGGTTTGTATACAAGGTTTGTCGATGTCTATGGAGTTTGCTCTTAATAAATAGTAAAGATTACCTATTCAATATACATTTTTATACCTGAAAATCACGACCAAATATTTCGCTGTGTTCTAACGTCCAGAAAAGCAATTTAAACCAATTTATTAAAAAGCGCCCGTTATCACCTCATATTCCAAACCTAGACAAATTAATAGAGTCCCATTTCCCAAAGCACCAAACACAACACCCTTACAGGGAGAACTACAGTATATCTATGTCAGTAAATTACAGAGCAGCCATCATTAAGCGTAGCGAATTATTTCATATTATTCATAAGTCAGGAGATTTGCGGGGAGTCGAATCCGGGGCTTTTCGCTGCCAAACATTATGGAACAATGGGTGTAGTGATGGGACTAAGTTGGTGCGAACTCGAGTGCTATCGGAAAAAATGACTTAATAAACTAGACTAGTAACAGTAGTCATCGCGTAGAAAGGTTCAGTACCTACTCTTTAAATTGTAAGAGAAATCAGATATGCATTTTTTTTTTTGTGATAAGTGCAGACGAGCCTACGGATGACGTGATGGTAAGCGATTACCGCCGCCTATAGACACCTGCACCTAACACCAGTAGAGTCACAAGTGCGCTGCCGACCTTTAAGCCCCTTTCCCCCCAATTGGGCCTGCGGTACTTTTTGATTTTAATAACTAATTTTTGACTTTAATAACTAAGTATTTAGACTAAAGCGGTCGACGGAAGAATTTGTAAAAAGGAAGTAATTGAACGCCTTTTGTAGAGTTTAAGTTAACTAGAGAATAAAATATATTTATCTTTATTCAAGTTAGGTCCCTACAGAACACTTATGAATGTCAAAAGATATAATCTAACACTGGTTCGGAACATCGATTTCTACTGAGAAAACACCAGCAAGAAACTTAGAACTACTAAGTTACTATTAGAGAAGAGTAACTACTCTTCTCTAATAGTAATAAATTAAAGAGTTTCATTTGAATACTCGGCCCAATACTCGTAATCCAAGGACTCGATATTATATCTGATAAGTTATTATTATTATTATTATTTTATTTAAAACTTTATTGCACAAAACTTCGTACAATAGGCGAACTTAATGCCAAGAGCATTCTCTACCAGTCAACCTTGGGTCAAGCAGAAAGTACAATGGTGCGGCGAAAGGAGGACTTTAAGTTTTAATGCAATCCACAGATTAATTAAAGAATGGTAATGTACTACTTAAAATAATTTAATATAATATAAATACATGTAACTATAGACAAACGTATAAACCTAAATACAATTATAATAATACTTATAATAAAGATAAATATACATATATAAAATAAAGTAGATATATAAGATATATATATAAATATATAAGCAACTATGTCTTATTTTATCGAGTTATGATACTCTGCTGTTCACAGATGTGGAGGAAAGTGACAGCAGATTCAAAATTATAAAATGACTCGAGTCAACTTACTCATAGAACATCACTAAATTATTAGTCTAGAAGCGTTTAGCCATTCTTAATGCCCGCTCAAGATGTTAATGTAAGGATGTATATTTATACGGGTGAGAAGTTTCTTATTTGAGAATCATTACTAGAATTATATCTAAGAAAAATTAATACTTAAGTAGGTACATACATACATATATTACACTTAGAGACTGCTCAAACACACCTGTGTACACACATGCCATTATGGCACATGCCATAGTAGCGATGACTTGATTTCTACGATGGAGGCCATTTGCCCTGTAGTGGGACATAAGTATACAAGATGATACTTACTATACTTTACTTTTTCTTTCTTATTTTTAGTTAATTTGTAAGTTATGCTGATTGTGGTTTTCTTTCGAGTTTTTTTGAAGGTGGTTTTGTTTTTCAGTCTACAGTTTAATCACTTCTCCGTTTTATAAGATAAACCCTGTATCCTTAATTGAATACCCACAATTCAAATTAACAGCGAAAGCCAACTCCAAATATCTACGAATTTCAAGGTTTCTTTACAAACTCTGGAGGCTTAAGGATCTACTCAAGGAACACTCAATAGGGCCTTGAGAATCTTGGGCAAACATGCCAAATACTCGATCAAGGACGTATTAAGAGAACCCGAGGTAAAGAAAGTGTCTTCAAAGAGATGGATTATAAATATCGAGTGGTTAAATTATAGATGTATCGATTTTCTTGAAGCAGATTTTTTTGATACCTATAGGTGGCAGACAAGCCGACGGATCACCTGATGGTAAGCGATTGCCGCCGCCCATACCAGTAGAATCACAAGTGCCGCAAGTGCGCTGCCGACCTTTAAGCCCCTTTCCCCCCAATTGGGCCTGCGGTACTTTTTGATTTTAATAACTAATTTTTGACTTTAATAACTACTTAGTTACCAAACCAGTGGTTCTTCCGTCGACCCCTTTAGTCTAAATACTAATTTTGACTAAAGGGGTCGACGGAAGAATTTGTGAAAACGAAGTAATTGGACGCCTTTTGTAGAGTTTAGAGTTAACTAGAGATATATTATTTTATATTATCTTTATTCAAGTTAGGTCCATACAGAACACTTATGAATGTCAAAAGATATAATCTACCACTGGTTGGGAACGTCGATTTCTACTGAGAAAACACCAGCAAGAAACTTAGTAGTTACTCTTTTCTAATAGTAATAAATTAAAGAGTTTCATTTGAGCTTCATTTCGTTTTAAATTACAATACTCGTAATCCAAGGACTCGATATTATGTCTGATGAGTTATGATACTCTGCTGTCCACAGATGTGTAGGAATGTGATAGCAGATTCAAAATTATAAAATGACTCGAGTCAACTTACTCTTAGAACATCACTAAATTAGTCTAGAAGCGTTTAGCCGTTCTTAATGCCCGCTCAAGATGTTAATGCAAGGATGTATATTTATACGGGTGAGAAGTTTCTTATTTGAGAATCATTACTAGAATTCTATCTAAGAAAAATTTATACTTAAGACCTACTTAAGTATTTGGCATACCTATGTACATACTTAAATTACACCTAGACTTTGCTCAAACACACCTGTGTGTACATACACACATGCCATTATGGCACATGCCATAGTAGCCATGACTTGATTTCTATGATGGAGGCCTTTTGCCCATGCTAGTGGGACATAAGTATCACAAGATGATACTATTACTACTATACTTTACTTTTTTCTTTCTTATTTTTAGTTAATTTGTAAGTTATTCGCTGATTGTGGTTTTCTTTCGAGTTTTTTTGAAGGTGGTTTATTTTTTCAGCCCACAGTTTTAATCACTTATCCGTTTATAAGATAAACCCCTGTATCCTTAATTGAATACCCCACAATTCAAATTAACAGCGAAAGCCAACTCAAATATCTACGAATTTCAAGGTTTCTTTACAAACTCTGGAGGCTTAAGGATCTACTCAAGGAACACTCAATAGGGCCTTGAGAATCTTGAGCAAACATGCCAAATACTCGATCAAGGACGTATTAAGAGAACCCGAGGTAAAGAAAGTGTCTTCAAAGAGATGGATTATAAATATCGAGTGGTAAAATTTTAGATTTTCTTGAAGCTGATTTTTTTATGTGATGTAGCAGACGAGCAGACGGATCACGTTAAGCGATTGCCGCCGTCCATACCAGTAGAGTCACAAGTGCGCTGCCAACCTTAAACTCATTTCCCCTCAATTGGGGCTCCGGTACCCTCCCTCACACACTTGACGAATGCTTCACATAATAATATGCAGCATGTAACATGTCTTCTTTGTCTTCTATTCTATACTATTTATAAAGAGGTTAATCTCATATTCCACGCCTGGTCTAATAGATAAACCGAAAACACGAAACATTAGCGCGATACAATCAACGCGCAGCGCCATCTATTGGTAGACAGTGGCACCACTATCCCGAAAAGAAGTGAAGGCGGGCCACTAATACTGTATAAAGTGAATAAGTTGGCATGAACTTATGGTACGAAGGTACGGATGATACAGTATCGGATTCATTACATGGTTGGTACATGGTTAGGTGAGTATCCAGCTCAAGGAAACTAAAACACTTCATAATTTTTGTTTTTTGGTATCGCAATTTATTCTTAAGTAAATATTGCACGGCAAACGTAGTGTAGGACGCCCTGCTAGAAGATGGGATGACGACATTCGAAGGCTGGCTGGAGTGAGCTGGATGAGAGTGGCCGAAAATCGGGAGCGGTGGCGTGCATTGGGAGACCTATGTCCAGCAGTGGACGAGCGTGGGTTGCTGATGATGATGAAATATTGCACTTTTGGAAGCACATCCGCCTAGTCTGTGTAAGGTTGTGGGTTCGAGTCCCACCTGAACCCTTCGATGATTTTTTTAAGTGCAATATTCGAACTCGAACTCGCTCGGATTCGAACCTACGACTTCCCGTATGGAAGGCTTCCTTACCCACTGAACTACCATCTTTCTACTAAACAACCAGCGTTTGTGACAGTCAACAAAAAAGGCTTAAGCTTAACTAATACCCCAGTCACCTCTGTCGGTCGAAAAACCTGCCAAGTTTTTCTGACTTGGCAGGTATGCCCCAATCTTTGCGCCGCAGACCGCGGTAAGTCCTGTACAACTAATCCACGGTGTTGCCAGGTTGGGGGCGAAAACAATAAAGTAAACTGTTTATAAAAGAGATATTTTTTTTTATTTGATAGGTGGCGGACCATTGTGCTCAGCAGTGGGACAGTTTAGGCTTATTCAAAAGAAATAAAGGTGGCACACGAGTAGACGAAACACAGTCAGCAGTGGGACAGTTAAAGCTTATTAAAAAAAAAAAACGTGGCAGGCGAGCAGACGGATCACCTTATGGTATCGTGTTGTCATGTCCACAGATAATACCTAAACATTTGTATTTTAAAACCGTTGCAAAAAGTATATTAAGTTAAAATTTTTTCGAACATATATTATCTTGGGTTTAAATTGTGATCACTAATCCGCATTAGGCAAATCATAGTTATAGCAATGATTTGATTTCTATGATGGAGGCCTTTGCCCTGCATTAGGACAGTAAAAAGGCTGATTCTTCACTATTAACCATGGGAGAGCCACGCTTCGGCTTGAATGGGCCGGCTCGACTGGAGTGATACCATGGCCTCACAGAAGACCGGCGTGAAGAACCGCCTGCGCTGTGTTTCGCTGAGTGAGTGAGGATACCGTATGCCCAATTTGGAAGAAAGCGGGTTAAAGGTTATTAGCGCACTTGTGACTCTACTGGTGTTGCAGGTGTCTATGGGCGGCGGTAATCGCTTACCATCAGGTGATCCGTCTGCTCGTTTACCACGTCACAAAAAGCTTTCCTTTTTTTTATGTGATAGGTAGCAGACGAGCAGGCGGATCACCTGATGGTAAGCAATTGCCGCCGCCCATGGACACATGCAACACCAGTGGAGTCACAAGTGCGCTGCCAACCTTTAATCCCCTTCCCCCGATGGGCCTCCGGCACCCTCACTCACTCGGCGAAACACAGCACAGGAGCTGCTTCACGACGGTTTTCTGTGAGGTAGTGGTATCACTCCGGTCGAGCCGGCCCATTCATGCCGAAGCATAGCTCTCCCACAATTCACAATTTTCCTATTTTAAAACCTTCAGTAGGGCAACACTGAACCCCGTCAAGGAATAATCCCTAAACCCGTAACTGCGGCATTATAATTCCCGGAATTAATTCTCATTCATTTTTCAGCAGGCGCTCGACGACGGCGATATAGGGTTGATAAGGCTCGAGTAAATTATTAATTTCAAATTAATTAAAAGGGTTAAGATTTTATGTTGCGTCTTTTGGGAGAAACAAATTTAGGTGTTCTTGTTATCCGTTTAGTGCAGTGGTTTGAGCGCTTAATGCGTAAAGGTCAAGGGATCGATTCCCGCTCCAGCACAAAAAATGTTTGTTGATAAAACAGATGTGTTGGGTTTCCTTAATGCAAGGAAAAAACCTTCGTTTTGAACCTAGACAATGATCGTATTTGATGTTATCTCACGATATTATTATAAGTAGTAGTGGTCCGTACTCACTTCTTGTATCGGGACGTTAGTTTTAAAACGTACCAACAGATGGCGTTGGGTGTCAATTACTTACATCTCGAAAATTTAGGCTTTTTCGGTTTAACGTTGTCTTTTGACAACAAAGGTATTACAAATATAATACTTAAATAATATTAGGTAGGTACACCCAGATACTAGACAAACACGAGTGTTCATCACAAGAATGTTTGTCCAGCTTCGGGACCTTTGGTGGTTATGGCAAGGGTCACAACGCAACTACTCTGGCGTAGACAGGAGCACATCATGCTGGGGGGAATAGGGTTAGTCTGCACTACAAATACAAACTACAAATGCGTCCTCGGGTCAGTCTTTTTAATTCTTTTAGTAGCAGCCCTGTGTAAGACAGAATTATGACGGACTCAAAACTGGATCCAAGACGGATTACGCCATTTTGTTTTGGGTTTATTTAAATTTATACAGCGGCTCGTGTTTCCGTGAAGGAGGGAATTTCATAGTTCTTGTTTGTTTCCGTTACGAGACTTCGAACTTTTTCTATTCTACGTTTTGTTTTGGTAATCTCTCCATCCAATAATTTTGTATCTTTAGTTCTTTTTGTTTATTTGGCCTACGGACGTTTATTTGCTCCACTGCTGGGCAATTGCCCGAACTAAATTTATTTATTTATTTAGGACAACCAACAAGGCACACACTACAATAGTCTTAAATCTAGCGCAGTAACTAATTCTAAGCTAAAAGCTGCTATTGCGCTCGGTCTGTAGCGGTGGCTTGCCAATTGTTAGAGAAGTCTTCCAAGTCATCACGCCATCTCTTTTTGGGCCTACCTTTTAGACTTTTGCCCAGGCACTTGGCGACATACACTAGGTGTTGGAATTACTTCTTGCCGGTTTTCTGTGAGGCCGCGTGGTACCTATCACTCCGGTGGTACTTAGAAGTTACAAACCAGAACAGGGGCAGATCAATTGAATAATGGTTGCACTTTTGAGAAACTATCCGAAACGTGTAGACTTTCTCATCGCCGATGTAATGCCAAAAACATAGATTTCTAAAATAAATAAATTCATTAATTCACACAACACCTCATATATATTTAACCTGGACTCCGTACTAAATAGCTCAAGCTCTTGTGTTACAGATTACAGACAACAGAGGATCTCAAATATAATACCCAGACATTGAACAAACAAAAGTGTTCATCACACGAAAGATTGTCCAGGGTGGGTTTCGAACCCACGACCTTAAAATGCAAAGATGCATTCGAGAACATGCAGAATCTAATCCACTGAGCTACTATTGCTTTGCAAAAATTGAATCCCCGTAACTCTCTAAAGGAAACTCAATTCGAAGGAGATTTCGAGAGTCAGTAATTAAACTTTAATATTTGATGGCGGAGCAACTAACAAATTGATGAAGTTGCTGGGTTGTGCTCATAATTACAAACATGTTTGTTTTACTCTGTTGCCGGGGTTTTAATATTAAAATCATAATATTAATACCCTCCAAACGATATTCTACGGCCGCCAATCTTAACGATCAGCCACGTACGCAGGATATATCTTTTATTTAATTTTATGCTATTTATAAAGAGATAACTTCTATAGACAAAGACAAGGCTTATAGGTAAACCGAAAACACGAAACGCTTGCGCGATGTAATTAAATACAGTGCCATCTATCGGTTAATTTCTGAATTACGGTCCCGAAGCGAAGTGAGGGCAGGCCACTAGTCTCTCAATAAAATAAAAATTGTGTCATTATCTGCCTTATATTTAACTTTGCGTAATACAAAGTACGATACAAAATACAGTCCGTTTGGAATATTCAGATACAATACAATTGGACAGATGTCCGGAGCAGGCTGCGGGAGGAAACTTTATTCTGTTTTACGTAACTCAAACTATGTATATTGAATTGGTTTTCTGTTGGTAAACAGTGATTTGAAAGAAGTTTTCTTTGCCTTGTTTTATCTAGAGGTTTATCCCAAATCTTATCCAATATTATCCTACATTTTCATCCGATATGTGCTGTAAGATTTGTTTTAGTTTTTGTTACTACCTAAATTATTAATTTAGTTTGGTTGGACTAAAATTACATTACTTGTTTTGGCCCTGTACTTTTCAAAGTAGACATCTAATTCTCAAGATGTTTCAAAAGACTCATGTGGGATTATGAGTGAGTGAAATGAAATGTAAGACGAGAAGAACGGAACGGAGAACAAGTAAATGACGCCCTCAATGGCGCAGTGGCTAAGGTTCGCCCGAAGCGTGAAAGGTCCCGGTTTCGATTCCCGGTCAAGTCAGTTTAGAAAACTACACTTTTTAAGTTGTCTTGGGTCTGGATGTTCTGGGTTGACGCCCCCAGTTAATTATCGTCCTGGTACTCATCTATTACAGGGGTTACCTTGAGACCAGGTTGATTGGTGTGATTGTCTGGCGCATTGATTTTATTTAAATGAAAAGAACAAATGAGTTATCTGTGGATGCGGGACAAAGAAAGACAATTTTTTTTAGAATAAAACACAATCTTAAGCAAACTGGAGATCGAAATAAAGAAGATTTTGAAGACCCTGGAATCTGTTTTTTTTTATGGTATAGTTAGCAGACGAGCAAGCGGATCACCCAATGGTAAGCAATTGCCGCCGCCCATGGACACTTGCAACACCACACCTTGCCACACCTTGGAGTTACAAATGCGCTGCCACCTTTTATCTCCTTCCCCCGCCCCGGGTGGGCCTCCGGTACCCTTACTCACTCGGCGAAACACAGCACAGGGGCTGCTTCACGCCAGTTTTCTGTTAGGCAGTGGTATCACTCCGGTCGAGCCGGCCCATTCATGCCGAAGCGTGGCTCTCCCACAGTAGAAAGTGTTTCTCCTTTAGCCCCACGTGTTTGCTTATAAAAGTTTCCTCACGTGTTTCAACGCATTTACTCGTCAAACAGTAATCAACAGAGTTAGATCAGTCAGACACTTCACACTTTACCCGATTAGGAGTTCGAATTAAACCACGGCCACAGTCGGGCCGGGAGACTATGGTACTGAAGTATTTTACAAACAGAATTTAGGTAACAGCATACAATTTCTTCTTGAGCATTGTAGGGAAATAACATAAGATTTCACTTTATGTAAATAACGCACATAAAAGGGCACACTCGAACAGGCGCGGATCCACCGTTGTGTTGTGGGCACTGTGGGCATGCCCATAACCTAAAATTTACTAGAGACGTCACACTTTCTTCTATCAACATTTGACCAGCAGTTCCCAGTCTAAGAGAGGGAGAGGGGGGTTGGCGGGGGAGACTGTACCCACAGCCATGGGCGAAGCTAGGGGGGACGAGCCCCCTTCGACTATGTCCCAAGTCAGAAAATCCCTAGATGCCCACAACCATTTTTGAGATCTGGATCCATTCTTGCATTCGAACCCACAACTTGCCACGTAAGTACCTACCACTTAAACGAACCAAACCCCGTACTATTGCTGTTTGTAAGTGCTTCATTTGCCATCAGACGATAGTCTCATTAATATTGTAAGTATAATGTAATATCCAGTGGAAACATTATTACAAAATGTTTGACCACCAGTTAAAATTAAACTCATAAATGAAGATAATTTCCCACGCTTGCCTTATGCAAATTGGTGAGCACCAACCCAAGCTATGTTATAAAAATTCGTAACATACTTTTTGCTCTACCCGGGAATCAAACCCTGAACCCCGAGATCACAGACCAACGGGGCGTGTGGTTGATGGGCACTCTCTAATGCAGAGTTCTTCACGGATATGCACTTAATCATATCTAAAATTAAACACCTACCACTTACGGTCAGCTGTGCTTCCAAACGCCCCCTTTTAACATATCCCCACTCAAAAAACTTAGGAAAGTTGTTAAATTTTACAGCTCCAAGAATTATGTCTTCATTATTAATGGATTCCAATGCTTTTAAGAAACCACGTGAAGCCAAGTTGCTTCGGAAAGTTTTAATTTTGATTAATGTTCAGGAACTTACGTCGCAGGTTTACTCAGCGATGGTTATTGAAATGGGGTCTATTGTTTTAAACAAGAGTGGATGTATCCCGAAGCGAAATCCTACTAATATTATAAAGGCGAAAGTTTGTAAGTATGGATGTATGGATGTTTGTTACTCTTTCACGTAAAAACTATTGAATGGATTTGAATGAAACTTTACCACAATACAGCTTATACATCAGAATAACACATAGGCTACAATTTATAAAAATATATTGTGTGGATTGTCCAAAATATGACGGTAAGTGTCAATAATTAACTCCACGCGTACGAAGTCGCGGGCGGCCGCTAGTTACTAATAATTTAATTATGATGAAGATTTGCGATTTCTATCTTTCTCAAATATTAAAACTAAACTTCGTGTGTAGGTAATTGTTTTTTTCCTTGTGTTGATACAATGTACTAGCCGTTGGTCTAGTGGTTTAAGTTTTGGGCCGATAACCCACTTCTTTTTTTTGGCGAGCCCATTAACAATTTAGGAAAATACATTTTCTAAATATTCTTTGGTCTGGGTGTTCTGGGTTGACACCCCCAGTTAATTATTATCGTCACCAACTCATAGTACAGGGGTTGCTCTAGTAAGAGACCAGGTTGATTAGCGTAATTATCTGGCGCATTTATTTATTAATGTAAATAAAAAAATACCTCAAGGTACTATTTTGATTCACTCTTCGCTAGTCGAGCGCACGTTTTCTACTGATTTTCATTCGACATACGAAATTCAGCATTTTTGAATCAAGCGAGCGATAGGTTAAACGTCAAAATAGGTATAAATGTCATGCGACTAAGAAGACAAATGTGACATACGTCGCATGCGACAACGCTATGTCACATGAATGAATCAAAAATAGGGCCCTTAACTGTGTCCTGAACACAATACAGGCCAATAAACAAAAAAAATGATCCCAAAATGAAAGCCTGGAAGCTGGTTTCGTAACTCCCTGGCCAGTCTACATAAAATCACAACCCCGTATCCACGTGTTCTATGCGGTAACGAACTATTGACTCGATCAACTTGACTTCCAGCAAAAAGTTGGTACGGAATACTCCGAAATTTAGCGTGTACAGTTTGTTTGTTATTTAGTAAACGCTGAAGAAAGTTGAGATTCCACCTACAAACGATAACTATAAAATATTTAAACACGAATCAACGCTAAGTTTATTGTTAAGTATGTTTCGTCCGCATTTGCGGCAAGCGAAACGAGTGTCGACGGATGGGGGGTTTCCAGCATGACGTCTAGCACGCTTTGATGCCAGTAAGTCAAACCAGGCTTGGTCGCGAATTGGTCTATACAGCCACGAGCGAAGGTGTGGTGTCCCTACTTAAAATGATACTTAAATCATCTGCTAAGATGCAAAATGCCTATATATTGTATTGTACTTACTGCATGTGACCAACGGTCAGACATCGGTTACTGCAACGTAGCCGAAACGTCAAGCAGTAAGTACTATCAGCAAAGTTCCCGGTTGACCACTTTTCGACCTTAATGCATTGGCATTAAGGTGGGTTCTAGCAAAAAGTAGGTACGGAACACTCCGAAATTTAGGTGTACTATGAATTTGTTGTTTGACTGGCGTCAGACTTTCACAACTTAAACAGAAAAACCAGACCAACTGAATTGTAGGCACTCGTTTCAAAACTATCTTTAACATATAGGTCATTCATACAGATTCATGATCAAATTGAATACGGCCTCCTATTAATAAGCGACACGTATTTAACTAAGTAACCGTAACATGCTTCAGTAAATCTGGCAATTAAAATCATCTTCATCTACATTAAAGTATTTATCCAATTTTGACCCACTCAAACATTCTCAATCATTGTGATTGGAAATCGAGTTTCAAATTGTTCGTCACAAGATTCTCTGTAACGTAAATTAGATATTGGAGCCCCATTTCCAAAGGATCTGCGAAATAAAACGCGGGAATAGCTATTCAATCAGATAAAAGGTTTCAAATCCAGACGTCTCTTGGAGGAAACTAGATAATGTATGAACAGGGAGAGGGAAATTCTTTAAAATTCACTCAAAACCTTTTTACTGCGCCATGAATTAAGCTGAGTTACGGATATTTTTATTTCACGTCATTACGTACTTATGTTTGTGTATTATATAGTCAACAAAAAAATGTAAGAGGGCGTTTCGTTTAAGTATTATTATGTAAAGACAATAAGATAGGTACTTCGAACACGTTTAAACCTGTCAGACCCACTTTAAATAGAGGCCGTGATCATAACTTAGTACCTTAGCCATCACCCACAAAGTGTTGGATAACTTTCTTTTGTTTTCAGCCTTTATTTGTTGTACCTACTCCACATGCGCATAAAGGTGCATGCATTTCTCTATTTTACACTATTAGTTTAAAAGCTTAACCAAAATTCTTCATCGTAATAAATTATAATTTTTAACGTCGTAAGGCCCAGACAGCAGACACAATGGAAAATCAATTGTTATATGCCTTTTAAAAAGCTTTTGGGACTTACGACGTTAATAAACGTCATTATAAGCAAAAACGGCATCGACCTATTATGTAAATACAAGAAAAATTGTTGATGAAATGCTAAAATTACGTAACGAGCATGTAAATGACAGTTGCAGTACTAATCTTGTTCTTTTTGACATTAATTAATTACATCATACGCTTGTAAGCTACGCCATTTTCTGTAGGTACATTCGTTTTTGTGCGTTTTTTTGACAGTGCGATCTGTTAGCCATTTTTAAAGACTTAAAACTGAAACATGAGATAGAAATACATTTTTACCCTATGTGCTGCTATTGCATTGTGTATTGTAAGAATAAAAAAGGAACTAAACACAAAAAAGATCTAACATTGTCTCACACAGCCAAAGGTTTGTCAAAAGACAAACATTATTTTTTGCACGCCATTGTCAAACAACAATGAACTTTACTCCTTTCACATAAGCACGCATGAAGTAGCACGGATAAATTTTGAAAGCAACATTATGAAATGACTGACTTTGGTTTTTTTAAAGATGGAACCCCGCGTAGATTAAAAAACTTGCAAAGCTCTGTAAAGTTTAAATCCTGTAATAAGTTAATGGTTCTGTATTAATGTCATCCATAAATAACCCAAATCATATTAAGTCGAAGTGAAAGGACGAGTAGAACCCACTAGTGATGTCGATCGATAGCCTATCGATAATTGAGTGTTGAAGGAATCCATAACTATTGTAGGAGACATTTGGCAGTGGGTTTGTTCTAGACCCTGGACAAACTTTGTGTGATGGATACTTGTGCTTGTTCAGTATCTGGATGTAATATCAGTATTTAAGTATTATATTAGTAAATCCTGTTTTTCTGATATCTATGACACAAGTGCTTAATATATTTATTTATTTTATTTATGTAATATATAGCAGACGAGCAGGCGGATCATCTGATGGTAAGCTATTGCCGCCGCCCATGGACACCTGAGACACCAGTTAAGCTACTTAATACGGAGTCAGCAGTATGAGATGTTGTGTGTGTGTTTTTTTTAAATTAAAGAGGTACCAGAGTATTTGTAACCTTTTTGTCTCATAGCTGTCGCTGCAATCTATCGAGAGCATTTGTAAGATACTTTGCCAAGCTATCCGAGAAACAATAACGCCAATTTAATGTCACTATTATAGCAATCATCTACATCCCATTGCAGTTTCCCATTACGTAGTCCTTAAAGTATAATATTTCAATAGTCAAACATTGAACCCTAAAGCTCCAAAGGGTTGTTGTAAAAAATAACATTTGCCATACGCCCTCGTTGCAACACTTGAATCCCTAATAAACCGTCTAATTAACGAGCCGCATTCACCTACCAGTGTTACTAGGGGAACCACGGTATGCGAATTGCGGGATCGCATAAAAAGTAAATCAAAGTATCAGCCATTACTATTACTGTCCCACTGAAGAAAGCAAGCAAGGCAAAGGCCTCCATCACAGAAATCAAATCATCGCTACTATGATGGGATAAGGCCTAATCTCCACGCTCTGAACCACATAAATATGAATAATACCTATCCTGCTCTGCGAAAGCATTGTCGTAATCGTAGAGTATATTGTACTTTACGGATATGCAAATGTATGCAAATTTAAACTATGCTTTAAAAAATATATGTTAAATATTGTCTAAAATAAGGCTTTACTTATAAATATGACCATACTTTAAACGTAAAAAAGGGTTTTTACGCCGAAAACTGAAAAGCTTTTCATTTTTACAAACAGTTTATGATATCTCTTTTTATGACAATTTTTATGACAGAACTACATGTGAACACATCTCAAAAGTAAGAAGAGCCTTGACGCTTTCTTATCCCACGGATAACTGCAGAGTATCACCACCATCATCAGCTTTTCTTCTTTACACTGCTGAAGCTTTGAGCTTCCATAAGGCACACCACTCTATTCAGTTATTGTTGTGGCTTGCCTATAGGAGGGTATAGATTAACCATAACTGGCATGAGACAGCGCTACCCCATGTCTCGTCTTGTGAATGGGGGAACCGGAACCTAATCCGGGGAAAAGGATATCTGAAGATTGGCAACGGACTTGTCTTGGCTGGTGGCAGTCGTGTACCATTCGGCACATATCACAAAAAAATAGTTTTTTTATTATGCGTTTCATGCATTTGTATATTTGGACGTCAGTATCCACTAAAACCACAACTTTTGGCCTTCCCAACGATGAGTCGAGTGTGCAATTAGCGTATACTTGTTGACAGATTATGGAACTAGGTCGTCTCCCTCACTCATATGCAAATAGGGCTGTCAGAGCGGGACAGACAGCCTGCATAGAAGCCTCATCGCGCTGGCTTTCGACTGCGAATGAGTTTTGTGTTTCTGCTAGTTTTGTTTTTGTGGAAAAAGCACGAGAGATAAAATAGTGGGAACTAACCGTTTAGGGATTAATCTCGAGCTTTTAGCTTGGTTCATTCGTAAAACGGTTATTTATTATTGCAATTTTCTTTTGTTATAAACCGTTTTACTAAACCTCGTGTAGTTCAGCCCGTGAACATGAATATCTTTGACTATGACCACTAAAACTGCGAAAAAAGGTCGTGTCTGCATATAATTATATGCAGACGTCATGAAAGAAAGAAAGTCTCGAAAACGGGTTTTTAAGGAACCAACGAAGTTTCTAATGGGGTTGCCATACCCTATGACATAAGCGGCAGTGGCTCCATCAATTAATTTCACGACTTTATTGACACTATTGGCCTGTCCTCTTACTTAGTTATTAGTGACATTAGTTTCAACCTGCACCAAGAGATGACGCTGGGCGTTTATTAAATCGCGCAAGCTAACTTTCTCTTGCCACGATTCAAAGAGCTGATTGGCCATCGCCAATCTTAAGCAAGAAAAGGACGATAATGAGAGAGAAACATTATTAAAGACAGTCCTTCTTCAGGTAAATAAGTAACTTATTACTTATTCAAAGAATAAATTAAGATTCTTTCAAATAAAAACCCTTAAAACATGAACCTAATAGATTTCTTAGTAGGCGAGGACAGGGCCTTAACCCGTATTGAATTCGTATTGGATCGCTCTGTATTCGGATGAGGTGCCACTCCCCGCTTATTCGATTTGTTGCTACTACGAGATTTGAGTTTGTAAGACCTTCTGGCGACGGGAACTAGAAAATGTGGATGTTCCAATAGAGAGAGTGAAAAATGTTGAAGATTACCTTTTATCTGACAATACTGGAAATTAATAACGGAGTCTTGGAAACTGCAGACGAAGTTCAGGTTGTCCGGTATCACGATGAGTCGAGGCTACTCATTTGCCAGGGAAAATTTACCTTGTTGTTTCATGACGTTCAAACGAATCTCAAACGTAGGGTAGTAGACCACATTTTTGGCTGAATGTATTTCGCGAAAGGGAATTGAGGCCTACACTCAGTACTGGATACTACCGGGCTGATGATGAATTCTGGAAGAGCTTAGGAGCTATATTGTAAGGAACAGTAGAAGATTTGAGTAAAGTACGAGTAAGTTAGGTAACGATGATGTACTGATGCCTCATAATCAAAATCAGCAGCGGATCTAGCTATATCGTCATGCAAGTAAACAAGCAATATGTTTTCGAATTTTTCGAACATAGCTCAGGTTTGTGATCACCAATCTGCATTAGACGCGTGTGGTGATTAAGCCTAATCCCAACATAGGAGCAATGACTTGATTTCTATTATACTTAGAGGCCTTTGCCTACAGTCGGACAGTTTATAGGATAGGTACGTACAGCCACACATCAAAGTATACAAAACTGTCAAATTTCTTCAAACGACTCTCCTCTTACTGTCAAACACATTAGGTTGAATATCACATGAGGAATTTTGACAGATTGTAGTAGCTGATGTGTGGCTGTCTGTACTTATCCATGTTCGTATAACAGTTACGCACTCCTTATCCATGACTATGAAAAGGCTGTTTTAAACCGAGCACCAGTCTAGCGGAGACTTGTAACTAGATATTCCGAAGAATACAAACTAATAACGACCCGCCAGTTGGAATACGGTTAAACACCAACTTTAGGAGTTCGAGGCGAATGGACGGACGCACTGGACATTTAGTACTGGCTATAAAGATATTTTAAACTTTTGGTGGTACTTAATAGTTTTTTCTGTATTAAATTGGAGAAGTATGAACTTACGTACTTAAAAATAATGAAGTAGATTTTTTTAAAGATTAACTTGCTTATGGTGAGATTCGAACAATCTTTATCCGACAGTAAATTCATGGTATAAGGCTGTCATTCCATCGTTATACGATAGAAGCCTTTTAGCATGTTATATCATTAAAATAAGCAAAATAAATATCAGCTGTTCCATACAAAAAAGTACCTATATCCATCAGGCAATAATGTATGGAACAGTAGGTAAAATTAATAACTATCCCACTGCAGGGCAAAAGCCGCCATCAAAGAAATAAATTGATTTTTTTCGAACATAGCTCGGGTTTGTCCAATGTACCAATTAGGCAAGCGTGGTGATTAAGCCTAATCCAATCATAGTAGTGATTGTTCCATACAGCTGATATTTATTTTGTTTATTTTTATGATCTAACATGCTAAAGGGGTTTTATTCTTGTTACCTATTATGAGGCCTTCGAGATTAAAGCAACTAAAATTTAACAGTGTATATCATGGAAAGTATCAACTTAACGTTCATAAATCTATCTATCTCCAACAATTTTATACGAAAACTAGTGGCCCGCCCTCACTTCGCTTCAGGACCGTAATTCAGAAACGAACCAATTGATGGAGCTGTGCTCAATTACATCGCGCAAGCGTTTCGTGTTTTTCGGTTTACACTAATAAGCCTTTTGTCGTTGTTTAAAGAAGTTATATCTTTATAAATAGTATAGAAGAAGATACTGTTTGTAGATACAACTATAATCCCTAAAATAAAGCTGCCACGATAGAACTGCTGAATAAAAGACCAAACTCAGAGTCTTTAATAACGCCCTACGAAGCCGCGGGTGGTATTAAAGATGTCAATTTTGCTACAACTTCAGATATTATGAATTGTTGCCCAAACAAAAGCAACTTGTTTCGGCCACATTTACATTGCAAGCGAGAGAGATCCCGCTTAAATTGCGGGGGACAGGGTTCACATCTTTCTGGAGGTTCAAAATATACGGGATTTCATAATGATGATATTTATAAAATGTCAGATTTTAAACATGTTAAAATTCATTTTTATTCTAATAATACCTACTAATCAAATACCCTTGCTATGGAAGAGCGCTGCTAGGTACAATATACATATAATAACCACAGGACAGCTCGATCTGACCTTGAAGTCGAAAAAATCGTTATAATTATGGAAATATTCGTCGTTTACTAACAATACCGCCTAATTCGAAACTAACACAAGCATAACCCAAGACACAAAAAAGACGGGTTGTCATAAATTTGACGTGTCTGTGTGTGGATTTAGATTTTGTTTTTTTTTTTATTTGAAAGTTATTATGATGTGATACCGTGCCTTAATGTCGGCTTCGTTTACCATCAGGCTAACTGTGTCACTATGAAAATGGATGGTAAAAATATACGCAGGCAGGGTATTTCAGGAAGGAAAGCGCTTTGTGCAAATTCGGAATATTTAGCTATGTGTGGAGCAACGCACACCGTTTCTAAAAGTAGTACAGTCGAGTTCAAAAATATGTATACACTTTAGAACCTTGTCACAATACATATTTATAAGAAAGTGTAAGTCGATTTCTTATACATATGTACTGTGACAAGGTCCTAAATTGTATACATATTTTTGAACTCGACTGTACATCGTGGAAGGATATGTCAAAAAAGGGGGATCGAATTTCGCTCGGGTCGAATAATAGTTATCAAACGGGGCCTCTAAGCTGACACTGAGAAATTATGTTAAGCCGTCGGTCCTGCGCCCGATTCATATCCGGTCGTGTCACACCGATGTCCCATAGAAATACGAGGGTGTGTGAATTGACCGCCATAGTTGAAATATTAGAAGAAGCACATTACTATAAGGAAGTTTAAACTCACTTCTATGCATCCTTACTAACCCCACCGCTGTGAATGTCGTAAGGCCCAGAAACACAATAGATAAGCAATTTCAAACCAATGCCGGCATTCACGGCCTCGATGGCGCGGTGGCTAAGGTGTTCGCCCAAGCACGAAAGGCCCCGGGTTCGATTCCCGGTCAAGAAAATTTAGAAAACTACATTTTCTATGTTGTCTTGGGTCGGGGTGTTCTGGGTTGACGCCCCCAGTTAATTATCGTCACCTGGTACTCATAGTACAGGGGTTGCCTAAGTTTGAGACCAGGTCGATTGGTGTGATTGTCTGGCGCACTATTCATTACTAGTGGCCCGCCCTCACTTCGTTTCGGGACAGTAGTTCCACTGTTTACAAATAGATTGCTGCTGGGCGTCGGGTGCAACGCGCTAGTGTTTCGGCTTTTCGGTTTGTATATAAGGTTTGTCGATGTCTATGGAGTTTATCTCTTTATAAATAGTATAAAGTGTATATAGAATACAAGATTTATCTGAGCTTTAGTTATATACTTCAAAACTAAAAACAGGAAACTATTTACTCGATTCATATTATATTTTTTACTTTTTCTTCGTTAAGTTTGTGTTAGCCAGCCCTATCCAGGCAGACTTAGGAAAAACAATTTAAGCAATCCTAAATTGGCTTAGTGCGGCTGGATTTGCCGGATCCAATACATTTCGCTGCCAACAGTTTATGCGACCCGAATGTTAGTTGGTTTAGCGGTATTTTGTGTTTATGTTACGATTGCGTGACAAACCTGTGTGTTTAATATATCTGAGTGCAGGGAACATAGACTTCTAAGATCTAGCAATGTGGTAGCGTGTTTCATGAGACCAATTTCTATCTAACTATAGGCCAGTTAGTACCTATGTAAATGTACTGCAAATCAAATATGAAAGTAGTACTTTTTGGTTTTTGGTTAAGGACTGAGTTAAGTCTTCAAATGTCGGCTAAATCTGTATCCAGGTATTGCAACCACTTATTCTACCAACCATTTTTTACTTGGATAGTAAAGTCTTCACTATTATTAATGTCGGCAAAATACGTATTTATTGCATATTCCATCGAGTAATCGAATGCAACGTGGGAAGGCCACGCTTCGGCATGAATGGGTAAGCTCGACTAGAGTAATACCATGGCCTCATAGAAGACCGGCGTTAAGCAGCGTCTGCGCTGTGTTTCGTCGAATGAGTGAGGATACTGAAGGCCCAATTGAGGCGAAGGGGGTTAAAGGTTGGCAGCGCACTTGTGACGTCTGGCGTTGCAGGTGTCTATAAGCTGCGGATATCGCTATACCATCGGTGATCTGTCTACTCGTCTGCCTCCTATCACATAAAAAACTGACTGTGATTTAGTCGTTGACAACCCTATCTGTGTATTATTGTCTATGTCACTCGATATTCTCAATTACCCTAACAAGGAAAAGGACATAGTTTCGTACAAGGCAGAAATAGTTTCCGACCGCATCTGGTTACGAAGCTTTGGTTGCGTACGCGGCCAAAGGCACATAATATTCTCTATTCCATAAATTCCTTTACACTCAACCGAGCCTTTGAAAACTAGTACTTAGTTTAGCACTGCCAACTTTAGAGCAACGTGAAGACCCGTGTCTCCTAAGCTGCCAACACACAAATACGAAACAAAATCTGAACATTTGAGCCAAAAGTCACGATTCACATATAGTTGACGGAGCGTGTGTCGAGACGGAAATAGGCTTTTCAATGCACTAGAGAGAGATAAAAAACGCGCGTTCAGATCATGCGAATGTAGGCATTTGGAGGACAGTGCCTGAATTTAGATGGGGGAGATTGATTGGAAAATGTATGTCTTTGAACGTAAGATTTCTTGAAGATATCGGAAAGTGGAAAAGAAAATTCGATGTAAAAGATTTTTCAAAATTGTTAGGCTTACATAAGGTTTAAGTTAGCGTACAGTAAGTATGGAACAATTTGCCGGTTTGTGTATTTCCAGAGAGCTACAATTTGGGTGTCTTTAAGTCGAGAGTGAATAGGCTTCTTCTGGGAAAGCACGCTATATCTTAAAACTTATTGTCACTCTACATCAGATGAGGTGAGGTCAAAACGTGCATACCCATTAAAATTTTTTAATTAAATGTATGTAAAGTCAGTTTAATCACTCTATCTTCTATACTGTTTATAAATAGGTTAATCTCGTATTCCACGCCAGGGCTTATAGGTACAACCGAACACGAAATACTTGCGCGATACAATCAACATGCAGCGCCATCTATTGGTAGACGGTGAAACTACTGTCCCGAAACAAATCTCTAATAAATTGATCGTGTAATTTGCCAAATGCGTCCAAAGTTGCAGCTTCGAACCCGGGGTATGCATAGACTATGATTCAGAATTTAGGGGGTCTGGTAATTACAATTCCGTCTTCGTCGAATAGTTTCCGAAACAATTTGAAACGTGCACGTTTCATCACGATGCATTCCCTAATCGCCGAGATAATATAGGAAGTAAATATGCACAACCGTGGGAGAGCTACGAGTACGAGTCGAGTGAGAAGGTGCAGTCCGAAAAGAGGCCAACGAGGGCGCCAGTATAGGCTTGGCAAGCGCGCACTTAGACGCTACGGAGTTTGGTGGCAGGTCGAGTGAGAGCAGCCGGAGGCCATCGCTTACTATCAGGTGATCCGTCTGCTCGTCTGCCACCTATATATATATCATGACGAAATAAAAAAAAAACAATCGGTTTCAATCATTTTCATACCTCAGTAGGTAGGTACGCAAAAAGTTTCAGGGACATTCAAATAAGCTCGATATTGTAGGTATTAAAATTGTATTTGGTAGTTTTCTCAACGGCATTTTAAATTGCAATCTCTGCTACAGTTTACTACTTTCCCTTTCCTATTCAGAAACGTCTCTAAAATATCTACTTATCTTTGTTTTCCACTGTTCAAAGTTGCCTCCTTTACTCGGAAGTCATATAATTCCTCCCATTGTAGCCCCTGATGAAATCATCCAGGTTTAAGACAGGCGCTCCCGGGGGAGTACGCGGGTTCATTATTCAGTTTGTAGTTCCATGTAAGGAGGCGCGATTTAGATTTACCGATTCGATTTTACCGGAAAATCGGATCAGATTCCGGATCGGAGAAGTTCAAGTCTAAGTTCAAGACAGACTCGTAACACAAGGGTCCCCGCTGAAAACCAGCGTCGGCGTAGCAAATTTGTTACCGCACGGCATTATGCTGAGCGGGCGCCTCTTTCGGCACACGATTATTCCTTTTGTATGTTGTCCCAGCTTTGGTATTGTGTTATGATGTTGTTCGAATTAATGTTTTGTTACTGTCTGTATATTATGTTTGTGTGTCGAAATAAATGTTTCATTCATTCAAATTACTAACCTTTTTTTATGTAGTAATCGATCTAGAAGAGTAGATAGAATTTAAGCTGATAGTATGCTATGTGGACACCGTGTGGTAATTATAAACGCACTAAACTTTGGCGAAGCGAAAAAAATCAATCTTATTGCTGAGTCTTCAAGGTAGAATTTGTTCCCTTCACAAAATAGTAATAAGCCACTTTTCTCCTGAAAAAACTTCTCATTAGTCTTCAAAACAGCACACATTCTATGTATCACTTCGGTTGAGCCAGTCTATTTATGCCAAATGCCGAATGCTGATTCATGCTCGGTAAAAAATTGCATCTAGATGCAAGTGGAAATTCGTTTATATTCATCGAACCGAATGCACGCTGTGTAAAGCCACAATCAAAGAGAAACTAGAATGGTCACATAGCTAAAAGATACAGTGTTCGGGTAGCGGCAAAGAAGCTATGCTGTACAATCAACATCCTACCAGAGCGTGGCAATAGGTACCGGGTACTAGGCATAGCCAATACGGCAAGCTACAATATTCTAAGGCCTCTAACCGAACTGATATGAGGGTGGCAATTCTCGCGCACTCGTCATTGAAGTCGAATTAAAAATTTGTATAAAATCTTAAAATTCGACTTTAATGTAGAATGCACGAGAATTATTCCCCAGGTCTTCAGAAGAGACACTACAAAAAATGTGCAAAACCCTCATGCAACTTAGCCGATGCATTGATGCCTCTAAAAACCATTCGGCCCCGATTCTATGCAAAAATCATTGACTCTAATTTCTCGGGAACCGATTCGATTCCAATTGGTCGGATCGCATCCCTAGTGACGTCAGCCCCACTGTAACGAGGTGAATGAAGATCCCATTGTTTCTAGTTCTATCGATTTTGTAAAGCAACACAACATCGTATCTGTAATCAACTCCTGGTTATGGGTTTCCGTTCAATGTCTGTCTAATTATCAAGGTAATTCAAAAATTAAAAATCCTGACTGCGTGAAAATAACCCCAAACAAGAAAATAAGACCTAGTTAACGAAAATTTCAAATAATGGACGACCCGTTTAGCGCAGTGGTTTGAATGCCGATTGCGACCAAAGAGTCACAGGTTAGATTCCCGCACTAACACAAATGTTTTTTGTTGAAACCGATATTATTTTGGTATCGGTGTTGCCTGGTGGTTCCTTCGTTGTTTCTGGTTTTCATAGCACAAAGGATACCTTAGTTTATGACTAGGACACTAAGTGATGTTATCACAAATTATTTAAATCTACGTGCGTAATTCCACTATCTCGTTAAGGGAAAGAGTGAAGAAAGCTACATTTTTCGAGAATATTCTGAACACCTTACAGTTAGCTAGGTTCCCCATCTGTTGGTTACGAAGGTCAGATAGCTGTGACTTCATTATGATTACCAGACTCCCCAATCCTGTATCTTAGTGCAATATTAATTTATAAGTATGTAACGATGAAACTAGTTTATTATGTTATTAGCATTAGATAACTTAACAGACACATTAGAGGAGCATTATCAACTTACTTCACGAAGTAAACACGAGCGATATCCAGGAGTGGCGGCGGCGATAAGCTGACAGCTCGAGTCCGGCGCCGAAGAGAAGCGACGCCATGTTGCAGCTGCCGGCATCTTGATAGTTAATGTCGATTGGGACTACCGATATTTCGGCTATTCGCAGCCAGTTGCTACGATAAAATATAGACATAGGATATTTATGTATACTTCTGGGATCACCAAATGGCGAAAAGTGGGCCAAT